>JAOYRR010000065.1:0-600000 GCA_038994665.1 Podotricha telesiphe | reverse complement strand
AACACGAAGTAAGCTTACTTGAAAAAAAAATTCAAGTATAAGTTTTCTTACATTTTGCAATTTAACTAACTTAGTACCGCGGTTGCACTTCTCGCCGTCTCGCTCAGGATCAATGACCTCACCGCGAAAGTACTTTCACTCGCGCGCAAGTCTCTAGCTCGTCGGTATCGTGTTGTATGGACTTGATTTATAATATAACGCATCTATAGAAGCTGCTTTATTTTATAAAAAGTGTTTTTTATGAATAAATATTATTGTTTAATCTGTATTTGTAATATTTTTTCAATAGTTTTGCTGTAATATATAAAGCCTTACTATACTCGCGGTCTACTTTTGAGAGTTAGCAAATTTAATTCATATATAATATAACTTTATTTAGTTGTAATGATTAAACTTTGTCATTTAAAAGATTTGAAATTAATATTATTAATAATAAAAAAAAATATTAATACATATATTTTACTGTTTTTTACTTATATTTTAAACATATTAGTTAAGAAATGGTTATTTAAGTAAACGTGTGGATGCAAAAAAAGCAATTAATTATCAAGAAAGTCATGTAAGGAACATTAGAGATGAGAAAATAATTGGAAAATGTGTGGAAACACATAATTGCGCTCAGCTATGTAACGCGTTACATCACTCACGGAACGTTATTACCAGCACTCTCGCTGTGAATGGACAGACAGACTGTGTGTCCATTACTCTCGTAAAGAAAGTTTTAAATAAAAGCTATATATGCATGATTTTACTTTGGAGCAATTCCCGTACCGAAAACTTACAAGACAGTCTTAGTCGAAAACTTAGAACCGAGACAAGGAAAAGAGAATCTAGTGCTTAGAATTTAAAACTCTGCGGCTTCCACTATTTTTGTCAACTTTCCGTCAATTTTAGTGCTATCAAACTTATGTTGAATTGATATTTCCTAACTAAGCCAAAGATGTCAAAGTATTCAATATTTGGACTACTAAATAAGAGAATTTGTTACTTCAAATGTATCTATTTTTCAAATGATCAAATTTTAATTATAACGTACACAAACTATAAGAAATTATAATACTATTATAGCAATCATGTTATAAAGAAAAAGTTTTTCTAATAAATACATCGACAGGCCTAAATGATGTATATATTAATTAGAGATTCAACAATTACTTTGCCATTACATATTTCGTTAACAAGTCCCTAACTCAAGGCGATTAGAGTTGAAATAGCTTTAGAGGGAACAAGGAAATAAATAGTTTTGCTGAAGAAAAAAAAAACACTAAAATGCAATCATAAATAGTTAATAATCGCGATGTCGTGTAGTAAAGTAGGAAGCGCTAGTGAAAGTCCGTCACGATGCGCACGCATCAATCTTGGACTTATGGTAACATTTTACCTAGACTTAATAGAGCCTTTTTTTTTAACGTGAGGAAATCCTTCACCGATACCCGCCCGATTAGGAACTCGGACGCGGTTATGTGGGACTCCGGACTGGCAGATATGGGCCGTCCGTTTACCCACTAAAACCTCACGGTGTTCCTCCTCCACCGCCACTGACCAGGGCCACGGGTAATACAATCTTCCGTGAACCCAGGCGAGACTTCATAGAGCCTAAGTTTTTCGTTTTTTCTAGCTTTCTTTACATGCTGAAAACAATGTAGTGATAAGGGACACTGGCCCGTTTCGATTATTTACAAATTAACATATTTTCTAGATTATTTCCGTTTTTATGTCATACAGTAGATTTCGACGTTGCGTCCTACAAATAGATAATAAGTTCTTTGATTTTCACGATTATTACACATTTTTAAATGAAACTATTTTAACCGGATTAATCGCCTATACTATTGGTATTCGAAAATACATTTTAGAACCCGACGTTTCGAATACTTTACAGTCTACCTGTGACCACGGACTACTTCTAAAATGTATTTTCGAATACCAAAATTATACGCGTTTAATCCGGCTAAAATAGTTTCTTTTAAAAGTTTACAATTAAATATTTTGTAAGCAAATACTGCAAAATGGATTTACTTAAATCAAATTGAGTGAAATGCATAAAAAAATCAATTTAAACAATCAAGTTCAGAATTGTGGTCCGCGCCCAAATGGCTGCCTTTGAAATGTCACGATTAACGCCGTCCATTCTGCACTCATTAAAGGCCAAACATCCAATCTGTCACTGTCAGGTGCGGTTTTTTTATACTTTTGACATTTTGCTGGTTTTTTTTTTCCTGTTTATTTTCTTAATTTTTTTTAATAATTTGTTAAGTAACACTGCTTTTTTGTGTATGGCCTCGAATAAACGGAGACATGATGATGTTTGACATTAAATGTTTTATTTGTGTAACAATTTGTGGACTTTGATGATATATAATATAGATTAGTATACAAAAAATAGATTCATGTTAACGCCAATGAAGTGCTGGAAAAAACTGAATTCGATGATTATGACTCTACTGACTCGAACTCTATACAAATTTACTACAAGCAAATCTTATTTTTTCAAAATAAAATGAACAACAATAGTTTTATAATTATTTCATTGTTCTCTTGCTAAGTCTAGAATGCACCTTATAAGATAACTAATAATTATAAACAGTGGCAATAATAAACGACATATGTAATTCAGCGAGCAGTGTACTTGAGCAACGTTCAGTGAATCTTTTATGCATTCTTATGTAACTGTACATGTATTTATTTCTTATTCAATATTACTTACTCGTTTTAAATGTACTATATATTTTTTAACGTTTTAATCTAATTTAAAGTGTTAATCACACACTTTGAAGGAATCTGAAAGACATATTAAGAAAACGTATAAAAATGAAATAAAAGTTTGTAAAAATTGTCTCTACAAAGATGCTAACAACAAATATAAATTTCGACGCAGCCGGATGTAGAACGCGTGGATTAGCGGTCAGAGCGCTTGGAGCGGTTTCGAAGAGGCGCGGGTTCGAGAACCGCTGCGTTCAAATTTTTATACGTTTCTAAATATGTTTAACTATATATTTCTCACGTCTCACGGTTCTTACCAAATATATATTATTATTTTAGCCCCAAAGAACACTAGTTGTAATATGATGTGTATATTTTTATTTACTTATTGTTAATGCACTACGGATAGCGGGTCCGTAGTGCATTGACAATAAGTAAAAGCGACTCTTTGTTAAAATAAGCTTTTGGTTTTAAATGTTTCTTTGTTGTGTAATAATATTAGGACTTTTTATTTTATAGGCATAAAAATACAATTTGACACAAATCGAAGCGTGGAGCAGTGGGGTCAGAATCTGGCTGCAAGCGCGACTGGTCATGGGTTGAAATTATTTTCATTCCTATTCTGGTCCTCAAAGCGCGGCGTTGAGCTTAGCTACTTAAAACTAATTGTCTCGCCTTCAGGCGGAAATTGGAGAACGGAGTGTCTACACACTAGGTTCTCTCTGATTACCTAAATTGATATACAAAACGACTGTTATTCCAATTAAATTCAAATTATCATCTTGAATTACTACTAGAGATTCCACAGTTTTCTCTTAGAATGTTAGTTGTTAGACTTTTGTTACCAAACTATCTGAATTTCGCCTACTGAAATTTATAAATCCGGAGTAAGGTCAACTAGATGTGTCAAAAATGCACAGTAACTCCTTCCTCGAAGGCGACCCAGTATGAGGCTAGGAACATTTGTGCTTGATGGGAAGGCCAGTCGCTCTCTTTAGTTCTTTACTTTTTTTATATGTTTAAATATACGATAGTAATATACTCGTATACTTTTGTGATTCTTTATTTAAAATGTATCTGTTAAGTATTATTATTTCTAACAAATGAAATTTATATTACTTTAATTTAGATAGTTTTTTTTATTTTTTATTTTACAATTAATTGTTTTTTTTTATATGAATGAATCAAATCTGTTGCATTATAAGCCACGCCAAATGTTTGAATATATTAGAAATTAAAAATCCTAATGATGTTTCTAAGCTCTGTCTACCAACTTATTACGAAAACTTACATGTACATATTTAGTAAACTTAAATTAAACACTAGAAGCCAGGGGAGGCCGTGAAAATTAAGTTATTCAAAAATTTCCATATATTGTGCCGCTTCAAACAAATACCTCGCCTACGCGACACGCAAAGTTTCATAATTAATGACTCAGTCGGCCTCGCGTGAAATGTAGTGGACTACCGGTTCCAATCAGGCCGGCTTTTATAACGGTACTGATAGGGTAAACTGGAAAAATTAGATCAGCTTTCGTTTTATTAATATAATGTGCTCACATGTACTGACTGAAGGAGTTCTTAAATACGCTACTATAACGTTTACACAATACTAATATATTCAATATACATAAAAATATTACATCAAAATCTATATAGTTCTTCTTCAATAGTGCTTGAAATAATGGCATCATAGATAAAAATGAAGTTGTATTAATAACAGGCGCCAGCACGTCGCTGTACTGACTGTGGGGACTTAATTTGTCTAGAATCAAATACCACTCGGGAAACTATTTTTATTAATAATATAACAGTTTTTCTTCTTATTTACAATAATCTGAAACAAAAAGTTATTTGAGTTCCACTAATGAAGTGCAATGTCTTTGAACGGTCGAAAAAGATTAAGTGGCTTGGCACTCTTTAGTATTGACTAAGTAATGCCTAGCAGAGTTATTTGACAACTAGCTTTGTCCGCTTTTTGTGCGCGTGGAATTTTAAAATAAAACGAACCTAAGTCCTTTCAGTGTATTACATCAGCTGTCTGGCAGTGAAAATCTCGTCCAAAGAAAATTGTTATATTCATACACATACATATGCATTTAGTAAAAAGCGAGTATTTTAATGTTACAAACAGACACTCCAATTTTATTTATTTGTGTAGATAAATTGAATAAAGTGTGGTAAAATCTAAAAACAATAATATTTTTTTAAATAATAACAAAAAAAAAAAAAAGTTATCATTGAAATGAAATAACATTGTACATAGTTACATATAATATTCGCTAGTTTGATTAGTAATAACATAGGAATGAAGTGGCTCGGCACGTGTCCTGCGTTCGAGTCCCGGCTGCAGCTATTTGCGGTAAATGGGTCAAGCGATCCCAAGTTAGATGCAATAACGAATACAAAAAGAGTAAAGCGCAAGCGTAGTCTACTGTAACATGAACTGCAGTTTAACTAATAATAGCTGGTTAGTTTACAACTTTTAATTATATATTTCTTAAATGTGTTAGCTTTTTTATAATTTTGTAATGTTTATCTAATGTTGGTATAGGCAGTGCAACCGTGATTGGATATTTAAATTATTTTTATTTCTCCACAAAGAGCGGTGTTGAGTTCCGCCATGCTATGTCTGAAATTCCAGTGGAATGGGAGGAAATCTTGAGTTTCTCGTTATTAAAGTCACTCTGACCACCCAGCAATGCCAGAAAAAGTTTTACAGCTGAATAAAAGCTACAATGTTAGTTTGTCGGAAAACGGAGAGAACCCGTTCTGTGCTTTACTATATATTTGCAGAAACATTGCGTATTTGATAGTAATACAAAATTATATCAATACAACCTGAAAATGTGTGAAATATAATAAATTACAGTGGAAAATATATTTTTCTCGGTCCGAGGCCAAATGAAACTCGTTGTAGAGTTCAAGTGATCAAGGCGTAAGCCGTAAAAGAATAGTGGGTGACATTGATTCGCGCGTACATACATAATTTAAATAACATTATTGTCCATTTATTATGAACATTACGGAAGTGTCTCCTTGTCGACTTGTTAGCCTTATACGAGCAACGCATTTTTACTTTATGTTTATTGTATATAAAAAAATATATAAAGATAAAAGCTTATGATACAGATGAAAGCTAATTAAAGATAAAAATCCATCTCATCTGAAGGCAGATTAGAGTGCTGTAGCCAGGGCCCGCAGTAACAGATTACCACCACTATATAATAAATTTGAAAGTGCGGAGGGGCAAAGGCTCATTTACAAATTGGCACGTGCTCGGGATAAAGAGACGGAAGATATCACAAAATGACTTTGCATCAAAGACATTTTGTCTTTGACATGTAATCATGCCTCTGTAAAGGAGGGTGGAGCATACATTAAGGAACTCCCGTGCAGTCTTCCATCCAAACCACCTCTTAATCTTGGACGTATTGCCTCGATAACACCTGGCTTCGACGCATGAAAACTAAGAGGGCGGTGGGGCCTGAAGATATTTCGATTGAAGCGTGGAAATCAATGGCTTTCTTGGCGTACTCATGGTTACTGACCTTTTTAACCGAATCATGAACACTGGAACGATGTCAATGGCGATGCAGCTTTATTACCCCTATTTATAGAGGAAAGACAGTGTTCAAGAATGTGGTAGTTATAGGGGCATTAAGATCATGAGGCACACTATGAAGCTCTTAGAGCGCATGATCGACCTCAGGCTTCGCCGAGAGTGTCCTGTATTTGAATGTCAATATAGATTTCAGCCAGGATCGGAACGCCATTTTTAGCCTCATAACTCTGATGGAGGCATAGAGGGAATAAAGGATAGCTCTGCAAGTGGCATTCCTTGATCTGCAGAAGGCCTTCGACCGTGTGTCTCGTTAATGCACGTGGTGGGCATTGCGATCCAAAGGGCCTATGTTGACATTATCAGATACATGTACCACGATATCGCTTCAATGGTGCAATGGTATACAAATCTGTTCAGTTTTAACCCAGTCAACATCGAAATAAAGAAAAAAAAACACTTATATAAAATAATTTATATAAATATAAAACCAATAATCAGCATATAAAGTGAGATTGCAACAAATTTTGAACAAAAGATGAAAATCGTGAATTACAATATCTCTTATATTATTTTCGCGTTCGGGAGCGAATAAACTATAAATCTATTGAACTCCCAGTTAGAATTGGGTGTAACCGAGCCCAGTGCATCGGCCGCGTTGCGCAACTCGCCTATTTATACCACCCTCTGACTAACATCTCCGGAACTTTGGAAAGTTGGCATATTTCGGCTTCCTCCGTCCATAATTGTGTCTTTGTTGGATGTATTTTGGTCTGTTTGGTCAAGATTTTGGGTAAATCGATTTCAAATGTATTTTTAGTATAAAGCAAAAAATTATTTTACTATAATTATATTTGTTTATTGCATTTAGTAATAAACGGTTAATAAATTAAATGGATTTTTGATTATGACGACGAATTTGTAATATTTCCCTACAATTACCATACAAAATATTGAACCCACCACCTCTATCTCAACAGTTAGGCCCAATATCTAAACAAATAGAGCACTTCATAGCATCGATTGCGTGCCTGTAACTAGCTAACTGCAGTCCCTTCAGCTCCAACCAGGAAGTGCACCTACGCATTGTTCAAAACAATTGTTTTCCCATTTTCATGCGCGCTCGGCCGCGGGCGTCGCTCCCGCTGATGACCGCCGGCGACCGTGCGTCGACCTCACCCGCCGTCCTCCAACTGCGATACCGCGTGTTTTCACGCCATCGCGATTCCAAATTCAAATCGCGATTTTTTTTTGTTTTGGCAAAAAATTTACTGTGACAATATCACTGTGGATTTATTGTTCAGCCTAGTTTCTGTAATTAAATTATTACAAATTCAATGTCAAGAAATGCAATCTAAGTATACGATACGAGCTTAATCCGCCTGATTATCTGTTTGGTACTCTGATGGACAGTTATGTCATTTTTACATAAAAAGTAACTTATTAAGTTGCATAACTCAAGTTAATCTAGCGACATCTTTATGATATTATTAAAAAATAATACCCATCCGTATGCATCTTACTAAATCCAGGGAGATATATACGAAATTTATTATGAACTAGACACATCATAGGACAATACATAATTATATATATATGTTTGGTAACTATTTTTATATATTAGTAGAGACAACGGCCGCGGGTGCGTCGCCCCTGGCAACGGTCCAATAACCTAAGATTCGGGGGTGGGAAATTACATGTCAATATTTACATGAGAAAAGCCATTTATTGAAAGTGTATTAACCGGCTATACAGTAGAAAGTAATCTTACTTGATACTCAGTTAATAGTATTCCAATAAAATATATTTAAGTAAAATTCATGGATGACATTTGTGTTATAGATTCGATTTTTAAAAACCTTACTTTAGTATAACGGTTTAAATAAGGTAATTTAAATCAGGTACAGCCTCATTGTCACTTAAAATACGCGTTACCATAGCAACATGTACATATTTCACTTTGTATAAAAATAGATATACAATAGTGAGTGTAATATTTACTTTATTAATTTTTATATATATTTATAATGAATAATGAAGAAAACTTTAATCATACAAAATTTTAGTCCACATAATTTACATAAAACATGGTCGAAAGCTTTACATTCTAGTATTTAAATATTAAGATTATATCATAATTCTTTTACGGTTTCTTGTAAATAATAATAGTAGTAATAGTAATTATATATATATATTTATATATTGTAACCAATAATAATGACTCATGTCATTAAAATAATAAAAAGGGAAATTTTATAGAATCTAGTGTCTAGTGTAATAATAAAAATTTAAATATAATAAATACATGTGTCACGGAGAGAAGATATAAATTAATAAAATTCACTTCTTTATTCATTACTTCGCATGTTCTTTATTTTAAAAGTCGAGGATTACCCTTACCCTTTTCTTCTTACCTATTTTTATTTTTTACTAATCTTCTGCATATATCAGTGTAGGCATAGAGAATGAGATGTTAAGATTTTCTGTGGCGGAACCCAACACCGTTAAATAATTGAACCTATAATCGCGTTTGAAACGTACACTGTTTTACATATCACAAAATTGGATTAATATTTGAATTTACAATATTGCTCTCTAATTTAAATTGAACGCGGAACGTTTATAAATAAGCTTCAACTCACCTCTGTAACACAATATACACAAAACTGCCATAATTAAAATTAGTTTTTGACTTAATTCGTTTTCTTTTATATTTTAAACGGTTCATTATTAACTAATTCAGCACACCTCTCTCTTTAAATTGATTACAAAAAACGCAGGAAAACTGACGTTTACTTTTTTTATTATGACACACACACACACACACACAGAGATTATAAACGAATAGTATAAGTAGGATATAACAAACAAATTAAAATACTTTTCTTTTTTATATTTATTATAAGAGAAAAAAAATAATTCACAAGTATATTTTTTCATCCACCGCTTATTATCTGGCTGAATAAGTTTAAGTAGGTACAGGACTCAACATGTGAATTTTTATTTTATTTTTTAATTACCTTGCATTAACGTTTTTATTACATTTTGGTCTGAAAATTTGGTAAATTTAACGTTTAACGTTTTGCGTCCTTTATTACTTAATTATCTTATACAAAACGTAACAGATAATTAATTTCAATGTACATGTAAAATCAAACTTAAGTTTAAACTTAAAATGTTGATTTCCCTTATATATGCTTCTCCACTTTCAGCTCGAATTCGAGACATTCCGTGCTGAGTACGACGTTAAGTTCAGCAATCAAATACACTATATTTCTAAAAAAATACCAATAGTATAGAATTCAATTATATAGCTAGCTTGTTCCCGCCTCAAACAATATAAACGCGAATAGTCCAGTCAGATCTGTCACATACTCCGTAAGCAAATAAATTGTTACTATCGTTCAACAATATTTATTAATACGACATGTTCACCTCTAACTAAGATTTGTGGTAGGAACCGTGTACATTCCAATAGACCACCTCCTATGGGGGTCTCAGTGACGAATGGCACTGCCGATTTAGCAGCAGCCGAGTTTTTAGGTACTGGTGTGCCTGTGAAAAAATATATATTGAAGAAAATTGCAATTTATATACTTCATAATTGATTCGGTCATTTTAAAATAATTAGAAAAGTTTGTAATTAGATATTACTTCACTATATATGGCTAACAATAGTATAATACTACCATATGAATCTGCAGAAAACAACAAAATTATATATTTTGTTAACATTTTTAAAGTGTTATTCCCACACTAAGGAAATTGATAAAGACATATTTAGAAAACGTATAAAAATTTTAACGCAGCGTTGCTGAACCATGCGTTCTACCGCATTAGAACGCAGTAGAACGCATGGCTTAGCGGTCAGAGCGCTTGAACGGTTTTCAAGAAGCGCGGGTTCAAATCCCGCTGCGTTCAAATTTTTATACATTTTCTAAATAGGTCTTTAACAACAAAATTAACTTGAAATTGAGTAAATTATTTCAAAATTGCGTGTAAGGAGTTGTTAACAATAAAACCTAATAATATAATTATATAAACAAAAAAGAGAGCGAAGTCACAAAAAACTATAAAGATTTGAATACAAAGCTTACCCAATTCCGGTGGTACTTTTCTCTTTTTGGGAGCTTTTCGTTTCCAAATTTCTAACGCGTCTGATAGAGCCAGGTTCCACTGTTTATCGAATGCCACTAGCGTCGCATGCAGAACTCCGCGTATACCTTTCTCGTTACGCGTTGTTACCTGTTAAAAATAAAAAATGTGAAATATACAGATAAATTTTAAAAGCTATATAAAATATCTTTGTATGAACATAAACACAAAATATCAAAACGATTTTCATCTAAAATAAAGTTTAGTTAATTATTTAATTCCATAAGTAAAATACTTAATACGTGGTAGTCTTGACATAAATAAAGAATATTTATTACTATTTAATAAATAACATTATCTCTCGCCAAAACGATTGTTCGTAGAATAATCTTTGGGTAGCAGAATTCCGCTACGTTCAAATAATATTTGTTTATCAATTTCCTAAGTGTGTGATTAACACTTATTAATAAAAATATTTATTAATATTTTTCGCTTCTTCATTTCCCTATATTCTATCCGAGACGCTGTGCGTAATGCTTTGCGTAACTTAACGCTGCCCTTTGCCTCACCAGACTTGGAAAAATCTACAATATAAATACAATTGTTACCTTGAATAGGATTCAAACTCACCTACCACAAGCCTATAACTATAGCTATATACTATAAGCAACTAACATATGTTAGAAATCTGTAATAACGTAATTTTCCTTTGTTTCAGGATTCGTGAATGAACTGTGGACCCACCAAATGTGTTCAAATGCAATACTGCCTTCCCTATTATATAACAGTATTTTAAGTAAAGTAAGTGGAATTCTTTCTTTAAATTTAATCTTAAAAGTAAGATGCCCTATTTCTTTCTTTATGGTTATATCTAAACACTAATGACGTGTGGTCCGGTCCGTATTATATATGAAATATTAGGTTTTATTTTCAGTTTCATTAACTATGATAAGAACTTAGATAAAAAGATAAGTAATTCCTAACAAAAGCCCAAAATATTTTAATTCCCCACTCATATACATTTATCATTATACTATACATAAATTTATATTACACATATAATCTTTGCATCTCACAGCTTTACAGAGCTGCGCTGTAACTTTTTTCTGTTGCCATTTTCATTTATTACTTAAATTTTCGCTTCAATTCGTACAGCGTATTGTGTTTGCATAATACGACCTAAAAGTTTTTCCTAGCTCAAGCAATTTTATTAGAGGTATTATTCGCAAACAACTGGGAGTAAGAAAATTCAATAACGAATGTGTGACATTTAAATTTAGCCTTGAATTACTTAATTACATTGTATGCACCAGTTTTAGCTAGACAAGGGACATTCATAATACGAACTTTTTGTTAATAACCCCTCATACTCAAACATAGGGTCTTATTACTCAGAAATGGTTATTAATATTTAATCAGCCTTAAACCCTGCGACAGATACGTACATAATATATGATTCGTAACGATTTAATGCAAGTTTGTCACTAACATACTAACTTATTATATCTAAATGATCGCTTAAAAGAATGCTTTTTAGGTGTATTTACTAATAGATTCTACAGCCAAGGAAAATTAAACAAGTATACTCTAAAATAATATGAATAAATTTTCAAATAATTCCGTAATATAATGTAAATATGTCTTATATTTGAATTTGCCCTTCACCAAATAATTTTAAAATATTACGTTAATGAGCTGTTATCTAAACATAAAAATAGTATGTAATTTAAAAATACACGTTTCTATTTAAAACTTTTTGTAGATTAATAATTTAAAGTCGCATTTTAAACATTATTGAATTTTGATTTCACTGTAGTTTTGTTTATTGGCCGTTTTAGAAGTTTATTGTAATGCAACTTTACGCTTTTTCCTGCATATCAAGAAGAGAGAGACTGCATATAATTCAGAGATAAACTAGCGTCAAGACACCCTGTGTTCCATTTTCCGCCTGAAATCGAGACTTTGCGTCTTAAATGGCGGAAGTCAACGCCGCGCTTTGTCTTAGCTGTAAGTAAGCTGGGCTAATCCAATAATGAATGAGCCACATCATTCTCTATAAGAACTTACCGCCACACGCTGTGATCTATGTAGCCTGAACACACTCATATTATAGGTATGAAAATATATAATATTTAAGTAGAATTTGTAAAAAAATATAATTTGTAACCACTCACATCCCAATCGAACCTTGTGAATAGATTTTTCGTAAAAATACCGGTTACGTTCGAATTTTTCTACCAAACGTTGACAATTGACATTGACAATTGACACTTAAAATATCCAGATGGCATGCAAAATAAAAAGACGACGAATAATATAAGACGATCAAGGACATCGCCCGCGTCTAACTGACCTATAATTCAATCAATCCTACACACTAACACACCCGCATGTACATACATATGCTCGTATCTGGCGACCTCGAGCGCGGCCGCCTCAATTTGTAAGTACCCAGCCAAGGTCCCACCGAAAACGAATTACATATAAATATAGAATCAATTTTTCCACTGTACGTGATAATTTGAGCACAGTTAGTTGAGGAAGATCAGTTAAACGAGTGAAGGTCAAGAATCAAAAGTCACATAGAACCAATAATTGATATGAAATGACGAGTTCGTTTCAAAATTGTAAATACGATGACGGTATTAACCGTAAACCGTTTAAAATCATGTAAGATATAGGAGATGGCTAATCGAATGCGATGGTTATACGCTAGAATTCCATTCAAATGCATAAATTATATTCTATGTTGTATTTAAAAAAATATAATTATAATGTGAATGCAATAAAGTTTCATAGTTAACAAAGGTGGACTTATCTCTAGAAGTGATGATGGGGAGTGGATGATGGATGAGTTACATTTTGCGGACAAAGCATGTTACACACAAGATCTTGTATAGTATTATTTAAATAAAGGAAATATTTAAAAGACTACAAATGATTAGATATTCAAAAGCTAACAGTGTCTATAGTTTTCTTGTTTTTTTTTTTTTAAACATACGTAGTGAGGCAAGGTCTAAAAAAGGGCACCCGCATATGGTCGGCGAGGCGATAAAAATGGCGCTCTGTTTTCCGGGTGGAAAGTTGTTCTGAACAAGGTCGGAGGCGAGGGCGCTCCACTCGGCGGTAACGTCGCATCTACTGTCGTGTATAAGAGTAAAATGTTCGAAATATATTAAGCATTTAGTTTTATATTAAACATTACATAATATTTTTTAATTTTTACTTCTGGAAACAGTGATTATGAAAAGTTACCATCTCTACTCCTTACCTGTTTCAAAGAAGTGTATTTTTAAATTTTGTTTCGTATTAAGGCATGGTGGCGCAGTTGGACAGCATCTGATTGTAATCGCGATTGCTTGTGGGTTCGATCCCCACTCGGAGGAATTATTATATTGAAACTATTTTCTATTCTTTGCTTTGGTATAAGACGAAGTGCACCGTTGAGGTCTGCCACTACAACAACACGCTATGTCTCGGATTCGGGCGGAAAGTGGAGAACGGAGTGTCTTGGCACTAGGTTCTTTATGACTACCGTACTATGTAGGCAAAAGTGTATAGCTAAAAAAGAAAAGATATGCTAACTTTTTGATGTATTTGAAATGTCGCGAACATTTAATATGCCTGAAACATCCAATATGCTCCCAATGTAATAACAACAACGAGAACGAGTGTCATAATTAGCTTATATCAAAAAATAAATATTGCAACTCAGAATAAAAGTGATCTAGCGCAAAATAATGTGAATTGTGGTAAATGCCCATAGAAAACTAACAAATACTAGGCAAAATCAGTTACAGCGGCGTTAGGTCAATTGAAGGGTGCGATGTATAATTCTCTCAATTCAGTCAGCAACGTCCATATTCTAATAATATATATTACCATCTCAAATACATATCTTGAATATTTCTGGAAATTTTACATTTGCTGTTGTTTCTTAAGAAGTTTAAAGTAAAGTCATTTTAGAAGAATTCTCTTTGTGTAGGTTTCAAGGTAAGTTTTAATGGATTGGGTACGTAAGCTTGACATATAAAAATATTTATAAGACAAAAGTGTTATTTTATCTTTTTTCTTCTTTTTTATGCATCTGCTGCATTTAATTAGGGGAAGCGGAGAGAACCTACTGTTTTATCATGTATTATAAATATCGTTTTACTATGTGGCGGAACCCAAGGTCGCACTTGGTCTGACTAGACCGAGAAAACGAAAATATTTTGAATTATAAACATCCGCCACTAGCCATCCGCTCGCGGCTTCGCATTCGTAAAACTATGAAATTCCTGGAAAAGTTAAAAAAATTTAAAAAGTAGCCTATGTTCATCCCAAGACCCACAAGTATTTCTATATTGTTTTTTATTACAATCGGTTCATCGGTTTGGCGTGATGACGACTCATCAGACACTGTTATTATCGCATTTATAAAATTAGTACGGATCACAATTGAACCCACAACTCTCAAGAGCCCGACACTAGAACGCCACAATGCCCGTATTTTTTTTTATCTTTTGCACAAATATTACAGAATAGTAATCCTGAACGGTGATTTATTACTCAAAAAATATACTAGCATCCCGGAGCACGGGACCTTCGAAAATGTTGTTTTCTCATATTTTATATATGGGCATACACATGTCGCCTATGACCTTTACAGCTTCGAATGCGCTATACCAGTCACCTGCACTCCGCTCGCAATTGAGAGTCTCCCGTCGTTGATTGTAAAATTGCATCTCAATGCTCTTCCTGCATGTTCCCACACCAATGCAACCTCGGGATAGAGCGGACGTAACATCGAGCTATAAATATTCCATGGAATTTATTAATGCAATTCCATTTGAATTTCCTTTGAGAATTTCTAGAAAATTCTACACTTAAATCGCAAACAATATGTGTCTTATTTATGTATTAATAGATCTTTGTAATAATAATAATAATAATAATATATGTCACCTTTAAATAATGTTTAGTTTAATATAAACGACTTGTTTACTTATACACTGAAGATTGATATATCCTCTAAAACTCTAGACTTAAATTGTATAACGTTAAATTTTTTGTACAAAAAAAGCAATTTTAAAATCCTGAAAGTGTAAATAATGCTTTAAAATACTAATCAACATACAAAGAGACAAAGCAATGCGTGGCTTACCGCCACTTAGGAACGTATACCATTATTTCTTGCACCATAACGTAGAAGATATAGGTAGTAGGTATTTGAAAAAAGTTCCATCATTTAATACCGACTTAATTAAGTAATTCCCGATGTCGCCACTAGGAAGTTGAGTTGTTTGTTGTTGATAATGACCAATAGAGGACGTACGCTATCGTGAGGTCAATGCTGATTATGATTAGTATCGATACTTCATAGATGAATTGAAATCTAAAGTTATATTTGTTTCATGCAATAGTAAACTATTTAAAAAAAAATGAAACCTGTATTAAGGTACACATATCTCTATATAGATAGCTATTAAACGATCAATGTAATGAAATCATGCAACGTCACTGGGACCCATTTCTACCGGTAAAATTTGGTTCAAATTTTGTACTCGTGTCCGGATCAGACGACAATATGATTTCTTCTCAATACAATATAATTCTCACCAGGTCGATTGATTGGTAATGAGAAAATTATTAAAAACCTGTTTTTTATACTTATTCTATAGTATATATTCCATCGCCATCATGATTCAAATAGTATATATACGAGCTATATATATTATCTGCCCTCAACTCTCAATAGGTGAATTATTCTCACAGTGATACACCATCAAGCACAATGCCCCGAAAACACTAATAAAATTGTATGTATTATTAAGAAAATCTTTAAGAAAACTTATTCTATTTAAATATTTACAAGAAAATACCGTACTGTGTCAATAAAATGATAAGATTGAAAATGCTAAATTATCTAATCTCGCACAATTACATAACTGGTGTTTTGATTAACGGTTATATATAACATAGCATAATTTAATTGGTCACTGGACCGCGCCCAGCGCCCTTCACCTTGGCACTTCGAGCCAAATATGTCATCTTGGACTATGTATTAGAAGACAGAGAAGACGGAGAGATTTTTATAGAAAAAAAAGATAGCAACCAACAGTTTAGCCATGGTTCAAATATATACAAAGAACGGTTTTGAATCCCCCCTACACGTAACTCCTAATGTCGCGAAATATGGCGTCAGGTGGAAAACTAAGTGTCTTAAAACAAGATCTTTACTGACTGACATTTCTATGTGAACTTGAAACTAACAATAAAACTATCCAATCAAAAAAGAACCTAGGTAGATACAAATAGATAACTAACACAGTGTAAGTTTACAGTTCCAAATATGAAGGAAGCAATCATGGCGTCCATGGCCTTGAATGCTTTCGATTTGACATTTCTGAGTCATTGTATTGTATTGTAAACCATTAGTCAAATTGTCGCGTTGCTCTAGTTGAAATTAATCATTATTATATTAATTTGTGAAGTACAAATGTTGTACTCCATTTTACAAAAAATGTGCTGACAGAGAAATGTGGAATATTTATGCACTCGAAAAGGCTGTGTATTTTTTTTAAATATTGCCTTAGAAATGATTACAAAAAAAAAGATTTGTGCTTGACTTAGTCATTGTAAACGGAAATCAATAAACAATAATTTTCTCTAATTTCGCTCTGGCCATCTTGCATGATAAAATAAAAAAATACATAAGTAATATTGTATATAATTTTTAATTTTCAGTGCATACATAACATTTTAACTGCATTTATCGCGTAGATTTGAAATCATGAAGTTTCGAACACTTTTCAGTAGACTGTGGTCACAGGTGTCCAATTTAATTCTTTTACGCTTCTCCCGCCAAGCAACCCAGAGAAATCCTAGTATCAAAACACTCCGTTCTCCACATGTCGCTCAATTCCAAGATATTGCGAAAGGAGTGGCGGAACTCAACGTTAAACTTTGTCTTATCACAAGCGAAGAAATAAAAATAATTTAAATATAATCATTTCCCCGAGTGGGAGTTGAACCTACAAATATTGTGTACCTAAACAATCAGACGCAGTCACAGGACGACCTCCTTCTTAATAAAAATTTTTTTGTTAAGATACCGATACATATTTATTTCAATATAACAAAATTATTCAGAAACAAAGTGACGACATCCCTGAAACTATAATTTTCAAGTATTCGATTCTATTTTAGATGGTGTTTTATTTTTGTACCAGCAAAATATATTCATGGGTGACTTCAAGGGAATTAGGACTCATTAAATTAAATTGTTAGGAATTTGCTACCGGTATCGTACCGGTAGCAAGGTTATGTATAAATGTATCCATTTAATGCTAGTAAACATCTAATTGACGTATATGAGTATGGTAGCAATGTTGTACAGCCATTAGCCATTTTACAATTTTTTTATTAGCCAATTTTTGAGTCATTTTACAAAGAAAGTCTTTAGATTCATCTAGAATATGTGCGACACGTTAAATGACGTTTACCTAGTCTTTTCATAGGTTTATTGTAATTTATATTTTTATCCCTGTTTTCATCTAATCATGGCTTAATTTAATGCCACATCAAGATAGGTTTATCTTGATGTGGCATTAACGCGCGGATACATAATTTATTGGACCATATCCTTCCCTTAAGACATACTGGTTGGAAAATAAGAATAAGTTCATCTAAGGTTATTTTATTTCCAATAAAAGAAAAAAGTTTGTTTGTTGAGCAAAAATTTAAAGTTCATAGACTTCATTCAAACCACAAAAGCAATGATACATTACAGCTCCTTTATTAAGATGATTAAGATGACATATGCAAGTTTTATTTTGGAAAATATATTCAAGATATTGCACGTTCGTCATATCGGATTTTTTTACCGGAAAATATTAAATGAATTGAATAATGAATTCATTCACACGCAAAATCGAACCTACAACCATCGCTTTTACAGTCTAACGCAATCGAGAGCAATATCTCTGATAATAAAAAAACGTTATATAAATATCGCTGCTTATTTATAAATAGACAAAAAGAAATAATATATGTGTAACAAACAACAAAATTCTAACCATCAACAATAGCCTACAAATTAAATCACCATACGGCCTCCATATAAATTTATATCTTAGTGTATTTCCTCAATTCTATTCACAATCGAATTGAAATAAACTTTACTTAGTTGTATATTAGGTGTTTTTTCCTTTGATTTGTATACGCGATCTACTGCGTTGTGTGTTACACTATCTAACTAATATAAGGAAAAAGTTTCATAATACATTAAGGCTGTATATTAACCGTGAACAGTTTACAAGGCAATGGATTTTAGATTCGCCTGGGCTAGCTTCCACGTGACTAGATCTAGACATTAATTAGACTAAACCATATGGCATTTTCACGAATTTATTAAATTTTTATCGAGAAATATTACACGAGAACAAATAAAAAAAAGACGTATTTCTCCAATTATAACGTAATTATAGTGTAATTTACATAAATACTATTCACTATGTGAAGTAATGAGGGGTTGTCGTCATAACAGACGATTGCAGCTATCTTATATGACATAAGTTAGGTAAGAAAGTGTAGTTTTAATAGCTAGTGGTTTTACCGTAATCGGTAGATCTCCACACGTCACATTCCCACGCAAGCGCAAGCGCAAGTGTCAAGAGAAAGTAAACAAATCGCACTACTAATACTAAACTACAGAGTACTATTACTTTTTACGCAAACAAATTAGAATATGCAAAATTTGAGCTATCATCATTTGTAATTTTTTTCATCTTCATTATAAATAATGCCTTGAAGCTTCGTAAGGTCAAGAATTAAACATTATTTTGTATGTTAAATTTAGATTCAGTCAGGACTGAGTAAAGGTCACAAAATTAGGAACCAATAGTTTTAAGCGCAATAGCGGCGTAGTCAGTGTTTCGCTGAGCGAGATAGTTCAGGGTTCACATTTAACTTGAAACCTGTGAATGTTTTTTTTGATATAAAAAATCAGTGTAGATATACGTACTTACATAATATATAGATATATTACACAGTTTAATTTATTTATTTTTCAAATCATGCAAAGAATTTTCTATCTGTAAACGTAAAAGTAAAAAAATCCGTAAACACAGCCAAGTATTTAAAAATGTATACAAATAATTCGGAATATCAAAAACTGTTTATTCTAGTCGTATTTGTGCAAAATAAATCTAACCTTGAATTGATGAGAACTATACATAGTGATTACCAAAAGCGTTGACCATTGACCGCTATAGAAAGTAAACAACTATGGATCCATTGCGTATGACCTTCAAGGTCCTCGGTGGAAGCAAGCGAAAACGCACCTTACTTAAGCTCACAAAGTTTTAAATTATACAAATGTAACATTCGAAAAAATGCATCGGGCATTGAAAATTGGACCGTACGTCTAAGTTGTAAGGTGTTTTGTAAGTAAAGTCAGTAACACCACTCTCGTATCTAAGTCATGCAGTCCCACCACGTCGTATAGTGAAAGTGAACGGTGACGAGGTACACGGAAGCGTATCGTGGTAGCTAAGGTGAAGGCTCGATATTGTCACTTTTTCTTAACAAGTATTTCTAGATTTTCGTGTAATATTCGTAAAATGGTAGATCTGTCAAAACAAACAGATAGAAGCTGGTATAAAGATACTAGAACACTTTCAAATTTCCACATAATTTAGAAATATTGTCTGATAGATTGTGGATACTTCGCTCCGCTTTGCCTAATTAAACTGGACTCGAAAAATAAATATTTTATAATTTAAGCACGCCTTCGAATATCATAAGGTATGAAATTCATAATAATCACACGTACAGACATCGTCAAGCAGCTGAGGTAGTTTCCAAAAAAAGCTTCTGAATTCCGGTTAGCAGTCCGATTTAATCCTAAAAGGTCAATGTTAAATATAAAACAAAGGTATCCGCGAGGTCGTGTCGCCGCGAGTGACGTGACACCAACAAGTATTCCGGCCAACAAGTGCGTTGGGTTGCGCAAGCGCTGTTCCAGATCTCGGTTTCGGCAAGCCACGGTCACGGACGCCGATCTGTTTTGTTTTTGTTTGCCACTTTTGCTTTATCCGTTGACATTGGTATGGATTAAGCTGATGACTCATGATTTGACATAGTGACAAGACACGCTGTTCTACTCTTCATCCATTTCATACGTTGCGTGTATGATAGTGGAATTCTACGCCGCGCTTTGTCTTGTTTGTGAGTCAAAGTCAAATATTTTTGTTCAAAATTAGAAGTTACATGCTTCATTTTTGGAACGTCAAACAATTTACCACCGGTTCACTAAAGTTAATGTCTCAGACTTGAGAAGAATCGGCGCAAGAAACTCAGAACTCTACTCTACTCTACTCTAAGTAACAATACATATACACATTCTTTTAACTGATATTAGAATCTACAAGCATTAAATTGAATCAGCCTCTTTCTAACTGCATCACAACCAATTCACGTTGTAGTTACATACAAAATGTATCACAAGGAAGGAGGGAACTTTGAGACACACTGCGTGTAGTGTGGCAGAAATCAGGGCCGCGTTTTTTTTGTAACCTGAGCGGAGAAATTAATATAAATTAAAAATAATCATTCCGTCCGAGTGGATCGAACCCACAACTGTTTTCCTTACAGTTAGACGCTCATGTGCGGCGCCACGATGGCTTCAACCAATATACAATACAACTACCATACAATATTTTTTTAAATGTATTATAACATATTTATACAACGGCTACTACTATACGAGTATAAGTCGCTATAGTCGATATACATTTAAAGTTATATGGATCTTAAATAGTTTTATAAGTCGTAGTTTGAGTTGGCAATGAGTTTATACCATACACCAAGAGTAATAGCTTAGGCCATAACTTCCGCACTTTTTGCTATACCTGCTGACCTTCGGCAAAATCCAATCAATTTGGTGCAATGGAGTGAACAGGTTCGTGATTATATTTTCTGGCTATTACGACTTTGGGCGGCAATGTAGACTGTTATGTTAGTTCCATTGAAAATTATTTAAGATAAATTTGAATACAATATAGATTTTGAGAGTTGTGCCTAAGTACTCAAGTACAATTCCGACCCTATACGTTTATATTAACATATTTTGTTTCTTCGGTACAGTTAAAAAATTAAATACAAAATATCTTATTATGCTAAGACCATGTAACGCGGAAATAGACGAAATATTTTAATAGAATATAAATGTAAAATGACTAAATAAAACAGTCAACGTATATAGTCATTTTGAAATCAGAGTGTGAGTTAACTAGTTTCAAAATGAACGGTCATTTGGTGTTGATAAATAATTTTAAACTATCACAATAAATGTACTCTATATTGAAATTATTTCGAATATAGCATAATTATGCATATTGAATGTTACAAAGTGTTGTTTGGCAGATGAAATCTCAACTGCTATGGAGCTCAAATTCTATTACGTTCTAAAGTGTTATAATTATTTTTTATTGTGTTAATGTATCTTTAAAATATTATAAAACTAGGCATCATCACGGCTTACAACCAGTCCAATATTGGCCTTCGTCAAAAATGAATTTGCATTGTGCACCAAAAACCAATGAGGAAGGAAGGCAAGAAGGAATTGCCAGCCATGCATAAAGATCGCTCACGAAAAAATGAGCCGGAATCAAATGGCGGCCTCCAACTGATACGTAACAAGGGCAAGCCCTTTATCACACAATAAAAAAAATAAAATAATGATAACACTGTCCATACAAATCCACGACAAGGTCTCGGTCCTAAGTCAGTGGGTAAAGGTCAATGTTGTTTTATTACGGAGACAACAACGGCTTTGGATTTTTTTTCTGTGAGCTTGACATTGGATCAAGAAGTGGCGATTGCGACAAAAAATACCTACTGAAGTGGCTATCATTTCGAAATTTCTTCATAGCTTGCTTAGCTCGCACTATGAAGAAATATTATTTGATTTGTCACCAATTTTAATGACAATGTAAGTTTTTCTAACTAAAACGTAAATATTTCTCAAATAATACATAGTTTTTGTATATTTAATCGAGTAAGATTTAAGAATCATGAGGATCACGTCGCTGTCAATGGCTTTTTAAATATTTGCCTTTACATTTTATTCAATATTTATATACATACATTGATAGTAATTAAAGAAATTAGCAACGGCCAATTAATTGCAACTTGTAATTACTTCCTTAATGCATTTAATTTTTACGATATATTTCAATTAATAATATTTTTTACTTATTCAAAGATTTTACTATTTTATTAATTTATTTATATAATGTTTGGGACATTCGTTAATACGATTTACACTAATATTATAAATGCGAAAGTAACTCTGTCTCTCCGTGACGTCACCACGGCAAAACGGCCAAACCGCGGAACCGCTCTTCTATAGAGAGTGTTAGGATGAAAATAGGCTACTTCTTTTATCAAATTCCATTTTTTCAACTCCAGAAATTTTATTGGTATACGAAAAGGCCGCCGACATTACGAAACTGGTAACAAATAGTTCACGAGGGCGAAGCCACGAACGGGTAGTACAAAATATATATTTTGTTAACATTTTTTAAAGTGTTATTCCCACACTAAGGAAATTGATGATTTTCTAAATATGTCTAGTACAAAATATGTTGATTACCGTGAGGCATTGCTTTAATCTTAGGTACTCTGTCAATTGCTGCGAGTGGAATTGCAATTGCTTTAAAGTAGTTTCAGTGAGACAATATGCATGTGACTTTAATAGATAGAGTAGCATTGAATAAGAACGGTAGTTACGTTCAGACAACTGGAATACATGTAATTTTACATATATTTTTCATATATTATGAAGATTTTTTAGTATATAGCAAAACTACGCAGTTCTTTTGCTGTTAGAGCCATCAGTATCGATTATATCATTATTTCAGCTTAACTATAGTACTTAAATAATGAAAATAAAATCTGTTTGAAACCTATAATAAAGTAAGGAAAAATTGACACGACTTCAGCTATCGCCGACATGCAATCGAGCACTGACTCGGGACAGGCGCAGGCGCAGGCGGAAGCGTGCGCAAGGCTACGCTCATGACCTCGCGTCGTCTTTGTCTAGTGCTATCTAGCGTTTGTTTACCCGCGAGGCCGAATGTATCATACCTTCGACTACTAAATGATTATTTAAACATAATAAAACGGTGTGTCCATCTGTAGTGGTGCCGGCCTTGATACTGGTAATTGACGATTCGAGTATCTTTTCTTAAAAATCCCCTGCATTTCGTTGATTGCGCATATATAACATAGTCATAACTCATTCTGCTCCCATTTCTGGTCCACATTTTTTTATGAAGAGAAAGAACCTGACAATACACTTGGCACGCCAAGAATGCATCTAGGACTGTCAGCTCAGTACAGTTTACTGAACAAAGTCCATTTTGCTACTTATGAAACTGAAGTATGTGATCACAAGATATAACATTCAATGTCTAGGTCCACTCAATTGTTCGATAACAAGGCTGAACTCATCACACCTTCGCCTATAAAATGATTATTAAATATATACATTTATCAAGTTTTTAATAAGAAACCTTGTAGATAATTGTGGCGATAACGAATAGATTTCCAGATGATAGGACTTTATTTTTAACTTCAGTTGTAAGGGGACAATAGAAAAACTTCAGCTATTTTCACTGGGAGCTTTGTTCTGCTGTTTAGTTTCATTTAATTATTGCCTTCACAATGAGATGAAATGATAAAAACTAGGTTAGATAATTTGTTTGATAGCTCATTGTGTTAAGTGAAATATTAAACTATAAGATTTTACATTCCAAGTAAAACAGCTATTGTATTAAAATTGAGACTTGACTAAAAAAAATATTTCTCTCAGGTAATGGCGTGGAGTTGAACCTTGGACGACGTATAACTGTTCGCGAGCTGCGATAGATTGTAAGTACTTGTTATTTGTTAACTTATGAAATACAAACACAATTAATTTAAGCATACGGTTATTTTCATAGTCGCTGTATGAACAGCTAAGAGACTACAAAATATTTAAAGGGTAACTACGCAAAAAATATATATTAAGTGCAATTTGAGACGTATCGCAAACTGGAGCAAGTGCAAGACACCTGTAAAATAAAACAAAATAGAGTAACTTAAAAACAAAACTGGTTCAAATACATGTAGCGCACATCAATGTAAAGCGAAGGTAGCACTTGTAAAAAAAGCTTGTTTTTAAATGCTTTAATATATAGAAAGAATGTCTGTCCGTTTATAAGCATGGATTATTATAAATATAAAATTTATATAAATTTAAAATTGATTACATTATAAAAAAGACATATTTAGAAAACATATAAAAATTTGAACGAGGCGGGATTTGAAGCCGCGCCTCTTGGTTCCTCAGTTTTTAAGTCTTTATCAATTTCCTAAGTGTACAATTAACCCTTTAAAAAATGTTAAAACAAAAAAAACAATTGATGCATTATTTTTTAGTAACCATTTTTTTATTATAGAGTTTAAGAATAACCTATTTAAAAGGTGTACCCATCTTGCATTGCGTTACATGAGACTAAATTATAAAGGGGATTATTAAATAATAAACATCCTATTGAGTAGCATGTGAACCCATTATACTATTGCATTTAATCAATCGATCAAGTCAATTAAAAGTTATTACCAAAGAATAATTACAAAAAAAACACATTACAAATTAAAAAACACACACGATGATTCACGAAATAATATTTAAATAAATTTTCAATTGAACCAAGCAAACAAATAGCCGTGGAGAAAAACAAAAATAACATAAGCTTCATTAACAGGTAGGTAGGTCTGTTTTTCGATGGAACAAAGCGAGGTCTACACTCGTACCTCAACCTCAGTTCGAATGTAGCCGGCCTTGTGTTTCGCTACAATTCGGGGTGAGCCGCTTCACACCTCCGTGAAAAATAACATTAAAAAAATACCATAAAAACTTCGTTTTGTATTCATTGTGATTGAATTGTACTATTTTAGGCTACAGTTTAAATAGTATGTATATAAAGCGTAAATGAGTAGCTGCATTACTGACTGCTTTAGCGAGATTCTTGATTATTTAAAAGAATACAAATATATTAAAAATTTTAAGAAAATTACACAATGTAAAGAGTTTTGAATTATACCTGTTATACAATGTGTTGTTTTAAGTATAAAAAAACAAGTCGGTACTAAAAATTTACAATATTACGTTTACATATAAAAACAAGCTCTTAATTAATTTTATAATTCATATCAATTTGGCCTTCAGCGTAATACAAAAATACGTTCCGGACTAAAATACTTTGAATGCAAACAAATAAACAAATATAACAGATATGTTATCAATGAAGATTTTAAGTTATCTGAGGGCTATTCGGGAGGCACCCAATATCTAAAGAAACTCAATTCAAGGCAAGCCAACACTACTAATGACTGATAAACGGATTAAGTGTATGAGGAAGTATATATCACGAATCGTCCTACCCGGCCCTTGTCGCACACACATACACACTATATGTAATCACACACGCACACAGATAAATATGGCAATGAGATAACTAACAGCACAACAAGGTCTCTAGTACTGTCGACAGATAACATATTATTAAAAAAAATCAATAGTATACTAGTGGTAAAATTAAATATTCTAATGTGTTAGTGTGTGTATATATTTTTTAGAGACTTGTGTTAAGACTCTCCGCTCTCCGCGTCCAATTTATTTTAAGGATATCGTATGTTGGCTAAAGCCGCTGTTTAATTAATTAGGTCCAAAACACATTTTATTTTTAAATAAACATTTACCTAGTGTGTATTAAACCCACACCGTATAAAATACTATAATATACTACTGTTAGTATCGAACCCAAAACAGACTAAAGTATTTTTTTTTCATTCACGACAACTGTACAGGTATTTAAATTAAAAACTGAATGACACATATAGAAAGACAATCTATGATGTATAAAGGTATATCACACCGTGAGAAATCTTTAAAGACTGATAAGATAGCAACTGCGTAATAGAATTGACATTGTTTTTAGAATCCCTCAAGGTCGAACAATACCTTAATAAGAGATGCTGTGTCTTATTCCGTCCGTCCAATTATAATTGCAAATTACATTAAACCCACAAGATTAAATAGGATATAGATTAGCAAATATATGGAGAATATAAGCAATTAGGAGATATGATGAAGAATTTGGGTAATAAACTTGAAGAAGTTGGTAAAGATAGTCGTATTATTAGTCGAAATTATAGAATGTGTATTACTAGACAAATATTCATGGTCTTGTAAAAGCTAGGGCTTGTAATAATTTAACCTTCTTCGACAAGTATGTCCATTTTACTTGTCAACAGTACACACGTGGAACACGCATGAGCGTAACCCACAGTAATGATAAAGTCTCGCGACAGGCGGCGGCCTTCGTTGGAGCACCGTTGAATATTTTTAATATACTGCTGCGCGTGCGCATTACTTTTTGATTCGTGCATCGATACTTTGGACGTTGAAAGGTTTAAACTAAATTTGATAACTGTTTTTTTTTTCTTTGCACAAGTTTTTAAAAAGATGTTTGTCGTACGTAAAGCTTGTTCTTGAAAAGGAAGAATATATTTTTTTAAGATAAATTTAGAAAGCATTGTTCAAAGTTATATATTTCACAGATCTCATTCCAATAGGATTAGCTGCACTAATCTAAAAATATTATACAAATGAATCATGTGACCATAAATCATAATACGGTTGACATTTTAAGCTGGACTTACGACAAGACCATCTATTCTACTCGCACAGTGAAATTTAGCACGTTCGAAAGCTTTCTATGGTTGATAAAATTAAATTACGATCGAGTCACTTAAACCTAAACCTAGAAGTAAATTATTTGAAATATTGATATTAAAATTATTTTTTACATATACAATATACTTTTGAGAAAAGTACTAGGTTTTTACATGTTAGAATTCAATAAGCAAATCGTAGAGATCATTGTTACGCAGTGTCACAGGGGCTGACTGTATTCGCGATGGTCGTAGATTCCATTCCCACTAGGGGGGATGATTATATTTAAATTATTTTCATTTCTCCGCACTGGAGACAAGCTCAAAGCCACGTTGAGTTCCGCCACCCAACACCCAAGTACCGCAGGGTGCTATGCGGGAAGCATGAAGCTTCAATGAGCAAATCGTATCGTATCGTTTATTTATATACAGATAACAAACTTTGCCGAAAACTTCGTAAAATTAATATCACTTTCATTTCATATTTTGGCTTTTTGGAACACAAAGCTCGTGTCGAAAACTTTTGAGTCGTTGGATTTTCAGATTTCTCCCTAAGAGAAATGGGAGAAACAGGCTGAATTAAAGTCATTCGTCGTGTTCCCTTTCTCTTCGTTTATCTGTAACAGCGGACTTTCATCGCTGTACATTGCATTGTAGTTGTCGACTAAATCCGACGAATAAACCAATCTAAATAACAACCTAATCTCGGGAAAAACGACGCAAGATAACAAACATTTTCAATTGAATGTGAAGTTTATACTTATAATAAAAGTTCAGTATTATCTCGTTCACAATCTTTCGAGCTTTCATAGAGCTTTACAAGTTTAAAATTATTAGAATTAGATTTAGACACTTTCCATTTCTTAGAAAATAATTTGCTTTGTTATTTTCATATAAGTTTATATATTATACTCCTCCGTCCGGCTAGCCTAACTTCAAACTTGTAATACCAAAACTAAATAACTATTTTATTGTTGTTGTTTAAGACATAACGAGTTTAACCGAAAACAACACTGTGTGTAAATATTTACACAAAATATACTAATATATGTATGTATTTAATGTAATATATTTAACAATCTATTACAATTCTACTTTTCAGTGCACATACATACTAACTCACTTAGTTTAACATATATTTTTTTGTAATCAAATAATTAAAATTCAAGGCAAAGACAAGTCGGCGCATGTACACAAATTGTACAATTACGAAATTTGTTAAAAGGGGGAAACGACAAGGTCGGGGAGACAATAAATGTAAAGCCCCATAATTTATTCCGTGTAATACGATACACAGTTGCATGTGAATACTAGGAAGAGCGGAATTCTTATAAAATTATCCTTTTATATTTTCCTTTCACTTAATATTTTAATTTGTCAAATGAGAGCCATTGTAAGGATTCTTCACTCAACTTTCAATATTTCAAGGTAAATTTACACAGGAGCCCCGTAGTGATGATGTAGATGTAGTGCATATAGACAGTATCTGACTCTTTGGAATAACTGCATTTAAATTATTTCATTAACATTTGCCTATATGCTTTATATGTAGCATATCACGGTATAAAGCTTCAGGCGAAAATCGAACTTGAAACCTTGGACTTGAGTCTTTAGGGATTTTAGCTTCAAACATATATCAATATCGTAGACAGTAGGCATACAAAGATGGCCCGAATGATTGACGAGACCACCCAAGATTCAGGAAATTGGAACTCCCGAAGAAATGATGATGGATCGATTTTAAGCATTTCACTGTTAATAAGATAAAGACGCATGAAGTTAGAAAATTTTATAAACAGGAATTTATCAATTGACCGTTAATACATCCGTTGTACCATAGTGCCCGTTTTTCTTTCGAATGCAAATCTTCAAAATCTACAAATTTCTATGAAATTAAAAATTTTACAGAGAATTTTAACTAGTGACAAGCTAAAATCTAATGTGTCAAATTTATATCTCCATTTTTTTTTATCAGTTCAGTCTGTGTAAGGCACGGGGAACCTCATGACTAGTCTTTTTGTTCCTACATAACTTCTATTTAAACATACATTCCTCCGAATTGAACCCACAACAACCATCTTTATCCAGACTGAAACTACACCAGGATGTCATCACCACGAACTTAATTATTAAATTATTATCCTTTTAAACTACTTAACAGGATATTTTCATGTCTAGCACAGTTGCAACATTCTTTGTGCGCTAACATTACAAATGGAACGCTTTTAATAGCCGTGCGCCAGCGCATCGGGTGACGTATGACAAGGCTCTTCCTAGGTCTTTCTGAGTCACTGGGCATTTCTGTTCTTGGCAGGCGCCATAAGGTTGAGTACATTATGAAGATTATTTGCTTTAATAGTTTACTCTATCACATCTGATGGACTTATATAAATAAGTTTTATTACATATATACATATTGTTTTAGAAAAAGTTACATTCACTTTTATGGTGTTTGGGTAAATTGAAAGTGATTCGAATAATTTATTTTCAAGCCTAACAGAGCAAGAACCATAAAAAAGTATAAGATTTTACAGTATTATTTTTAACGAGCATAGCTACATCTATTTTCGCACAGCATCGTCTGTCATCGCTTGATATGTTCCGGGTTGGCCGAACGCCAGTTGCACAAAGGATGCAAAAGCCCTTTGTAGTTATGATGGCCGAAAATGCACGCATTAAACTAACGTTATCGCCCAGACCGTGCGATAGCTATATAAATTTACAATTTTCCGGAATAAAAGGCCGACGATTTTATGTAACACCTGTGAATTTAAAGGCAAACCGGAAGTAAACATGAAAATCAGTCCTGCCTGTGGTATTCATGGTAAACAGGATATTATCAATTGACTGTTAATACATCAGTTGTACAATAGTGTCCATTTTACCTTTGAAAGCAAATAATTACTTATTCATAATATTTAAAATTACCGGGTCACCTGCCTGAAACCTCGTTTGCCTTGTCTATATTATTAAAAAGAATTATAGGTCTTGAAAAAATTCTGGGCGTTTGTATATATTAAATAGGTATAGGTAGTTCCCCGTCTTCCAGCCTCTTCATATAAAACGAAATCCACAGATATCACCCATAAGCGTCTTTTTTTTTAAATTTGTATAATGTATCGATTCAACTGCGAGTATCAATGAAACTTACCTTAATCCTCAACCTTTGGTCGACGCAATCTTTAAGTGCACAGAGAGGACCAATCGCATCGTCTATACGTGTCAAGACATTTTTGACTTTTTTCCTTATCCTAGGCGTTGTGACAAGACCTGGGAAAAAATTATATATCATTTCTGAGATTGAACATCGTTACGAAGTTACCTAAATCATCATTATTATTAGCTCAGCATGAGGCACCTGGAGGAAGCCTACACTCAAAAGTGGCCATGTCTTATTAATGTTTAAATTGTAATTTTTAGCTGTGTATATGTGTAGTTAAAGTGTCATGGAAATGCATAAAGGCTTATTGTTATTGTCAGCAGAAATTAGGCTGAGTAACAATCAGACTGATCACCTAAAATTAAGTAAGACATAAAGATGAAAATAAGTTAGCCTTTAGATTCAAGTATATATTAAAATAAAAAGAGATTTTTAAAGAAAGAAAGAAAAAGGGTGAAGAAACATTGCATATCACCATTACAAGGTAGGATTGGGCTTTTTCAGTATGACATTTAAGAAAGTACTTAAAAGTTAAGTAATGTCATTCTAGTAATTAATCATATCTTTTGTATAAAAATAAATCAATCAATCAATACCAAGCGTTATTTTCCAATAACACTCATTCACCTGCCATCTTGAAAAAAAATGCAAGAACTAAATTATACATAATTATTAGGTACTTTAAAAAACTTGTAAAAGTAAACTTTTAGCGATTTAAAACACAATTTCATATTAAATTACTTCCGCGACTTAAACTTTAGGCTTATATATATAATATATCTAAAAATAGATTGCCATTTTTGGTAGACAAGCGGATTGTGGATATTTTCGTATAAACACAATATAATTCGCTAACCTGTGACTTTCTACATTGTAAGGATAAATTGGTACTTCAGGCCAATAGAGTTCACCTTTGCAATACGCTAGAAAGTTGTGAAGCAATCGATGGAACTTATACAGAAACGCCCAAGACCCTTGACACTTTGTTATAGGACAATCATAACCTAAGCAAGATGCCTAATCTTATATTTTAAATACGAGGTCTTAACTATAAAATCTAACTTTTAGTTGCATTTATTTATTTAAATTCATGCTGTACAACACTCTGTGATTGACTTTCCGTCCAATTTAGCTATATGATTTACTTTATACTCAAAGAAAAAAACAAACTGTTTAGTACAAAAAAAAAATACACGCTTTCCAGTTTAAAAAAGTAGGCAGAGATACCTAGTGTCTAGAAATTGCGTTTTCCACTTTCCACCGTCTATCGAGACATTGCGTGTTGGGTGGCGAAAGTCAACAACACACTTTATCTTACCAAAGCAGGGAAATGAGAATAATTTAAATACAGTAATTCCCTCGAATAGGATCGAACCCTCAACCATCGCCTTTACAGTCAAACATCATGCCCCACTCACTACATTGAATAATTAATGTTTTTACATTAACATTAAAAATAGATTCACAGCCTAAGGACAAAACTTTGTTGCCTTTTAATCTGTTCATCATCGTTAGAAAGTATCATGTAATTTAACACATTGTATTTAACAATTACAATTAATTGGAAGAAAGTTACGTCGTCTTGGCGCAGTTGTAACGTTACTAACTTGACACGATAATTGTGAGTTTGTTTGGATTATTCAGAGAAATATTTATTTTTATCATCTAGAAGTTTTTTCTTTTCTTTTTTGGTCTCTATCCGTACTTCATTATTAAAACATTTTTAAAATTTTCAAAGGAAATAATATATTATTAACAAGCGACTTGTTTGCGGCTTTTCGTATGCGTAAACTACACGACCATAACTATTTAGTTTTTTCAACCGCCCGCGTTCCCACTTAAATTACAAACTTTGCGTAAATTTTTTATTTAAATAGTTTAGTTTTTTTTATTTAAGAACCTATTGTAATAAAATAAATACTAAATGTTGAAGGAAGTTTACTAAAATACAAAAAAAAAAGTCGAAACTGTATTTAAATCGGTTAAGCCGTCTTTGAGATAAACGTGCAGAAACGCACAATGACAACCAGAAAAGATATTTAAACAGAAATTATATTAAAAAATAATAGTTTTAGGTTTTTTTTTATTATATGTATATATATTATCTATTAATATATATATCATCATATCATGTCTCTATGAGTTTCCTAATCGAAAGTACAGTCACCATACATCCAAAGGATTAATCACAATCGATATTATTTTCACAGGTGTTTTTCGTAACACCACGCACTGAGAGCAACGACTCTTGCAAATACGTCAACCTTTACACCGTAAAGAAAATATAAAACATATGGTCCTCTTAAACAAGCGTTGTAAAAATATATGTTTTTATCGATATTATGATAAAGCTTTTTGAAAGCGACATTTTGTTTTTCTTTTTTACTTTTAAGTATCTTTTTCATCCAGAGGACATCGTGTCGTGGGACAGCATCTGACTAGTCAGTCAGTCGTCTGTACTATGAATACACGATGATTGTGGGTCCGATTTCCACTCTGGAGAATGATTATATTTGTTTTCATTTGTGGTTCTGGTCTTATTCGGACAATAAAAATCTGGGATTGGGGCGACAAGTGCTAAATTAGTAAAATAGTGTACAAAATATATAAAAATATCACAACAAAAGCGGAGATTACTTCGTAAAATTGCGTGAGAACGCGTTCATTGATTCGGTCAAAGATCTCAGAAGGCAAACATTGATACGACTGTTATTAACAATAATAAGAAACTCTTACGATCTATTTTTTTTTTATTTGTAGGATACGCAGAGAGATTAGTGTAAGCCTACGTGGCTCTAAATATTCCAGGTATTTAAAGATATTAAGTGCTGGGTCATAGACGCTGATGCTGTGATTTGTCCATGAAATATATTATTATAGGCATTTTCGAATACTCGAACTCAAACCCAATACGTTTATTCAACCACAGCACCACGACTATAATATCATAAATTGTGTAACATACCTGTAATATTATTCGTAAATAGCTTAAAACACAAAACTTATAGTATTACTTTCCTTCTAACATGTTAATTTATTTAAATATTGTCTAAATACGAAATATATTCATATAGGTATATTTACTTTAGTAACAAAACATAGTCAATGCAAAAACTAGGTAACAAGTAATAAATCTATGCAACTTTGCTATAGCATGCGGTCGGCGATCGCGAATAACTTTCACTCTATGGGGCGGTGACCGAGCGCGGGGTCGTCGGCCGCGAGCGCGGGAAACATCATACCATTCAGAAAAGCTGAGTGTAAGCCACACGGCCTGGGTTTACCGGGACTATGGATACAGATTAAAAATTATATATATTATCTGTGATAATAGACGAAATCTAAATATTATTATGAATTGTTTTAATTGTTATTGGATTGTATTTGATATATTTTTAAAATTCCATATTAATTATTATTACTCAACTTGTGCATAATATATATTTTAATATGTCTTAATTTAATGTCGTAAATTCGTATAAACAGTTTATTACACTGATAAACGTAAAATAATACAAATAACAGTTTTAGTTGTTTGTTGTAAAACATTAGCGGGCCTGCTGTCTCGAATTAGACTGAAACTCTGGTCACGTTAAACATACGCCATGTTTACACAGATGCACGCCGAATCTGTTGCATCACTTCCGTTTGCGTTCCGTTGCAAGCGTAGCACGTGCCGACTTTATCTAATTATTAGATTGGTCAAATTATTCATTCTGTCACTTTACGTTCGAAATATTTAATTCGAAAATAATCATCGACATCCATGATATTGTTATATAAACTTTGTGGGATATATTCTAATGTGATCTTTGCTTTCGATTAACGAAATATTTTTTTTGTTCTTTGTTACGTTTACATTATACATTACGGTAACAATGGTAAATTGATATTTTTATATTATTTAATAGATTATCATTAGTGTGTTCCTAACCTACAAAGTTTAATTTATAGCGAGACGTTTAGAGTGAAGTAATACGGAGATAAATATAGCTACGATAAGATGTAGCACGCGCAGACGCTTGCCGGCGCGATAACACAGCATTACACTACGTCAGCAACTTGTTTGCAATTTTGTGGATATTGCGTGTTTCTTACCTAATCGAGAGTACAATGTTTTTTTTTTTAAAACAATTGTATTTTAGGCTCATATTATATATAGGCTTAGGTCTAGTTTAAAAAGGCAAAGCGTTATTCCCAACTTAGTCACATTATTTAGTTTTATATAGTTTGAACTAACTCATTTTTTGACAAGTTTATTGTGAGCAGGTAACCCTGAAACGATATTCCTTTGCCCCACCAACTGTCCAGTACAAAGTATCTTTATTGAAGCATCCAATTAGCAAATTTAAACGAGAGTAAATTTTATTGCATTCGATTTTTATGTTTATGCCTCGCTTTGTGGAAACATTCAACAATAACCAAATGAAGTATGTTTTTTCAGTTGAGGATCAACGACCGATGGTCCAAGCACTCCCTGTACCATTTATTTTTATACATTATAAAAGGAAGCACTTTTCAATTGAATACTTATGTATGTTTTTATACAAGACATCTTAACAGATTGTATACAAATTTGGAAAACTTTCCCATGCGTAGTAAGTACTTATAACAAAAAAAGTATTATTTGTAATAAAAAATACTCATACCTTCTAGATATTTTCTAGAGTTACTAGTGAAAGGAGCTAAAACAATAGTAAAAAGTCTCACAATTAAATCTCTATACTTGATACTTTTTAAAAAGGTTTTATCTATTCGAATATATATACACAGTTGACACCTGGTCTGTATCCTTGTTTTCCTTTACGAGTATATCATTACATTTTAAACAATTATTTACATTGATTTATATTACTCGGAACTAAACCTAAATTTAAATTACGCTAAGCGAGTCATTTCTATGGTAATTATTTGTACAATTACATAAACACTTATTATTGACAATATAATGCTTAATTATATTATCAAACGCCTACGTCTAGTATTAAAGAGGTTTCAATATTTTTAATAGTTTCATAAATATATATAAAATTATAGTATCACTATCACAACCAGAGATGTAAAGAATCTATGACATGAATAATGGAAAGTGACTCCCACTTGCTATTCTCCGTCAGGTGCGAACTGCGAGACTTTTTTTTATTTTAACACGGGCAATGACCTAACTATAGTACAGGCAAGGCTTTTTTTTATTAATTATAATATGATATCAGAAGTAATAATTTATAGATTAATGACCATTTTAAATTAATTATTGATTTCTATTAGTAAATATCGATTTTAAATGCATCAAAAAAATAACTAATTTAACCAAAAGGTCTTAAAGTTTGATGCAATTGAATTGAATTGAAATGTTTGTACAATAATCGTTTTATATATAATTCTATGGGATGTCAGTGACCCATACTTCAGGACAAGCATTCTTATGTGGAAAGTTCTTATGCAACCGTTGTATACGAAAATAATAACGTACATTAGATGATTAATAAATATTTAAATATATTAGAGCGCACTATTATGTATATTTTTATTCTCTTTAACCATTAATATGTGGGAGTGAAAGTTTGATCGTAATCGATCTGCCCAACACATTATGTATAGACTATCCACTATTTGTTTTAAAAATAAGAAATTCCAAAATACTGCTATATATTTATACAATACGTTAAACGGTAATGCTGAAATAAGCACATACAATCTTCTATGTTACTTCTTAGTGAGACCGTTCGTATGATTGAAAACACCCGATTTAGAACCCGACGAATGTCGCCCGATTGCCACTGGAAAGTTTAAATTAAAAATATTTCCATATACTCACGGTCTCGTCACCACGTAATATGCTGTTTTTTATTTTTACATTTTTTAAAGTGTTAATCGCACACTTAGGAAATTGAAAACAAATTTAGAAAAACGTATAAAAATTTGAACGCAGCAGCCGGAAAACCGTTCAAGCCGCCCTGACCGCTAAGCCATGCGTTCTACATCCAGCTACGAAATTCTTACACGCTTATTACAACTTATTGTTAGCATCACTGTAGAGAGATTTTTACAAATTACTGCTACCCAAAGATTATTCTACGAACAATAGTTACGTAATATGTGCTGCCCCTATAGGTAACGATAGATAAATAAAAAGGATGTAAATTTAAAAAAAAAACTTATTAGCAGCCACCGCAGTGTCATTGACCGATGCTCCAGGGTGCAAGCGTGCGTCCCACTCATGTGGAAAGCGGTTATGCAACACGCGAAAGTAGGTATGGCAATGTATCTCGTTGACATGATAGTTTACGCTTCAATTACGCGTTAGTTAGATCTCTCTTATATCAAATATTGTTATAATCGTCTTAATTCTATAGACGATTATCAATTTTCGATAAATAATAATAAATAATGCATTGAATTTGTAATAAAAAAACTCTTTATACACTATTTACATATAATTTTCAATAATAAATTACAAAGTTCATACTGAAATCGTAACGAATGTACTATGTGGAGATCGAACCTATGACCTAGCAGTCAATGCCCAACCACTAAGACCAACAGACATGTCAACCACCAAAGTGTTTTTTTTAACAGTTTAAAGTGTTAATCGCACACTTAGGAAATTGAAAAAGACATATGTATTTAGAAAACGTATAAATTTTTTTGAACGCAGCGAGATTTGAACCCGCGCCTCTTGATAATAGTTCAACTTTTTATACGTTTTTTAAATATGTCTTTTTTTTTTAACCACCAAAGTGTTTGCGCTAGAACATAACTAAATGTTATTACAAAACCAATTTTCAAATATCGATTTCAATACATCGATGCAATCTTCACTCTAAATCTATTTACAATCAAATACTATCTCGTAATAGGTAGTTACTAGCTTCCTTAATATAAGACACTAGAGTATCCAACTCTAATTAACCGATGATAAAATCGTTTGTTTCAAATTAGGCCTGAATTTCTATAGTCCAGTACTAAAACAAGCCAGGTGAGCGTTTGGTTGGCTAAGACTTTCTAACCATTTTTGCCAAATAAATAAATAATTGGCAATCGTGACGCCATATTGGCACTGTTGAGAAATGTCTGACTGTACACGTTGGACCCCGTTTTGGAGGAATTTATATTATAACATATATAGAAAAAGATAAAAAAAAAGAATTTAACGCTTTTTCTTGCGCTAAAGACGCCAAGACGCCTTTGGTTGCGCTAACTATAAATTTTTGTAAATATCAAGTCAAAAATAGACTGAAATATCACAAGATTATATATAGAAGAAAAGAAACAATGAGATATTAAACCGTATCACGCAATTGCATGCTCGCCCTATATAAAGTATCAAACGCATAGGCATTGTTCTGTAATAATAAGTGAAATATACTAGCGATTTTGTAATAGACCAAGTGAGAGTTTTCGTTTATAATTATTAGAAAATGCACATAATTTTTTTTATACACCATTTTGATTCAAGAGTTTCGAATGCTTAATTTGATATACGATTAGATCTTATATTGTTACGAGTCAAATGATGTTGATTAGAGGATAATGCGCCATTGGACTCAATAGAGGACTCTGCTGGACTGGACAGTAGTTGAGGATTTATTATATAAAAGTGAAAACGGAAATAATGTAACATATATTTCTCATTTCCATACATGTGAAAAATAAGGCATATTTAGAAAACCTATAAAAATTTGAACGCAGCGAGATTTGAAACTGCGCCTCTTGAAAACCGAGGAACCAATATGTCTTTTTCAATTTTCTTAGTGAGCGAATAACACTATAAAAAATATATGTGAAAAATATGAGGAGATAAGGATTTTTCGGCTTTGCGAAATACAACTCGATATTTAGTTCCATAGATTATTATTATATTATATTATTATAGTTATATTTAGTTCAATACATTTTCACATCACACTTTTTCTAGCATAGCTGGGTAGTCAGACAGAGTCTCGTGTCAAGACACTGCCCGAAATCGAGATGCTGTATGTTAAGTGGTAAAACGCAATGCCGCACTTTGCCTTAGTTACCAGAGCGAAGAAATTAAAATATTTTTAATACAATCATTCCCCCGAGTGGGAATCGAACCCACTACCAATCACGTTTACAGTCAGACGCTGCCCTACTGTGACACTTTCAGTACATAATGTCACTAAAACAAATAAATGTTGACAACAGAGTGACTTATCACAATTTTTCAGTAAAGCAAAAATAATAATATTGTATGCGAGACACGCCGCAAAAAGTGAAACAGACAATTTAATTTCTTATTCGCTTATAAAAAATTTTAAATGTATATTTTAATATTGTTATAATAACAACCCAGTGCGTTGCAGGCAGACATTGTATCAAGGCTGACAGGTCACGGGCGCTATGTTTATATATATTGTTGTTTCTAAAGTACATCAACTAATACGAGTATACATATAATATGTAGAAGGCTTTGTGGCGCAGTTGAAAAATCCGTCTAGGTTAGCTACGACTCTTCGACTTAGAGGGTTCAATCTTAATTCGGGGGAATATTTTTGTTACGGCTTAGGGAAACACTTCTTTTTTCGTTGTTTTTGTGGTTAATGCAACAGCATCAACAGACTCTGTTGGTTTTGACAGCGATACCGGGTGGGTCAGAGAAAAAAGAACTTAATTCCTGCGAAATGCAATCAACCCAACAGTTTTACTGATTGAGAGTGTATCATCACAATGGTGCCCCCTGCGGGGCTCAAAGCTCACTTGTAAGCTTGTAGCAAAACGTCTAAAACAGGTGTAAACTGAAGAAAAGAGAGCCTTAACAATATAAAAAGCAATAAATAGGACAAATTTTACGTAACAACAAAAAAAAAAGACTCAATAAACACAATTTTATATGTTCAATTAAACTTAAAATACCTTTCAGTGCATGTATATCCTTTTCCTTATGAGTCAAATAACGACGCTCAAGGTAGTCTGGTGACAGTGTCGCCCTAAGTGCAACTGCGCAGCTGTACTCACGTACACTATGTATGATTAAATTTAATATAATAGCTTTTCGTACTTAACTTCTCGGACTATTCATATTTATATATATATACATAATTGTAAAAAAGTGCTTCTTCGTCGTTGCATAGATGAAAAATATTTGGCTAAACAGGTTGGTAGTAAAAGAAATATTTAGACAACGTATAAAAATTTGAACGCAGCATGATTTGAACCGGTGCCTTAAAAACCGTTCAAGCGCTCTGACCGCTAAGCCATGCGTTCCACATCCAGCTGCGTCGAAATTCTTATACGCTTATTACAACTTATATTTGTTGTTAGCATCTCTGTAGAGAGATTTTTACACATTTCTTTTATATTTATATTTAATATTTATACGTTTTCAAATATATAGTTTTCAATTTCCTTAGTGTGCGAATAATACTGTAAAAAATATTTAAAAAATATAGGTTGATAGTATTTTGAAATCCCACTCGAGGGAATAGTTATATTTAAAATCTTATATATAAATATATATATATATATATATATATATATACTTAAACAGCGGCATTGGATGAATCCAATTGTAAAACGGGCGGGAAATAGGAAATATGAAAACCAATTATTAAAACTTGAAAAAACACCTTTAACATTTTAAAGTTTTATTCAAACACTCTTAGGAAAACAACATAGATAAGTTGTAATAAGCGTATACCTCCAGTCCAGCAACGGACAGGAAAGGACTGATTTGAATGATTGAAACGTATAAGAATTTCGACGTAGGCCCAATGTAGAACGCATGGCTTAGCTGTTCCAAGAGGCGCGAGTTCGATCCCGCCGGGTTCAAATTTTTATACGTTTTCTAAAAATGTTTTTAAAAAACACCTTTGTCATCGTTACCGATTGAAACCCATTCAGTGAAAAATAAATACAAAACCTGACGAATGTTCCGGAAATTAAAAATAACATAAAACATTGGAACTACAGAGGAACTTCTGAAAGAGGTTCAGAATAAATGTTCTAGAAAATTTCTAAACGCAATGTTACAATGTACATAAAAAGTTAATTTTGTTTTGACAATCTAAATATCTGCTATAATTTGGTTAAACAAAAAATCTAAACTGCGCTATAAAACTTTTATAGGCTCTAAATTAAAAAATATGGACACGCATTGGTTTTATATCAGACTAGGGCTTTTCTTTGGCTTTTTTCTTTTATAAGCATTACTTTAATTCGTGTGGTCTTATAATATTACAATATTTTACATTATATGGTGTTGAAAAATACAATTGACGAAGAGATAAGTCAATTCGAAAATTAAGCATGGAACTTCCATCCAATTAGACTTTGACACTTCAGTTATAATCTTTGAATTAAAACAAAACTATTACTAAATTATTTGTTACAATAATCAATTACATAGTTTAAAAAAAACAAACATTACAATATGTTTACTAAATATTATATACGTATTGTGTTTATCGTGGCGCAGTTTGACAGTGCCTGACTGTAAAAGCAATAGTTGTGAGATCAATCACTCGGAGGAATGATTATATTTAAATTTTTTTCATTTCTCCCTTTGATGATAAGAAAAGGCGAGGAGTTGAGTTCCGCCACTCGACACGCTATGTCTCGGATACGGGCGGAAATGGGAGAACAGACTGCCTTGACACTAGTTATCTGCTATACGGTAAAAAGCGAGAATGGAGAATTTGAAAATACAATAACCGTTCATAAAATTTACATCTTCATCGACAATAACCTTACAGGATATAAGACTAGAAATGTATGTTTGTCTTAATTAGTAATTCAGGGGACCAATTGAAGTGAAATTGATACTAATATTCCGTCATTAGAGTGAATTGCTTAAGTCTACTATGTATCATGCGATTCAGTGCTACGAATTAAAATATATATACTCGTATATATATAGTAACTTTTAAATGGTACTTGTGAGCAATTTGTTTTCTCTCTTCTTATTATTAATAGATGTCCTAAATGTATCATGATTGTGTAAAATTGAATAAAATAATTAAATCAAAAATTTTGGTTCAAAAATGGCTATATATAGACGTGGTTCAATTATTTTATGACATTTTCATAAGGATAATCGTATCATATTGTATGTTTCTACGTAGTATAACGTGTGCAAGTGTTTCCCTGTACTCGTACTTATAGACATATTAAATTATTGATTTACTTATACTTATGTATGTTGTTATAGAACTTTTTCCAATTTGTTACACACGAAATGGATGAAAAAATATATATTTTTTTTAAATGTGACCCATGATTATTTTGTGTGCTTATATAAAGATAAATGTTCAATAAGCTGTAAAGAAAATTAAACTAACATAAACAACAACCAAACGCATTTTAAGATAAAAACTAAAAAAAAACAGCATTTAAAAAGAACAAAAATTGACCGAAAATCAATCACAATTAACGACGGACGAAGGAAATTAAGTGTATATTTGGCAAAACACAAAAGATAAGTCAAGACGGTTATTTCCCTAATTATTTCATTCACACGCTCAGCGTCCGCTCGCACGCGTCGAAGCCGCACAAGTGGTTGGGTGGCCTGGGGTTTCCAGGCGAATGTTTTGTTAGGGATACTCTTTAAATATGTACATTGTCATTACACGGTATACTAGTTAACTACTAAGCGAGAGAAAATAGTTATTCTAAGTTGAAAGTTAAGATGAATTCATTTAAGAAACTTACAAAATAAGCATATTTAAGTATTGCAGATTATAATGATGTGATTAAGAATGAAATTAGAATAACTCTTAGAAATATATAAAATAAAAAACAAAAAATCTGAAACCAATAATAAAAATAAAAGACGTTCAAACATTTTAAACCCTATACACATACACCTTAACCTATCTACAAACGAAGAAAAATAAATAGGAGAATCCACACTGTTCACTACTACATGGGTACCCTATAACCGTTTATCCCGGCGAGGGTAACGACCGTCGGTGACACAGAGCCGTGCGTTGAACGGCCTAGACTGACCTCGTGCGTGACCCGGGCACCACTGTCGTACGCATGTGGGAAGGGTTGCAAGCCACTGTGCATACTGTTATGTCATTAGTTGCAACTTATGCGGATAGAAGTTATGGTAAAATATATAATTTTTGTCTTTACGCAGTTTTCGTTTTTTTTTTACATTCAGCATAGACAGAGAAGCGTCGAAAAGACTGTTTATGCAACTCGGGTTTGCGTTATCATTTTATTTTATAAATGAACTTGTGCGTGACCCCGGTATCACTGTCGTACGCATGTGGGAAGGGTTAACAGCCACTGTATATACTGTTATGTCATTATTAATTGCGAGTTATCCGGAAAGAAGTACCCATGAAGTATTTTTTATAAATGGTAAAATATAGATATTATTATACCTATCTTTATTTTATTTTAAAACAAATTCTCGTTTATTTTATTTCGGCATTGAAATAGAGAGAAAAATATAAAAGAAAGAAGTGTTAAAATGCCAGGTATCACTGTCATACGCAAGCGAGAAGGTTTGACAACCACTGTGCATACTTTTATGTCATTAATTTTGGAGTCATAAGGAAAGAAGTACCTATAAGAGGTATTTTTTCTATGTATATGGCTGAACATCGTTTTTTTTCGTCGTAATTTTTTTAATATTTAAGTAATTCTTTTTGTTTACTTTTGGGCATAGACAGTGACAATCTAGTTCTAAGACACTCTATTTACCAATTACCGCTTATACAAGAGACCTATGTGTAAAATGTACAAGACTGACCTCCTGTGACTGTGAACCAAGCACCATTGTTGTACTTATGCAAAAAAGGGTTGACAGCCACTGTGCATACTGTTATGTCATTAGTAGTGAGTTATGCGGATATGCAATTGCATAATAAAGAATAAAGTATTTGCGATATAGTGTTTGCATAGACTTTTGTATAATGTAGAGTTTATAGTAGTTGTATATGGCAAATGATTGACTTTTAAGCCTTTAATTTTTTTTATTATAACATATTTTTTGCAATTTTTGTACAGACAAAACTCGGTGTATATTAGGTTGTTGATATAATAGTACTTACATGCAAATTTAAAATATAGTATTATAATAGTACTTACATGCAAATTTAAAATATAGTATTATAGTTATTCAATAAAAAATATTTTTCATACATACATCTAAGTTAATAGGCTACAAATACTTGTCTTGTTATTGAATATGTAATTAAAACCTTCCATGAAGGTGTGGGTTTGATTCCCACTTGAAGGAATGATTAACAATTTTTAATTTTTAATTTACTCACTGTTGGAAAATATAGTCAATAAATGATATAGGTTCATCAACCATGAGATGACCTCGTGCTTAACTTATAAATTACCCACACATATGGTTAAGTATCTCTATTATAGTGTAACTGTAACTAGTTACAAAAATGACTAAACATACAAACAATTTGCATAATTGAATTAATTGCCTAATGTGAGTGTTGAGTGAATTAGAGCTTTATAATATATTTAGAAAACGTATTAAAATTTTTATACTTTTTCTAAATATGTCTTTTTCAATTTCCTTAGTGTGGGAATAAAACTTTAAAAAAATGTTAACAAAATATATATTTAATAAATAGCATTCTCTTTCCAGACGATTCTTCATAGAATAATCTTTGGGTAGCAGTAATTTGTAAAAATCTCTCTACAGAGATGCTAACAACAAATATAAGTTGTAATAAGCGTATAAGAATTTCAATGTAGCTGGATGTAGAACGCATAGCTTAGCGGTCAGAGCGCTTGAACGGTTTTCAAGAGGCACGGGTTCAAATCCTGCTGCGTTCAAATTTTTATACGTTTTCTAAATGTCTTTTTCAATTTCCTTAGTGTGGCAATAACACTTTAAAAAAATGTTAACGAAATAGCTTTTTAATATGTCTATATATGGAATTTTCTATGCGCTCTGGTTTATTTTTATTTAATCTTTAATGATGTTTACTACTATTATTGTCATAAGGTTGATAAATATTATTATAATGACTTATGATAATAAGAAAAATAAAAATATAACCTCTAAATCGTACCTTCATATTGAGCGAAACGTTGTTTGTTCTTTTCTTGCAACAAACGCTCTTCTTCTTTTTTCTTCATTTCTTTTTCTGTTTCTCTTTTATTCACCAGGTCATGATGTCCAACAGGAATAATAGAAGTACTTTGTAAACTGTCATATTTTAATGCCGCTTCGAATTGTTGTAAATTGTCGTACAGTGGCGCACTTTCAACAGGAAGCTTAGGTTTGTCTGCATAAAGAGCTTTGACAGGGTCAAATTTTGAACTAGAAGCACTAATTTCTGATTCAGAAGACGAATCTGATGACATTTTTAGATTTCTATAATAACTTTTCGCAAGTTACAAAATGTATGTAAACATTAGGTTTTACATTTTCATGTCAAAATGACAGTTGTATTCCTTTTCACGTACATGCCTTATTCATTTTGTTTTTTTAGTTTCGTTTAATAAATAAAAAACCTTCTCAATTATTTATTCAATTACTAGAGTTGTGTGAGGCTAATTATAAAAGTTATAGTTTTATCTTATATTATAAAATTAAATTATTCATTTTATGAAACAAACAAACGGAGGAATGAATCAAACCTCGAGTTGTTAAACTTGAAACTTGTTTTTATACTGACATTGCATTCTCAATAGATCTCGTGATAGAATGTTGAAGGCTCTTCCTAACTCCAATAATGTATTTAATTACGGCTATTATAAAAGCAATAAAGTAGAATAACATTTTATATATTTTTTGCAATTACGTTATACTTATGTTTCGGTCGATACGATAAAAGATGGCGTTAGAGAGAAAGATTATCAAATGTTTAACACCAGCAAATGTAAAAATTATGATGTTTGCTGATATTTTGAATAAATTAGATATTATCTCGATATGTCGAACTCATTGCCAATGTTGCGATAGTGTAAAACAAGGTCTTCATAGTGGCGTTCAGTAGGAAGTAAATGAACAAGGTCGACTAGAATTTAATTAATATACTATTTATAACAAATATTTTATAATACTGCAAGAAAAATATTTTATTTTTGTTTAATTCATTTATCATATTGTAGTGCTAGTTTCGCAGCATTATTTGGATAAATGATATATTTATGTGTACAATAAAAAATAAAAAAGTTAACAAATGTGGTAATTTACTTAAAAAAAATAACTGGCAAAAAAGATGTCATAAAAATATAAAAATAAGTTCAAATTATCGGCTATGAAATACTTCTAATAATAAAAGAACATAATATACATATTCAATTTCGTATAACGACTTGAATAAAATTAAAGCAGAATGCATTTTGTTGTGTGCCTATTATGTAACGACGCCGGTTGGCATGACAACCGCAAGAGCCGAGTCAATGCACTAGTCACGCCGCGCAAACTCAATTTCACTTTCCAACTTTTCTCAATGTAAAACTCATATATAATATTAAAATGGCGATGCAATATGTAAATCTTCAACAAAATCCGTTAAATCGATTCATTGCGTAATCAACTTTCGTAGTTGTGATTCTATTAAAAGATTCGTCTCACGAATTTTAATTAATCTCGAGATGAAACTATTCATAATGTATTATAGAATTACTTAAACGTGAATTAAACATGAGCGTATATCACTAATTATACTTTTATATTGGGATTAACATGATCAAACAAAGTATATGAATTATTTAATTAATCAATCAAAAAACTTGAGTTGTTATTAAGATAATAAATAATTCATGTTTTATTTTTATTCAAAAATTGCTTAATGCATAATGAATAAAAAAATAATGGTAACGCGCAATGGCTGTATGGCTTATTTGTCTGCTTGAAATACAAAAAAACGTTGTATGGAAGTGTTTAATCTCGAAACTTTTGAATATCTTCCAATTCCCAAATTCCAATAATTATCCTTTAACCTAGTTTAAGTATCCTTTTTGTTTTAATTTTATACCTACGATTTTACAAAATGCATATGTACTTAAATTTGAAAATCATATTTAATAAGAAATTTAAATAAAACACTTTAGTTTTATTTTATACTCAAAGAAGCTTCTTTATTGATCTTCCACATAATGTGCTATAACAAAAAAAACAACAAAACTATGTAATTACAATTACCTATAATTAATTGAAACAAAGTGAAAGAGAGTAGGAAGTGTGAAAACAAAAGTGTTTTAACATAATTGTAGTGAGAGGCTTTGTACAATGAACACATCGCTTTTTATCAAAACTTTTGTTCTTTACAAGCATATTACTTTCCGCACATTGTCAATAGAAGAAGGCATTCTATTGTTTTGGTTGACGTTTGATGACTTTGACAGTTTTTATACCTCTTTTTAATATTTTTTTGTTATTTTCTAAATAAAATGTAAATTAAGATTTAAAATAGTTTTATAGTTTCAATAATATGGATGACATTATTATCACGTTTATATCACATTGGTTGTAGGTTCGAGTCCCAGTTGTATACAAAATGTATATATATTTGTAATTCTACATGCTACACAGAATGCAATGTAGAGTCTGTTTTGATACAATAAAATAATAAGACACTGTTAAAGTAATGTAAATATTCTTATAGTTTAAATTATAAACCCAAATTTTCGTATTTCCAGAGCCTCGTGTGCGCAGTGGGTGTTGGTGCGGCGCTGCCTCTATGCCGCATCGACGCAGGTTCGACATACACCGGGACGTCGCCAGGTGAACTCGTCATACTACTATTATACTACTATAATATAGTATACTTTCATTTATTGGCAAGTATTTATTACCAAGATACACGAAACAATTTATTTTGTTAGTATTTTCAATATAGCCTTAGAAAGAAAGGTTACGTAAATATAAAAATCCCATATGTTACGATTTTGCTAAAATATGGTCATAAGACGCCTATTTTGAGATATTGTAATTATTCAAAAAAATTTTTTTTTTAATTTTCTCACGAAGAAAAAAAAAAAATAAGTGAAGATAAATCATTTACCAATTTACATAATTTAAATTATAATAAATATATATGTATGTAGAACTATTTTATTTGTGTCATAATTAGGGCTTATTTTTTGAAATGCGTTAGAGCCTACTCTTTCCGTTTTGACAGGTCATTGTTGAAGAGAAGCGGGGTGCTGGGAGTGAGGTAACTTGGCCGGAATAGCCAATCGACAATACAATGTGTTCCACTAAGTACCTAAGCGTCATTATAAAATAATATACATATATACATCGAATAATGTACGGTCCGTCCATACACTGCCAAACTTTTGAAACGAATTTATTAATTTAGTGTTTATATTCGCGTGTGCGAGTGTTGTGTTAGTGTAACGCCATCTGGCGTGATCGAGGCGAGGTGGCGGGGCCGCATGCGCCGTCGGGGCCCTTGGCGATGCCATTTATTGAAGACGACTGGTGGCCAGCGGAGAATGAGGGCAGAATGGTCGATCTCTCCAATTGCCTACAGGTAACTGCTGGGTTTTAGTGATTTAACTTTTAGTGATTTAATTATTTTTGTTATTTTTCAAAGACTTTATTTTTTAAAGATAATTTTAGAGGTCTTGGTTAGTGAATTTATTAAAATGACACATTGGGAAATAAATTATTAATATACATAATGTTTATTTATATTTGAATAATGTTATTTTGGATACCTTAGGTATTAAAATTTTAGAATTTTTTTTTTTATTTCATTATATAACTTTGCTATGTCTATATTTTAGGGAGAAATATCTTAACGTAGTATATAAGTCACCTCGTTGTATAATTATTATTAGTTGTTTAGGCACTATTTAATTTTTTTGGATATCGAAACCCATACCTAACCTAGTTTGACCAGATTGAAAAAACTACAAATCAAATATTTAATTAATTGTTATTAAATAATGGACTAATTCCCTCGATTAGGAATCAACCAAACCCATCGCATATACACACACTTCCAAATGACACTATGACTTTAACTAGTATTAATAAAATCGTATATACTCGTAAGAATAACACTAGCCTCTTTGTACAAAAAATATGGAGACTTACAATTATGAAATGTGGCATACTTTATACGTAATGGCTAATATTTTCTCAATAAGGCATTAGAAATACGTAAATGTAATAAACCAAATATTACACACATACACTATCATGTGTTTGTCATACACGCATGTGTAAATTATAAATAAATTAAATTCTAAGCTACGATGCTTTCTTATTATATTCTATAATTTACAGGACGCGGTAACTGGGTCTGGGCAAACAGCGACACAGCTACAGCTGCAAATGGCGACGTCTTTGGGAGAAATGTCTCAAGCTGAACTATCCAACTTCGTGGGGGGTCTTACCTTGGAGGCCGATGGCTCCGAGGCGGCCGATCCTGATGATATTTTAAAGCAACTTGGCGAAACAGCTTTTGACAATTTTGATACGTTCTTCACTGATCTTACTAATTCCACTGCAACGGCGCCACCTGTTGAAATTAAGGTGAGTTTATTCGTATTGGGATTCTATTGGTCATTTAAAGGTTACAAAATTGAAACTTTTATATTGCATAGCTTAGATCATGTAAAAACATTATTAAGATTACACAAAAAATATAATATCCCCATGAATTTTAAGTTTATATTTTAAAATCAAATTATTTAATATCAATACAAGAAATAGCTAAAAATATATATTTTTTTACGACATTTTCCGCAAAGCAGGGTAGGCAGAGAAAACCTAGTGTCAAGAATCTCCGTTGTCTTCTTTCCAACTGAATCCGAGGCACTGGGTTGGTTGAGTGGCGGAAGTGAAAATATAAATATAATCAATCCCTCTTGTGGGGTCGAACCCACAATCAATCGCGATTTTACAGTGAGACGCTGTCCCAAAGCGCCACGATGGTGTGGTCTTCTTTACTTATTAATCATACCATCAAGCCTTATATTACTTATTACTAATGTAAAAAAAATATAAATTTCCAGCAAGAGGAGAACAATAACATATCACCAACAAACCAATTGCAAGGCTACTATCAACAAAACCAACTGACTTTACCCAATAACGGTCAACAAAGGTTACAACAGTTATTAAGATCTGGCACGAGTGCAATAAATCACGCCGTGGCCAGCAATATTAATAATGGACGATATAACATAGCGTCTGCGAATCCATTGCTCGCTGAGAAGCTAGCGGCGACATCTAGCGGTATAAAGCAGGAACCAATGAACTCGGAATACACGAGTATGAACTATGGGAGCGCATCGCCGATGCAAAGGGTGCCGAGTGGAAAGCCACAGGTGCATGATGCTGGCGGAGGAAAAGGTGAGGATGTAATTTTTTTTACATTTCAGTTAATTGCCGAATCACTTAATAAGCTTATTTTGTTTTATTTTATTTATTGTTTTCTATAAATTATTGTGGTTAATAAGCAAAGGGAAAATTGTGTGACGTAATTAATAAAATGAAATGTAAAATGTAAAATGTACGTGACCGTTCAATTAAATATATAGATTTAGTAGTGACAGCTTGTGTTGAATAGTGGAAGCGTTAGCTATTTTCGCTATTTGTATATATGTATAGTTTCTCAATACTTATAATAGATGGCGCTGTTCATTATCAAATCAGTAATTCAATTTAATGTATAGTTTTACACACGACTAAAAGATGTCGGCTCTTGTCCGTAAATGCTAAAAGTTTACGTAAAATAGTAAAACGAAACTGTTTTCACTAGATTTACTCTCAATTTCCTGCCGAGGAAGTATAAGTTTCCTTTCTCGAACCGGCTTTTACTATTGGTGCCGTCGGCTAACTTTCATTATTAAGAAAATCTAAAATCACTTATGTTTATTTAATGATGGCGTAATGGGTTACGCAATTATCGTGCGTTTTTGTATATAAAGTAGAATTTGCTTGCAACAAATTGTATGGTATAGCTTAGAAAATCTTTACTGGCTTCTTTAGATTGATATTTATTATCAATACATTCAATAACATAGATAGACAAATGATTTGAAACAGTATGGTTTATATTAAGAAAATTTCAGTTGTTCACAATTATTTGAACAATCAATCAATTGTATAATATGAATATAAATAAAATATAGGGATCAACTTGCCCAAAATCAAAATTAATTAATGTGTAATTTTATTAATTTGCTTTATTATGCGCATGCGCAATTAAATCTTATTAAATCTTATTATATACACACGGCGTTGACCGTTTTCCGTCTATTTAAATGTAAATTTTGCCTAGTATACAATTGGTTTAGATTTCCAAGCTCAACGTCGCTTTTGACATAACCAAATTGAACGGAAATAGTAATACTCTAAATATTAACAACGAAGACAACGAAGACACCAAGACGGATTTAAATAAACAGCTTGTAGTTTAATCAGTTTTCCATTACGTCACTATAATATTGTATATCTTATATATTTTTTCTATTCGCTTCTATTTTTGATTCATCTTATCGTATCCTCGCCTTATGTGGACAAAGCGCGGTGTTAAATTCCGCCTGTCCCTGTCTATGTGTTAGTGATCAATGGTACGTCACAATAAGAGACACAAAAGAAATTTAAGTCATTCCGCCATTTTTATTATATAAAAATTAAAAAAAAATAAGTTTTTTTTTAAATATTGTTTTTAAAGTGTTATTCGCACACTTAGGAAAATGAAAAGACATATTTAGAAAACGTATAATAAAAACTTGAAGACGGTTTTTCGACGGGCATATGGGTGTAAATCTCGCTGCGTTAAAAATTTTATACGTTTTCTAAATATGTCTTTTTCAAAATATAAAATCGCACATATATTAGCAATATACAAGCAGCTCATCGCAGTGGTAATGTACTAAGTGTACCTATTAGGCCCACAGCTAATGCATTTTCCTGGCCAATGGCGCCCCGCGGCCGGAAGCGAAAGCTTACTTTCTCCACGTTTATTTGAAAACACGCTGTACATTTATCCAGACTTTGTCTATTTAGTTGAGAATATAAAATTATGCTTGTTTTTTTACATCAAGTAAAATAATGATATCACGACATGAGTCGTAGTGTTTACTTGTAAACGCAATGGTCGTAGGTTCAATTTCCATATATAAGCTAGTTAGTATGATATTTGCAATAATTTTGCTTGTTCGATATAATCAGACAAGATGTGTCATTTACAAAATAACTTCTCGCTGGGTTCCCACTTAAAGTTTGCGTAAAAAAAAGAAGCAGCCCTTATTAGTTATAAGTGCCACTTAATTTTTACATGTGCTTTTGTTTAAGCCGATGCCACTTAAATAGTAAATCTCTGGAGATAAAATATATTTTAAGCTTTAATTACGTGCAGTTTTTTGTGTGCGGAAATGTTTTAACGTCTAGAAATAATAAAAAAAAATTTTATTATTTAAATTATATTTAATTTTTTTTTTTTTATTTAACCCAAACGTACCTTATACTTATCTTATACTGGTAGTAAAATAAGCAACGTTGTATGATTTTTTTTTAATAGAACTCAAAGAAACATATGGAAGTATATGTATTGATTTAATATATTCCTATTACACTTATTGACAAAAATGACAAAGTAGTATCACATTTGGTATAGCTAAAGTTTTCGTTGTCAAAAAATGCAAAAAGCCGATAATTTTTACAGTAATTATAAAAAAAAAAATTTAAACTAAAACAGTCGTAAAGCTCCAAGTATTAACATTCAACTTTTCCAAACGTTCATTAAGTCTGGCATCGGAACGTATGGCTTAGCGATCAGAGCGCTTGGGCGGGTTTCACGAAGCGCGGGTTCGAATCCCGCTTTATGAATTGCGTTTTCTAAAATGCTTGTCATATCCTAATAACACTTTAAAAATGTTCAAATATTTATTCAGTTCACTCCATATTTTGCTATACGCTTAAACAAAGAAAACAGATACTTACTAGCTTCTATACTATACGCACTATATTATACTTGAAAAAAAGACATATTTAGAAAATTGCGTTCTACATAACGCATGGCTTAGCGGTCAGAGCGATTGAACCCGGTTTTCAAGATACGACTAGGGTTACAAATCCCGCTGCCTTCAAATTTTTATACGTTTTCTAAATATGTCTTTTTCAATTTCCTTAGTGTGTGAATAACACTTTAAAAAATCTTAAATATATATATTATACTTATTGAACGGCAGAAGCGTCGTATATATAACAATAGGCAATATTTGAAATATTAACAAATGTATAGCAAATTTAAAAGGAAAAAATATTTGAGTCGACTCACTGGAATGTTTTTGCGACGATTCGAAGATTGAATTTCCTAGTATCAAATTGTTATATGCATACATTTTATAGGAAACATCAATATGGGACACGGTGTCAAGGTGGCGCCGTCATGCCCCCATTTTGATAGAGACGTCACTTTAAAGCTAATTTCAAGTTCAAGTTAGGTATAACCTAGATTTTGCTACTATTTTTAGTCTACTTTTGGCTGATAGCTCATTATGAAAGGCTTATTTGTAATTGGGATAAGCGTTATTAGACTTTAGTAATGTCAATACCGGAAATTTAAATTGTTCAGTTTTTAATTTAACTAATTTAAACGAGTTAAGGTAAGTATAAGGTTAAAGTTTTCTAAAATGTTTTTTTTGTAATACTAAAATAACGGTATTCTGGTTACAGCAGTTTATTAATTAGTAAATTGTTTAAGATGTTAGTTATTTTAAATGAGGTTAAAAGAAAGGAGGTACTTATATATATAATTTGTTAAGTTAGGCTACATTATACTCTGTCTGTGCGGAGATAGAAATGAAAGTCTATCGTTTCTCTCTGCTTTAATAAATATAATCTAAATAGAAAAAGAAGTATATTTTTATTGTTTAATACATATTTATTGTCAACTAAAGAGAGTCGGATTACGAAACAATAGTAAAACGAAACTGTTTTCACTAGATTTAGAACAACCATGATGAAAAGAAATTCGATAGTAATATCGAAATAAGTATAAAAGTTATAAATATTTTAAAATTTATCTAATACATATATCAATACGACAAAATATGAGATTAGACGGAGAGGTAAGACGGAGCACTGCTTTAGGATCCGTCATTGTCGATTTCCCACCGGAATCCAATCGACAATAAACTGAAGAACGGACTTAGTCGGACACTGTTAGACACTAGGTTCTCTCTGTCTACTCTACGCGGGACAAAGCGAGTAGCTGCATACATACATATCTACATATATATATATATATGATATACGAACGGAACATGCACATGCTATGCTATTCAAAACAGGGCGCAAATAAGGAAACCTTATATTTTCCCTGTTGTATACACATCGTGCCACACAGGGCATCGTCGCTCGGTGGTACAGCGTATGTCTGTAAACGCGATTGGTTTTGGGTTCGATGATGGTATTTAATTTTTGCTAACTTTTGCTAATGCTATGGCAGCTAAGACAGCGCGGCGTTGAGTTCCGCCACTCAACACGCAATGTCTCGTATTTGGGCGGAAAGCACAGGATGAAATGTCTTGACAATAAGCCTAGTATTTTTTGTTTATAATAAAAAATAACGGAAACTAATAAGCGTAAACTGGAGAACGGAGTGTTTTTTATTATTATTCATTGACACCATCGTAGCTTACTTAGGAAACGTAATAGAAAATGTATTGAATGAAAATGCTTGAACGTAGCGGGACTGAACTCGCGCATCTTCGAAACCGAGCTCTCTGATCGCTAAGCCATACGTTCTAAAATATGAATTGAATGTGTAATTACACTTTAAATTTATAAAAAAATAATAATAATCTAGATTATTGAGAAATACATATTTAGAACCTTAGTGTGAGAATAACACTTAAATAATTTAAAAAAATATTTAGATTGTTGTCCAAATCCAAGTCGTACACTTTTCTGGTACTGGTCATTCAAACGTCCTAAGTCCAAATAGAATTTTAATCCTAGATCATGTTAATATATGACATTTGAGAAACTTTATATTATATATTAGCTATGTGGCTGGGGTCTACAAACATTTTTTATTTAAAAACTTGTAAAGTGAAAATGTACGCCTGATGAATGGAATTCTACTGTATACTTTATATACAGAGAAGAATTATTAAATAAAAAAATTAAAGAACTAAATTGTTTATATTAACGTATCTAAATTAATGTATTTTTTTATATATTTCATATATATATATATATATATTTTTGTAACTAGTAAGAACCTAGTGTTCAGACACTCTGTTCTCAATTTTCAACCAAATTCTAAGACGTGGCCTATTGAGTGACGGAACCTTACGCCGCTCTATGACTTTCTATACGAGAGAAGCGAAAATAATATACATTCCTTCAAGTGAGAATCGAACTCACTCACACATTATTTTCTTAATACAAATATATTGATTTATCATTGTACAGTACTTGTTATTTTGACCTAATTAAAATAGCTTTCATACATACATACAACTGTATAGACTCACGGCCTATATAATATATTTCACTATAAATAATGACGTTAAAAAAAAGATATATTTGTATTATTGTAATTTTTTCAGCTGTATAATATTTTTTACATCTTTTAAGTTATTCAGACACTCAGGTAATTGAAAAACATTTAATAAAAACGTACAAAAAACAAAAAAAAAATTGAACTCAGCGGTATTTGAATCTGCGCTTCCTTGAAACCGTCCAAGCACTGACCGTTAGCCGGCTAACAATAAGTGTAAGTTGTAATAAGCGTATAAGAGTTTCGACATAGCCGGATGTAGAACGCATGGCTTTAATATTTATTAATCAATCTATGTAAACAAATTTTGCATCGGTATATTGATTCACTTCCTGTCCGTCAATTTTACGGAAAATGAAACCAGTCCCTATACAATATTTTCATATCATGCAGCTGATATCTTTGCTATAAAGACCAGGACAACGTGAAAATATATTTAAATGTGTTCCTTTCAGTTTGTTTTGGAAACTCGTTTGTTATTTGAATAGCCTAGTATTGTGGGGCGGTAAGCCCGTAATCGCGATCAGTCAGGGTTCGAGTCTCTTTAGATGGATTGGTAATAATTTAATTATTTCTTCATTAATTTCTTCGCTCCTGTGAACAAATTAAATCGCGGCGTTCAGCACCGCCACTCAACGCGCAGTCTCGAATTTGGGCGGAAAGCACAAAACGAAATGTCTTGACAATAAATTCTCTCTAAAAAAGCGTGAAGCCTAGTATTTTTTTGTTTATAATAAAAAATAACTAGGATAGGTTACTTTTTTCTTTATGCCTTCAGGCATATGCTTGCTAAGAAATGTGTAATGGAAAGAATCTGATCCAATTCAATAATCATTTTATATTTCAAGAAATTGTTACATTTATTATCTAAATCTATATTATATATTTTTTTTTAGTTTCGAGTAATTAATTTTGTTTCCACGCAATTAAAGCCTAGTAACATTTCGTTCTTTACACCAATTCCGTACTAGTGTGACGAAATGGGCCTCAAGTGAGAATCGAACTCCAAATAATCATCTAGAGAACCTAGTGTCTAATGACCACTCTAAGTAGGTATGTAAAAATCTAAAGAAAATATCAGCAAATTGCGTTAAATAGTAAATATTTGTTTTATGCACAATCATTTCCATTCCTAACCACAAACAATATAATAATAGGTATTTAGTAAAATGTTATTGAAAAACCATAAATAATATAAATTTTTGCTTTGTTTATGAATTACTTGAAAGTAAATAGATGAATGAATGTGAATCATTTATGATAGCCTATTTGTGTGTATGTAGAATAGTGGTTAAAGGCTTTGAGTACTAGCCAGAGAGCGTAGGTTCGACACCTATCCGGTTGATTTCTTTACCTCTGTACACTTACGTATATTTGAAAACGAAATATAATAATTAAAATAAGTGATAAAAGTAGCCTATATTCATCCCAAGCCCCTTAAGTATCTCTATATACAATTGGGGCAGTTGTACTTTACATGCAGCGATACTTTCACATTTATAACATTTGTATAAATATGGAAACAATTTTACTTATATACTTATTAAAATCCAAAATGTTACAATCTTAACACCCTTACTCACTAGTGGCTTCTGATCCATACTAATATTATAAATGCAAAAGTAACTCTGTCTGTCTGTCTATCTGTGACGTGATAAAATTCAATATAGATATACTTGAGGGTCTTATGATGAACATAGGCTTTAGAAGATTTTCTGTAATTCTATTCTTTTACGAAAAGGCCGCCGAATACTGATATAGTTCACGCGGGCGAAACCAGCTAGTTGGTCGCTAGCCATACATAAAAATGTTTTTAAATTTAAGCTTAATAAAAATCTAAAAACTAATCATATTCAGGACTTAGGTAAAAAATCAATATTTAGTGACGTAAATTCATCCACGAAATGGGGAATTTCAAAGTGCCACAAACACTAACAACTCGATAAAACGTATGTTGTGTGAACTGTGTGCGTCATTCCGGATTTTTTGATATTATTAATAGTCTGCCTTTGCTTTGCTATTTTATTACAAAGGTCTATCTTAATTTTACTTTAATGAATGAATGAATTTATCATTTCGAATATATCTCTTTGCATTTGCTATATACATGAAATATTACATGCTGGGTGGCCCTATATATACCTTTTTGTGGTTTAATATATATATATTTTTAAGAAAACTTTATAATTTAACTGCACATAATATCATCCCATCGTACATTCTCGTTCAAATATCGATTCAAATATAAAATCGAGTAGAATATCGGCGCATCCGCAATCCAGTGCAACGCGGAGCCATGACCTGGTTAGCGCTTGCGTATATGGTTATGTCACACGAGACGAAGTATGCTTCACTTGACGCGTGAAGTGGCTTTTTCCTGGAATTTTAACTTCTTTTACCAATTTTGATATGAAACTATTTTTAACAGGATTAATCGCGTATAATATTGGTATTCGAAAATACATTTTAGAACCCGACGTTTCGAACACTTTACAGTAGTCCGTGGTCACGGGTAGACTGAGGTGGCATTTGTCTGTCGTTTGATACAATTATTAAATCAAACTACCGCCAACGATTTCTTAGTTGCCTCGCGTACTGCCCTGGATTCTTGCAAAATGAGCTGACTGTATCTTGTTCTCTGGTGTGATTGGATTGAGACTTTAAAGTTTTCAGTATTGGGTCCCAGGTGGTAGAAAGTCTCCAACCATCTTCCATGATTATTAATTTAACTCTACAATGTAATTGAGTTTGTAAAATATTTGGAATTTCTAGATAGATCTATAAAGTTGTGGTTTTGATCCTCACTCAAGGAAATTTATTTAACACGATGACTGGAAGTTTTTATATCACTCGAAGAATGTTTGCGTTTTTTATATATATAAGTTCCTCAGTCCAATCAAAGTCCAAAGATATAAAGCGACGATGGATTAACGCTTCGAGCAAGCAATTTCTTTATACGTTGAAAAGTAAAAAGTTAAATATATTACAGGATTTTTAATTATTAACTACTTACAACAATAACAATTAAACAATTAAACATTATCGTTAATCGTTATGACTAAAATAGCGTCGAATGATACGAAACTGATCATGAGCATTTTATGACTAAACTGTACATTTTTGTTTTTTTTCTTTAGCTACAAATGTAAATTAGAATTATTGTGTACAAAACAATTACTAAACATTGTTATGGTATTTATGAAATGAAACTATTTTTAACCGGATTAATCGCGTATAATTTTGGTATTCGAAAATATATTTTAGAACCCGTCGTTTCACTGAACAGTAGTCCGTGGTCACAGGTACACTCTACCTGTGACCACAGACTACGGACCATATTATACGCGATTAATCCAGTTAAAAATAGTATCATTTCAAAATGTGTAGTAATCGTGAAAATCAAAGAACTTATTATGGTATTTATGAATAAAATGAATAAAATATTACCAACAATGGGGAAAAAATAAACTTTGGTATGTAATATACAAAAACATGTAACTTTTCTTCACAAATATGAGTATGCTTGCAAATAAATTAATTCTACACTATATATATCTAAACCATCGCGGCGTAGCTGGGTTTTGATAACGTTTTTACGTATAGCAGATTAGTCTAGACAGTCCGTTTTCTACTTTCCGGACGAAATCGGGACATTGCGTGTTGAGTGGCGGAACTCAACGCCGCGCTTTGTCCTAGCTACAATCGAACTCGGAAATCGAACCCACACACAAATCGACTTTACAGTCAAGCGCTGTTCCACTATGCCACGATGGCCTTACTCAACACACAATGATTCTAAAATGAGCGGAGAGTCGGTTTTAATACTGCTTTATATCTGCTAGCCCTGATATGTGCAATAAATGGGGGATGATAAAAAAACAAAAAAAAACAATTCTAGTAGAGCATGGTTCGGTTAGAGCATTACATGAAAAAGATATAAGAGCTATTCGGATACATTCAGTGCGTCGAGTTACAAACGTTTTTAATTTACATAATAAAATAATTTGCGGGTATTTTACGAACAGACAGAACTAGCCATGGCCACTGTTTTACTTATAATAATAATATTTTCATGTATACCATAGGATATAAAGTGATAACTTTGTACGACACTCGGTTGTTCATTTGCAACTTTTTGGTGGCATGCTTAGTGGTGGTGGTGTCGTGGTGAATTTAATATTTATAATACAAATTTTAGTACGATGTTCAGTTCCGCTGCTAAATTAGCAATTAAATCACTAAATAACAAGTAAGAGAGACTAGGTTAATTATATCAGTAGGTTCTCTGCAAAGCCTACTGATGGATGGATAACACCCTTTAATTACTGTAAAATTAATTTTACAGTTTTACAGTTATTACAATTTTACTGTAAAATTAATTTTACATGTTTTGTTAACAAAAAATTGATTTATTTCACTCAAAATATTAACGTTATCAGTTAATCCGTAAAAAATATTATATTAATATTTTTAACGAATTTACTAAAATATCGTAAAAGTTATATGAATTTCTAAAATCTTCATCTCTCCAGCACTTCGAATAGTGTTACAGGAAAATGATTCGCAAGCAACCGTTAACGCGTTTCAAGGCGACACGCCCATGCGGCTTGCAAAATAAAACGATGAAATTTACATCTCCCGCACGAATAAAATTATCGATTTGCAAAATATAATACGGCATTGACGAAATAGTTTTGAATTCAAACATTGTTTATAAATTGTAAATTGTTACTAATAAGGCGTTTGAGGCCATTATGGCGCAGTGGGGGAGGGTCTGGGTGTGATCGCGATTGGTTGTTAGTTCAATTCCCACTCGGAATGATCTTGACTCAATTATTTCTCCGCTCTGGTAAACAAGACTGAGCGTGGCGTTGAACTTCGCCACTCAATACGCATTGTTTTGAAAAGTGGAGGCTATGCGGGAAAAAGCGTTTGTCTGAAAAAAAATATATTAAATAGTTAATATTCATAAAATATTACTTTCACGTGCTAATATAATCATGATACATTTACAAGTGTTTTACATTAAAACTGTTTCTGACCTTTATTAAAATTTCATCAAAATCGGTTCAGCAGTGTGGCCGTGATTACGTCACAGATAGATAGACAGACAGAGTTACTTTCGCATAGAATATATAATATTAATATGGATATATTATAAAATTTGTATGAACTAAATCCAGTCGAAACTGACTCCTTCTTTTAATAAGAGTTACTATTAGAGGTATTATTATTTCACTGAAAGCGTATGAAAACAAGTCAATGACTGCATTAAGGGGAAAGATTTAGCATTCGTGAATGTGATCCGTTTTAATAATAATATATAATACACAGATCGAAACCCAGAGATAGATATCAAATATAATGATATAGTTAAAAATATTCTCCAGATTTTATTAGTTTTAAGGCTCTATGAAACCACTTTGTCGGCTTAATTTATTAGGACAAAAAGTAAAAAAGGCCTACGTATTGGCATTAGAATTTGTTTACTCGCATCACAGTTAATCGAATTGAATCGAATGATCCTTTAAATAGAATCTTTTTAGAAAGATAAGTGTGAACTAAAATCATTAAAATTAATAATCCTCCGAACCATTTGCACACTGCAATACCCATATTATTAGTTACAACTCGACAGTCGCGAATATATTACATTTGACAATTAACTGAGATAGAAAAAAAAAAAAAAAAAAAAAAAAAAAAAAAAAAAAAAAAAAAAAAAAAAAAAAAAAAAAAAAAAAAAAAAAAAAAAAAAAAAAAATAAGCAACTTCCCGCATAGAAGATTAGCTCGAAAGAACCTTGTAGCAACCCAATCTCCATTTCCCACCCGACATCGGGGTATTGTGTTGACTAATTTTTTGTTTAATGGCGAAACTCAACGCCGCACTTTATGTTACCAGAGCGAGGAAATGAATATAATTTAAATATAATTATACTTCCGAGTAATAAATTTTTATCAGTTTTAATATAAATATATTTTACGCTATATTTATCTAGTTTATTGTACATAAGCCATAATACATCCAATATGCATTGTATCGTTACAACTATTTTTAGATATACTTTATTGAAACGCGTTTAGTTTCGCCATTAAAGAAAAAAACTCTTAAATTCGGGTGGAAAGCGGAGAGAGAAGTGTGTTGAAAAAGCGTAAAGCTAGAAAAAGAAAAAATACATATTCAAGAATATTCTTCAAAAATTAGATCAGTATAGTAGTAGTAATAATAAAGCAGCCGCATTATAGTTAGGCAAAAATCCACTTGAATGCAAAATGACATATAAAATGTAGGCAGTAACCTAGAGCCTGTATACAGTCATAACTGGATTTCAGTTCTTACCATAAAGCGGCTAAGATTATACCAACATCATGCTTAGTGCGTGGACTATGTATGAGTATGTATGACGTGCAATGTGTGTGTTGTCATTGACACGAATCAGGTTGTCGCACTGACTCAAGGAGCTCAGATAGATTTTGTACGGATAGCAAAAAAATATATAAGTTGCTATTCATTTTAATCCAATACATTTATTTTATATGTAATTATTTTAATTGTAATAATCCCGTATGGTTTGGAATTCGCAAACATATTTTTAAAAACAACCGACGTTTTAAACTCTTTATAATTTACAGTTGTTTTAGAATGCGTGTATGAAATATGTTGATATATAAAAAAAATATTTTTTTTCTTATTCTATACTTTCCATCTGATATAGACGCACAATTATATTGCACTACTACAAGTCAAAGTTTGTCTTCTAACTCAATCAGGGACGATTGGAACACATTGTTTTAGACATAGGCAGCCCGGACGTTTTAGGACCCAATATTGATGAATACACAGCCGAAGCGGCGCTAATAAGCTGTTTGCTATCACGTATGAAAGGCATAAATTCAGAACATTTACAAATTAAATGCATATTATATAATATCATCATATAACAGCTGCTGCAAATTCAATGTATTTTTAATTCAGTAGTAATTTTTATACGTTTTCTAAATATGTCCTTTTCAATTGCCTAAGTGTGCGAATAACACTTTTCAAAAAAAATTTTAAAAAAATATATATTTAATAAATTGCATTCTCTCTTGCCACACGATTGTTCGTAGAATAATCTTTGGGTAGCAGAAATTTGTAAAAATCGCTCTACAGAGATGTTAACAACAAATATAAGTTGTAATAAGCATATAAGAATTTTGACGTAGCCGAATGCAGAACGCATGGCTTAGCGGTCAGAGCGCTTAAACGGTTTTCAAGAGGCGCCGGTTAAAATCCCACTGCGTTCAAATTTTTATACGTTTTCTCAATATGTCTTTTTCAGTAGTAGTTGTTGTTTTTTTTTAAGAAACCTCGAAGAGTGGACGGTACATTTGCATGACATTTCTACAAATTTTTTTTGCCAACTGTACCTCTACGCGTAATTAAGGTACACGTTTCCGTCGACTGCGCCTATACTAGCCACACAAGGTATCTATATGATATAACACACTTCTTTTATATATGTATATATGTATGTATGTATGTCATAGTAATAGGTTATACGGATCCTTTCTAAATCGAGACCTTAGAAACCTTAAGGCTAAAATAAAAAGGTTTTATAATCGACTTGTTGTCTTTATTGGTCTATTTGTTAGCTTTTAATATGACAATAAAATATAATTAAGCCGTGGTAATGTAGTTTCGATGGGCTCAAGGTTTAATTCCTAATGTGGTGATATTCCTTCTCAAAATATATATGATTTCTTGAGTTATTATTTAGAAAAATATAGCATAGGATTGACCTGAGGCCTGATACTGCAATATTTTAATATTTTCTAACTCACAAAGTCTATTTAACAAAATTTTAAACAGATATATGCACATTTATAGGATTTTGTCATTAAAAGCTCATTATTACACATAGCTTAATAATAATACTTTATAAAAAATGTGAACATATAGCTCAATCGATTAAACCACTGGCAATAATTATAAAAATTGAATATTAATTCGTTTAAATTATTGCATGAAATTACACAACCTAAACTGAAACCGAAACTTTCATATCATCTATATATAAAGCAGCTAGGTATACCCACATCGATTGTGATGTATATATATATATAAGTAGGCCATTGCACTTAATAAGCAAACAATAAATACTATACTGATAACTGACAGACAAACATCTGATAATAATTACACAAGTTCTACAATATGTAAAAAATATAAACATATACGAAAATCGCCCCTATACGCTCTCGGTTAAATACTAGATTCGTATAGATAAAACGATTAGTACATGGAGGTGTGCAGTAGGTAACAATGGTAAAATTCAAGTTCAGCTCAAACGATTTTTGATTTTATAACGTTGAAATAAAACCAGTTATTCCTTGACATTATTTGATAAGTGGCCGTGCGTACACATTTGCACGTGAGCGATTTTATACGGCACATGTCGCGCAATTTATTAAGTAATGAAGGACAGTAGTGAGTATGTTTGTTTGCGGATTGAGTAAGGTCAGTGTGTAGTGGTTAGCGGGAACTGTTAGCCGACTTTGAAGAAAGGGATTCTGAGTTATATGCTATTTTCTGTTTCAATATTGCACTATCATTTTAAATAGTGTTTTACTGAAAACTCAAACAACAGGCCGCAAATAAAATATAAAATATTTAAGTAGTAGAGACAACATGTAGGTTTGAATTTACTATCTCGATTCTTTCGATCCAATATGTATGTATAATATAATAAAGAACTGGTAACTTATGACGTAACTTGTTACTAAGATTTGCCGCCATTTCTCAGATCTTTGACGTTTCATAAACAAGTGTTATGTTCATATTAAAAAATATCATTGTCGGTTATTTAAACTAAATGTAGCTACTAGAACTATATAACTTTATTCGTATGTGTATGTTTAGAAAACGTATAAAATTTTGTCTTTTTCAATTTCCTAAGTGTGCACTTTAAAATTGTTAAAAAAAAAACGTATGTGTACGTTAAACACACGGTACTGTGTGTTATAGTTATTGTATTAATTTTATAATGTGTTTCTAACATTATAAAAATATTAAATTGCACTTGTACTAAATGTAAACTTTCAATATGTTTAATTTGTCAATTGCATCCCATGCTCATTATTTTTTTTTAATTTAAATAAATATAGCCTGAGAAACATTTATCAGCTTAGTTGAGGCGCCACAACTATCATTAAAATGACGTAGTCAAATTGTAACATGTCACTGCCTCTAAACAGTCAATTTTAAATTAATAGTTCAAGGTATTAGGGATCCGTAAGTCGCAAAATATAATTTTACTTTATTTTGTTAAAGATATATGTTTATACATAAGAACGTCTCTTGGAATCCGTTTAATTTGAGAGGCGTAAACAAGGCAAAAGAGCGCGCCTTCAAATCCTTCTGCTAGGTTTAAATTTTTATAAATTTCTAAATATTTTTCTCATTACAATTTTTTTATTTTTAAGCACTTTTAATTTTGTGCAGAAAAATAATGAATCATCTTCATTTTTAAACTTTTTTCCGCGTAGCAGGATAGTCAGGTAGAGCCTAGTGTCAAAATATTCCGTTCTCTACTTTCCTTGTTGAGTAACGTAATTCAACGTCACGGTTTGTCTTAGGTACCAGAGTAGAGAAATTAAATTTTTTGCGCTATAATCATTCTCCTGAATGGGAATCGAACCCACAACCAATCGCGTTTACAGACAGACGCTTTCCCATTGTGTCTCGATGCCCTCCAAAATATAAATTAGTAAAGAGGTTAATTGCCAGGTTCCAGTAGGACAAAGTTACGGAGAACAAGTTCTTTGCTTTTTCTAATTTATCCACTTTGTAGGGCTTAATGATAAAATATTTTAATTACTACAAAGCTTCATAATGCTTTAAAGAAAATAGAAAGTTATATAATTAGACACATGAAATCAATAAACATATTTTATGACAAAAAAGAGTTTCTTTATACGGAACCAAATGTTTTACTCCAAAACGGAGATGACTTTCTGGAAAGTTCTTCTTTCCAATCCCTAAACACGCTCTATTAGTCGTGATGCATAATCTTACGCCTTGTGACGCTTAAATTATATAATAAAATATAAATCTGTATTTTTTTGCGTACGTTTTATATACAAAGAAAATTAGAATTTTCTAATGCTTCCGGATATGAACCTGTGTACTTCTTATAGTACATTCAAAATATTCAAAACCAACGCAACTTTATTACTCTTTTTCTATATAAATTCATTCATTCATAAATCATACATTTTCAATAAAAGAGCCAAAAAAACTTTTTTTTTTATATTTTAACAATTATTTTTAAAATTTAAATTTGCCTCATTAAATAATAAAAATAAAATTCACTGTTACCTTAATCGCTGTTAGCTTCTCTAAACAGTTATTAAATTTTACGACCATGTGTTGCTTTTTTTTTTTTTTTTTGCATTTTTTTTTCGAAGCGGATCACAACACGACTTCACACCCCTTGTCATTGGATACAATTTCACGCTAAGCAATTATTAAAAATTTTATGTCATGTAAATTTTGTTTTGCTTAATTAGGATGTGTTTTGCTTCTTACGGTCTCGATTAGCTGAGTTCGATATATATTCGATTAGATAGCTTGCTAATTGATATTTTATTTTTATTATATTAAATATGAGACCGAACACCGCATACAATTCAAGTAGTGGTCATCGATATATATTCGACATTTTTTAGTAAAATCGATTTCCACATGAGGCTAATATTTTTAATATTTTCTATAATCTAAAGAAATGACATGAAAGGAGAATTTTGTCAAGTTATGCTGCCTGCTAAGTATTAAAGGATTTTCATTAGAAGCGGGTGGGGAGAGTAGGTTGAATAGACAGTATATTTTCAGTATGTTTTGTATTTACTAAGTGAATATGTAATTAAATGATATTTTTATTGTTTTTCAGGTATGCAATTATAACAAGTTATATACATATGTTTTGCTTAAGGTAAGTTATTATTAAGAAAAAATGTTGCACATACAAACATATATTTATTTATAGCATACATTTATCCGACCAATGCACTTACGTCTTGGCGTGCGTATGTATGTCATGGTCAGTGGAAAATCTGCGCGGGCGCATGCGACAGTACTAGTCTAGTTATATAACGACACTTGTATTTGATATGTGGGTATTATGATATGGCAAATAAAGGGAAACACATATACAATATTGTCACAATATTTGCTTTCTCTTGGCTGCTTTATTGTAAATAGAGTAAAAGCGGTACTGTAGTGCAATTGCAACGTGCTTGTTTAAACGCGAGTAATAGGTTCAAAGGTTTAAATTCTTATATAAATTTAGAATAATATATTATATTTTTTATTTTACTTATATATATAAACATTAAAATAAATAAATCCTTTAACATTTTTAATTCGAAAATATAATGAAAGCCACTTAGTTATTTTCCAGCCATAAAGCCAGTTAGTTAGGTTATGTGGCCGATTATTATGTCGGACTTTATATATATAAAAAGCAGCTTCACGATTTTTGCAGTATAGTAGAATAGTTGGAGAAAACCTTATGTTCAGACACTCCGTTCTCCTCTTTTCGCCTCTGTTTTCCTCTTATACAAACGCCGAAAGTTATCTTACTTGGGCGGAATATACAGATATAATCCATCCCTCCAAATGGTGATCAAACCTACAACCTTTGCGTTTACATAGCCTCAATTAATATGTACAAATGCGAAATTTGCACTGACTACCATCGTGTACGACACACGTCCGAACGACACCTAGTTGGTGATTATTCAAATATATATACAACAAACTATTGGTCATGTATGGCTGTACAAGGCCGATCCTTTCCTGCATCAAAGGAATTACGAATTCCAGTTAACGTGTGTCACAACCCAAATACCTTTGAACCAAATATGTTATGTGAAACTGTACCAAAAATATTGTTTTTACCTGCTTATATAAAAACTAGCTAGTCTCCCTTGATTTTGTCCATGTTGTATTCGAGATTAGTCTCCCAAATTTGAAGTTAGAAGACAAAATAAAGGATTTTTTTACAAACCGGGTTTAATCCGAACTTAACTCAAAATTCATTCTTAGCAGTTCGTTTATTAATTGTAAACTACTAAACTGCCGATTTCTTAAAAAATGGACGAAGTAGTTATTTAACACTAGCTCTCCTCTTACAACCTACCGCGCGCGGTTTTATCGCATTATGTCATTTAAAATCTTTTTTTATTTTGTTTAAAAAACAGCGTACATTGTAAGTATATTTGGCTTTAGATTTTCACCTGCTTTCATTACGCAATTCGTCTTTAGTAGACGGAAAGGGGAAAATGGAGTGTTTCACCTCTTAAGTTCACTATGACTAACCTGTTACTCGTTACTGTCATATACGTGAATTTTAAAATAAAAAAGTCAAATATAATTTCTGGTAGTAGAAATTCAACCCCTAACCTTGGTCCTTAACTATGCATATTTCAAATATTTCAATGATATGAAAATATATACTATTATTAAAAAGTCAAAATTTTTGTAGTTTTTTGAATAACTAACTATGAGAAGCTTAACCACCTGTTCCCAGTTTCTGTGTCACTTTGAACTCTGGTGGATCTTTTGAACGTTTAAACGTTTCAAGTGATATTTGACATCAGCTACTTAGGCAAAATCATTCTAGTTTGTATTTATTTATTTTTGTTAATGTTATGTTACCATATATAAATAAAATATTTTAGTTTTCTATATAGATATATGTTCGACAGCTTCAGATTCACGCTTTATCCTGCACATCTATATCTACCTGGTTAGTTGAAACATCGTTCTGCATTTTTTGGCCAAATTCGAGAAATTGTGCGTTGAGTGGCGGATCTGAACGCCGGAATTTGTCTTACCAAAGTCTCACTGCGACACGAGGACCCCATTTCATATACATATAATACATTAAACATAATTTTGAATCATTAAGCTTCTAAAAGGTTGGAGTCAAGTTTCTGCTAGCTCCACGTATTGTGGTAGACGCGTGTAGATAAAAAAAAACCCTGTAAGAATGGCATATATTATCATTATACAATGACTATAGAGAAATCCATACAAAATAATATATCCGTGAATCCATTTTAAATGATATTTTCCATATATATATATATTCGTAAAACTGTTTTCTTTTTTGTGCATACTGTGTGAAGATGTCAAGCTAATGTTACAGCTTAGAAATGTGAGACTCTACAAGCGACTATTTTGGTCGCTCAATCTCAACTTGTTGATCTCGGCTTATTTGTATTTACAAATATTTGAATTCCTCAGTCGTAGTTACAGCCCGTTCCCTTACGAATCTGAATAAAATCTGAAGAAATTAAAACTATATATATGTTGGCTATATGAAATATAACATTCCTCAATCCAACGTTTCAGTTATTGTATAGTAAAAATATTAGAATATACTCGTTATATTCCTAAAAAATAGTTTTCATAAAATGGGTTAAAGCCATCGAAAAGTCTTGCTATGTCTGTGGGGAGGCAATATGGACAGCTAAACATCATAAGTGGTCAATACTCGCGTCGCCAAGATAAGGTGTTGGAAATGATACGTGAAACAGTTAGTCTTTTCGCCGCAAAATAAATAAAACTACCGACAAATGATTAATAGTTTGTGGAGGGAGGCTCGTTCTTAAAATCTACACAAAAGCCTCATTCAATTTTAAATTTAAGCCTTACTCAATCTTAAGACTAGTGTTAATGCATTTTAAAGGGGCCTTGAAGCCTACACTTGGGTCACGAGCCCCAAGCACTGCTTCCAGCTACCCTTTCTACAACGCTATAGGATAGGCACGGTGATTTCAAGCAATGCTGAGAAGAATTTCCTTCACTTCTCTGTAAAATATATACGTTTAAACATGGCAGGCAGGTGTCCATGTTGTAGTTGGACAATCTTTATTTAACTATAAAAAATTGTTGCCATTTTATTGAACCTAAAAGGTTGATTTCATTAAAAATTGCAGTATAAAATTTTGTTTTATAGATAATTAATGTATAAATTGTTAAAATGTTTGGCCACAACTAAAAGTATTTTGATAGTTCTGTAGCACACACTTGCCAAGGTCTGCAGTTTCGCAACGCCACATGTCCGGTTTGCTTCTACTTTTTAAATTGAGTAACCCTAAGGTTCCGTAATTGAATTGAATTAAATATAATATACTTATTATCGATCTTATTTTTTTTATCTGCAAGAATAATATTTATTCACTTGTTATATACAAGTATATGTCTGTCTGTCAATGAAAGAAAATCTTGCAGCGTTATTTACACCATAATCTTGCCGGTTGATTAGCTTGAAAATTTACAATTTTGTCCACATTTGATAAAACTACAATATTTTCATTACACAAACCTGACGTATTTGCTAGTACGACCAGAGTAAGGAGAAAGACTAAAGCAGCTTCACGCTTTTTCCCGCATAACAGGGTAAGCTGACAGAACCTAATATCAAGACACTCCGTTCTCTTTCTGCCCGAATTTCAGACATTGCATGTGTTGAGTAACGGAACTCAACGCCGTACAAGACTAAAAAACTCGCCTTAAGTTATATTCAAGATACTTTTTTCTTTTTCCTAGTCTATACAGACAAACTGCATCATTGGATTTCATGTACATCGTAATGAGTCTTTATTAGCAAGTAAAGGACCGAATGACATAAGTCCATTCTATGTGAAACACATGTCGTATTTATCACTCAAATCCAAAAATCATTATATGAACAGTCAATACATTTGATATAAACTTTTTTTAAATTGCTCCTTGTAAGCTATGAGGCCTCCGTGGCGCAGTGTAACAGTGTCGTGTGTATAACACGATTGTAGTGGGCTCTATACCCAATCGAGGAAATTATTATATATAAATCATTTTCATTTGTTCGCTCTGGTGACTATACAAGTACTGCCGTTCAACACGCAATGTGTCGATTTCGGACTGGACCTGGAGATTAAAGTTTCTTGATAAAAAAAAGCTATAAACTCGGAAGAAGTCAGTCAATATTATGATAAAAGTGTTAAAGCCATCTGCCCCACTTTCCGGCTAATGTCGATATGTTGCGAGTTTAGTGGTTACCCGACCGAGCAATTGAATTTATTTAAATACATTTGTTTCTCCAAGCAGGGGTTGAACTTACTAACCTCTCGTCCACTGTCAAACACTATGCCGCTGCGCCAAAACGATATTTAGATGTTTTTAAGTAAAGATTCTAACTGCAAAGTGAACCGGTTAACCTCATAATGTAGGACAGGATGTAAGCCGCACGTTATGTAACTTACATGGAGTAAATTTGAAAGGCTAGTCGGTCCCATAGTGTGACCTCTACCGGTGTGTTGATAATGAGCTTTATAGCTTATTGCAGCTACTGTATTTGTCATTACAAAAAGTTAATCCATTGATTAGCTTTTAAATTAATATGGCATGGCGATGACTGATGGTAGGATCGTTTAATTAAAATAGTTTAAAAATATTATAGTGCGACTACGTCTGTCTGTAAACGCGATGGTTGTGGGTTCGATTCCCACTCGGGTTTATGATTATATTTAAATTATTTATATTGGTACGCTTTGGTACGAGGTGGAAGCGCTGCGATGTATTCCGCCTATCAACCCGCAATGTCTCGATTTCTAGCGTAAAGCGGAGAACGGAGTGTCATGGCACTATATCTTCTCTGGCTACCTTGCTATGAGGGAAAAGTGTGAAACTCTAAAAAAATCACAGTACGAATATATTTCAAACAAGTTGTCGATTACAATTTTGACTAAATGTAACGCCGTAAATTTGCCTAATGATTGTTTATGTTCTTAAATTTAATATAATTATACTGCAATTACGTGTTGGTTATGTGTGTATATACAACGCTTATATAAGATTATTTAAAAAATATATGCGACAGAGAACTTGTGACAGATTACTTCGATCTCCCTTCGATGGGTGACGTAATAAAAAAATACAGTGTCCCCAAGTGCATAAAGTTCGACTGTAACAAAAACGATCAAACTAGCACCAGTTCTATGATTAATTAAAAGTACGCAAACTACGTCTTAAGTCCATCTATTTCGAAAGGACCTTCTACAACTTTAAGTAAAAACTAAAGCATAAACATCTTTCAAAGAACCAATATGGCAAATCATTTTTTGTAGCGATTACGCTAAAAAGGAGCTCGTTCGTGTCACCGTCTCTATCAAGCTATATAACAAAAGCAACTGTATTTCTATTAGCATAAAGACTATAAGAATTGCATAGCTGCAATTGATAAGCAATGTTATATTTGCGTTCGTGCCAAATGAGTTTTAACTCTATTTTCGTAAGAATAAGTTATATATTGAACGTTTTTGCGTTGGTTAGGAATGTAGGCCAGGCGCCTTGAGAGTTGCATTTACATGGATCGACCTCGCAGGGTCACTGATCTCTGTCCTTAGTCGTGTTGCAGAGTGGTTTCCTTCCTTCCCATCTATACTTTTAATAATTATTATTAATTTGCCATTAGTAAATTATTTATCGCTCCTCACATACATAGAAGGCAAAGTAAAACCTGTCTAATTTTTAAAAAGTTAGTTTGTATGAATTAACTAAGTTACACTATGAAAAACTTATTAAGAAAAGTTATAAATAATGTACGCAGCGCGATTCAAACCCGCGTCCCGTGGAAACCGTCCAAGAGGCGCGGTTTCAAATTCCGTTGCGTTCAAATTTTTATATGATCTCTAAACACGTTTTCCAATTTCCTAATTAATAATACTTTGAACAGGTTATAAGTTACAAATATATACATATATATATATAATTGAAACAGTAAGCGAAAAACATTATTGAAACTATGCGTACATGATAAAATCGATGACTTTGGATATTGTAGCGACGGTTTTATATTCAAGTCTCGTTAAGGGTATGTTTATATATATAATATAGATTCTTTTTCCAGTCTGACGAAGAAGTCTTCTAGTAATAGAGAATAGAGTCACTTAGCATATTTCCTTGGCCTCGCAAAACAGTTAAGTGTTTATTTAAAAAAAACATTTCTTAACTAAATTTTTATTACAAGGTTATTACAAATTAAATTCATATTTAGAAAAAAACATATTTAGAAAACGTATAAAAATTTGGAATTGGAACCCGTGCCTCTTGAAAACCGTTCAAGCGCTCTGGCCACTAAGCCATGCGCTCTACATCCAGCTACGCCGAAATTCTTATACGCTTATTACAACTTATATTTGTTGTTAGCTTCAAATCCCGCTGCGTTCAAATTTTTATACGTTTTCTAAATATATCTTTTTCTATTTCCTAATTGTTTGCGAATAACACTTTAAAATAAAAATGTAAAAACAAATTAAATTCATTACACTTTGTATGTTGGGGAAAATTTATATCCACTGCTCCATTAGGACTTATAAAATGGTGTGACTATAAGTGACTAATAATTAATTGTAAAATTTTATAAGATTAGTTTAAAAATAAGCTTTATCGATTATATATATATCGATATATCGATTGCGATCTTACGATTGCTCAACACGTGACGGTAGTATTTTGTAAGTGGAACGGAAGCTCGTTACATTCAACCGATTGCCGAAATGCGGTAGCTGAGACAGACACCCTTGTGACGTGACTTTTATTATAATTGATAGTTTATTAATTATATGTATTTATTATATATACATATATAAATAGACTTTTTATATCTCAGAACGAATTGCAAACGCAAGTGAAACTCTCGGTTTTTCTCTCTGTTCAAAGCATTAAGATCTCTTTTATTTCTCTGTATTATCACTATTATGAGAAGACATATTTAACTAAAAGCAATGCTAATTTTTGAAACAAGTAGTTCTTTAGAATTCGATTAAATAAGTTTTTCTTTTAAAGTTTAAAATATAATGTTGCAATATATCGTGACTGTACAGTTTCAGTCGATAAGCGCATGGCTTGTATGGAAACCGCTTTACGGGTCTCTTCACCTTTAGAGATGCCGTGTTTTTGGCTACTTTAGCTTAAGTTTATGCTGCAATCATTTGAATATGTCGCTTGAATGCAAGTATTGAAGGGCACGGAGCTTGTAAACTTCAAAAATATTATATTACCTAGATATAACTCTTAAGATATTTAAACTTAAATACTATTTTCATATTAAAATACATATTTAACGAATTTATTTCTAATGACAGTTTTGTTTTTATGTCAAAATAGTTCTATACAATTCATAATTCAAAGCTGTTTTTTATAATCTATATAAATAAATAGAATTGGAGTGTCTAAATATTTTGCGATTTTAATTTGTCTGTCTGTTTGTACCGGCTTATCTCTGGAACGGCGTGACCGATTTTGACGGGACTTTCACTGGTATATAGCTGATGTAATAAACTGCTTAACTTAGGTTACTGTTTTTGTAGGCGAGGACGCGAGCACATCTAGTTGAAACCATATAAATTATTGTCCAAAATAAATTCGTTTAGTTAATGCAATACAAATTTAAAAACATAATGAATTTTGCGAAGAAAGAAGGAATTGCACGCGAGTTTACTATCAGTACTTTTCCTCCAAGTGCAACTGTAGACGAACGAAATAGAGGATAAGACTTGCGATCGATATTATAATTAATCGATTGAAAATGTTTAATTATCTAGTAAGTCAATAGATGAGTACGCGATTCTAAATTTTCTATGTAACAGTTTTACCAGAAATTATGCAGATTGAACATTTTGAAAATTGCCACAGTTAAAGTTACTATAAAGTTGTACAATGAATTACTAAAATAGATTTTACACACTTTACCATGTGTTTGACGTACACTTTTGTACAGTGACATATACGTTACACGGCACGTAACAGGAGCTTTTCCTATTATGTTCTATGGTTTTCTCTTATCAATTAAAAAAAAATATATAAAAGCAAGTTAAGGGAAATCACTAGTCTATTTTATTGCCACTCCACTATAAAAAAATTACAGGAAGTGTTCAATTATTTTTGTCATACTGTTAACGAAACTGCTGCCTAAATTGATTTCTCTAAGACACATATAATCACATATATTTAACATATGCCACTGAAGTATGTTTTCTTAAATTGACTTGATTGAATATATATTGAAATACGAAACAAACTTCGAAATGCAATCGAAATGTGCCTATTACAAATTCTAATATAGTAAAAAAAGCCCAACAGACACAAAGACCTTCCAATATTTATTGCACACACACTTTTTATCAACAAATAACAGAATATTGTGCAAATAATAGATAGATCAGTACAGTACAGAGTTAGCATCACGGCCACTCCACACATTTCTATCGTGACGTCAATAGGACACTGCATTGACCTAGTTTGGGTTCGACGCTCGACTGAGGTCTTTCAATCTGGTTATCTTATTGACGATAGTTTAGCGGATCGTCCGCAAGGTCGCGGTGTTTCATTTTAATTATGTTTTGTATTACAATCATTCTGTTTTATTACCGTAGTATTGTATACTATAGTGTTGTATAGAAGTGTTTGTTTTGTTTTATTATATCATTTTATATGGTAAATGCGCATTAATAATGTATGTAGCGTTATAGAAAATGAAAACTGGTAAATAGACTGGAAGAGAATATAAGTAGATATAATATATATTACGGGCGAAAAGTGCAGAACGGAGTATCTAGACACTAGATTTCGTGAAAGAAGGCGTTACAAATTTTTTAATTAATTTATATATTAATTATTGGTATAAATTAATTTATATATTTCAATTTATTACACCAATGATGACTTGATGCATGAAATAAAACGTAAATAATAAACGATATTTTTTTGAAATTTTTTAAAGTGTTATTCGCACACTTAGATAATTGAAAAATATATATTTAGAAAACGCAGCTGGATTTGAACCAGTTTGAACGCAGCGGGATTTGAAACTGCGCCTCTTGAACCTATAGTGAACCTAGAACGCATGGCTTAGCGTTCAGAGCGCTGGAATGGTTTTCAAGAGGCGCGGGTTCAAATCCCGCTGCGTTAAAAAAATTATACGTTTTCTAAATATGTCTTTAACGTAAATAAAAGTTTAACATGCAACCATTACAGCAATTTCGCTATAATTCACAGACATACAGAATACGTACTTCTTAATTATTTTCACATCTGCATAAGATATAAGTGATGAATCCCTCTGTTTTCTTTTTTCAGCCAATTTCAATGATAGAGTTTCGGGTATTGAAACCGAACGGTAAGGCGTTAACGCACGTTGTATAACTAAGTCAGTCTTGATCGTTAAAATATTTTATACACGATTATTATACATTTACTTAGTCTATATAACGCCAAGTAATGCCACAAATATATATATGGCGTTACCTATAAGTTTAAATTTTTTTTTTTTAATAAACTTATATAAAAGTATGAGCCAAAGTGTTATTAAAAGAACATTTAAGAAGATAGAGCGTTATAAAGAGAAACTGGTTTGTCGTGTCGTTCAGCTCACACCGGTCGCCGCTACCCGTTTAAGTTTAGTACTTATAATATAATGTACTTGATGCCGTCTAGGCGCAGTGGATAGTGTTGTACATGCTATGTTGTGGGTTTGTTCTTTATTCTGCCAGCACTAATACGCGATATCTGCTAAATAAATATGGACTAAAATAAGACGTATTCAATGAAAATTTTAATGTTTTTTTGTGAACGTAAATTAACGAAGTTTACGTTATGTACTGGGAAAATAATAATAAACTATATTTTAATGTGTCGTTAATTCAAAGTATTAAATACATTTTTTTGGATTAAAAAAAACTATGCAAAAACACAAACGACATATTTCAATTGTTTTCAGAAATATAATTAGTTTCAATAATATACAAAAAATAATTTAAATTAAAAATTTTATAATAAAATATTTCATCCAGAAACGTCCAAAGTGCCACGAATCTATTTTAAAACATATATTATTTAAAAATTTTCTTAAATTTGTTTCGATCTTGTATCTGACAACTGACAATAGTATTCAAAACGCTTTAAAAGCTCTAATAAACGATCATTGCACTGTAAGGGCGTCCTGAGGCCGTCGCTCGCACCGTCTGGAGGGCGCCGCGTCCCATAAACGCTGTAGGCTGATACTAGTAATATATAACATGATTTACTACGAAATGATGGCCAAAATAATAAAATTGAATAATATTACATATATAATTCTTTTTTTTTATTTTTATTTTCATATTAATATTTTTAACCGGATTAATCGCGTATATTATTGGTATTCGAAAATATATTTAAAAAACCGGACGTTTCGAACAGTTTACAGTAGTCCGTGGTTACAGGTAGGTGGCATTCGTCTGTCAGTTGATACAATTATTATATCAAACTACCGCCAACGATTTCTTAGTTGCCTCGTGTACTGCCCTGGATTCTTGCAGAATGAGCTGACTCTATCTTGCTCTCTGGTGTGGTAGAATTGGGACTTCAAAGTTTTCACTATTGGGTCCCAGATGGTAGAAACTTTCCAACCGCCTTCTTTATTGAAATTTGGGTGTTTTTGTATTTCAATAGCCTCGCGGATCATCCTTGGGATATATCTGTTTTCCCTAGAGAGAATATGAGCTTTATCAAACCTGATGTAGTGGCTGGGTTTATCCGCTGATAACTCACAGCTCACTTCGAAACACGCCCATTCTTGACATCCGCGATGTGCTCCTTCACCCTTATACCGATGCTTCTTTATACCAATGTAAGATGAGCCACAGTCACAATCTATAATTTGTATATATTGATAAAAAATATTATTTAATCAAAAATCAATCATTTATAAAAATCAATGATCTTATTACCATTATATATGTTAAGTGGCGTAACCTAACAACGCTCTTTGGCAAAAAAAAAGCCCCGAAATATACAATTTTATATTTTAAACTAAAGTGTTTTCGAATGATAAAAAATTTAAATTACTTTATATTAAAAAACTTAACATTGAACATAGTACTGTTATAAAAAAAATAGTTATAATTAAAATAAGCAAACAATTGAAAGGTTTACCTTTAGTGTTCAAATTTGGCAATGGATGGAATTATAAGAACGGAGGTCACAGGTTTCAATTTTAGGTAAGATATTTTATACAAAAAAATATATAGTGACTATCTGACCCAGCGAACTTCGTACCGCGTCTGAATTAAATTATATATCAAAATTAAATGACACAAGGACATTGTCTATAAAAAAAAACCTTAAAAAAATAATTAAAAAAAAATTATATACAAATAACATAAATAAATAAAAAAAAATGTTTGTAGTGTTTAGTTGGGACCGGACAGGGAAACTTCATACCACAAACTGCCCACGATTGGCCTTGCCATTTATTTCTTGTCAGCGCAAATGCAGGGGAAATTATAGACGCTTAAAATCAAATGGTAACTTCGTTGAAATCATCGATAGACGTGGGATCGAGACATCTTCTCTATATTTTTCCCAGATGGTCATTGCCTCCATGATATTCGCTTCTTCTTCTTCTTCTTCAGTCTTGCTTCATTGCATAATCAAAGTTAATTAGAAGGCCAAACAATCTACTGAATTCAAAAACTCTATGGGATTTTTGACGTTTTTCTGGGTTATACCTGTGTCATTTCTCTAATTATTGCAGATTTGTTAAAAATAAATTGCATATTTGTTGTCAAATATTTATAGCTCGCTCAGAAATTTTGTAAGAAAGACAATAAATATCAATCTAAAGATGAAATGACAGGCTAAACTATTGAATGCACAAATTATATATCGTTAAATCATGTATATGCTAGGTCTCTTATTATTCCATAGTCTAAGCTATTTTCCTTGTTTAATATTTTATTACGGGACGCAACCTGTTTGACAGCTTGTGTGGGAAAATATTTCTTTTTACCATTTTCCGTGCATTTTTATGTTTTCAAATATTTTAAAATCAAAATTAGCCAAATCGTCCGAGCCGTTCTCTAGTTTTAGCGAAACTAACAAACGTAATTTCATTTCTATATATATAGGTAAGAACTTGATATATACATATATCTAACCTGTAACGCCAATATATTTCGTCGAGCCACTAAACAAAAATATTCTGCCCCAAAAATTGAACCTATGACTATCAAAACCATAAACAACATATATATCTGATAACTAATATTCCTTCGTCACTAAAATGGTCGCCATGAAATATAACTAAGTTCACTCGAGTTTACGCAATATCGGAAGTACTGATCATCGGCACGCCAGTCTGGTCGTTTGCCTTGTCTACTAGAGCCAAATAACAGAAAATTACGACTAGAGTTTAGTATGCTGAAATAAATAAATCTTAGTCAAATGTGATTGCACTTTCGGATGCTATTTCGGTCTTGAATTCGAAAATCTTTGGCAATTAGAAAATATGCACTTGTAAGTTACACATCACCACGCTTATTGTATTGAAAATTATTTCGGTAACTTTTGCCGATTTAGTGCTTTAAAAAAATATAGACATATATAAGATCAGTTTAAGATCATATATAAGATCAGTTTAAGAATGTTTTATTCAAACAACGTACATTGCAAAAAGCAAAAATATAGAATATCTTTTTTTATAATATATTTTTGATACATTACATATATAACTCTACTCGAGGAAACAATAATATTTAAAATATCATTTCTTTGCTTAATTTTTAGGTACCTAAGAAAAAGTGTTATTAGATTTGCTCCTCCACACGCAATGTCTCAATTTCAGACGGAAAAACTGAGAACGTAGTGTCTCGACACTAGGTTCTCTCTCACTACCCTTCTATGGGAAAAGCGTGGCTTCTTTATATTTTTAAACGGTACGATTCACCTATTATATATACATTTTATTAAACATGTACAAATGTGATTAAATCGACATTTACACAGTAAGTAGGAAGGCTACAGGTCGGCCGATTATGTCATATAACGCAGTGCAATTTAGGGATTAAACTATATATCTGTCTAGATATTTATATACTGAACTAACTATTTATATGCTTCTAAGTAACTGACTATACTGATTCTTTTGTGTTAGATTTTGAACTTAAATTTATAAAAATCTAATTGAACACGTATGTTTCGAGTCTAGAAATTGTTGATATTGATTACGTACAAATAGGAAGCCAAGTTTCTGTCTAGCTCTCAATTTATTTATATGAAAATTGAAAAGCACAATAGTTTTTCCTGGAAATACTGACACTTAAATAATAATTGAAAAAAAAAATTATATTTTTTATAGTTATTATTATTTATAAAGAAATAGAACTCACAATTGTCACTAGTAGTATTTATCAAAGCCAATCACTTATAATACATAAAAGTCGGCTTTAAACGTTTAATATTACAAAATCTGAGTACCAGGCAGCGGTGTCGACGATCCGTCGACTTTCATCCGGTCGTAGCTCCGTAGCGTCCTCTACGCCGTAGCAGGGCACCGCTTACTCTTGACAGGTGTTATCTGCTTCTGAATTCTATTTAATATAGAATAAATGATATTAGTCTTGTTATTTTCATTATTATTATTAAGTTAACTCTATTGATTCCTAACAGTATTTAATTTGAAATATGGCTCTTTTGGTTTTATAAGAAAAAGTGAGTTTTTCAGTTATAAATGAAGAAATTAAAACTATAAAAAAATGCTTAATTATTACATTAGGTATGTAATTATTACATTTTAGGAAAGCAGCTTTATTAGATGAACTTTAACTGCTTTAGAAACTGGTGTCGAAGTGTTCCATTATACTAACAAAAGTGACTATTTCATTTTTACTTCATTATTTAATAATGATTAAAGCAAAAACAAAAACACCGTCTCTACATCACATATAATGTGTATTTTCATACGAGGCGCTATATACATAAAATCGATTTTGCGGACCATTCTGGACCAGACGGCCTTCACGTCTATACTCACGTTATTCCGCCATATTCAACGAAATTTTATCCTTTATATACTATACATAACACTATTTTAATTTTACACTTCACTTGTAATTAGGGGCTTGCCAAAAAGCACCTAAAGTCGCTCCTTTATGTACTTTTTGCCGATTAAGTTATGTGGATGGAAAATAATAATTGACGCTAAGACAATCTAGAAACTGAAAATATATTATAGTTTTTAAACATTAAACCTAAATAACACTTTGTACTATCGTATCTTAAAATAAGTATTTTTTTTATTATATAACAATTATATTATGTAATCATTTTTACTGTAGAGATGTTTATTCTATACGCTTGTTAGACTAACTGATATACATTTTCAATATAAACTGTTACAGTTACAGACAATATTTTAATTGTATAAAACATTTCAAAGTAGGTTTCTCCTGAATGCCCCGCCATACAGAACGTGGAGCTGTTTTTTTTTTGTAATATTTGAAATATTCACCCCAAATTATATTATGTGAGACTCTGAACTAAATTTAATATATGTAATAATGCCTGTGGAAGTCACATTAAGACCCCTCGTCGTTCACCTCGTCTGGAGCCCGAGGAAAGAAGGACGGAGACCTGCGTGCATTGACCGATAGAAAATGACCACCTACATAAAATTCGCTATTTAGATTGTTATTTTCTATTGTCATTTTATTATTTAGATTTTTTGAAGTAAAATTATTATAAAAAGCTACTAGGCGAAATCTGACATAACCTAATTTTGCCTATTCCAGCTTGTAAATCGTAAATATAAAAAAAAGTAGACTGACAGTTAAAAGTTGAAGATTTCGACCTTTGACTTACAAACATAAGTACTTTAAAAAGAGAAAATTAGTAAAATAAAAATATTTTCTTAACATTTGAATTTACACGTGTTCCTTTTTAAAAAGCCAAATCATTTTTTTTAATGTTGTTTTTGCTGTACTAATATAAATTAGTACAGGAATTGAACTTATTACTTGCGACACTTGAGGACAAAACAAAAGTGACTCTTCATAAAGTATTTCTGTACAAAAATTTTAGTACTTTTGGTTTCAAGCTGAAATTTCTGAAAGTCTCATAAAATCCCCTTTCACCTCGTCTGGGGTTCGGTCGTGAGGGCAATCACCTACGTGCATCCCTAGAACATAGGCAACTAGGTATTTTACTATTGGTTTGCTTCGGTTTATATTTAGGTAATAATATATATTATTATTTTACATAATAATATTTTAACAAATATTACAAACATACTCTGTGTTTACTTATAATATAAGCTATACACATTTTAAATAAGATTATGATTATCCAATTTCCCCATCTCGAAACAGCTAGTTGAGCATCCAGTACCACCAATAATACCTCCAAATACATGAAAAATTGTGAAATATACGATAAGCCACGACACTACTCATCACTTATCTTGTCGATATAGACTACAGTAGAAATACATACATCTTTAACAAAACTAAGCTTATTTTTGTGAACACAGTATTGTGGAAGTCACTAAAAGGTTCACCTCGTCTGGCGTCCGGACAAAGGGGCACCAACCCGAATGCATAACGTTGAAACAGGATTAGTAACACTTGGGGTCTTCGTATATTTTTATATATTCTTTTATCTTATGTATAGTACCTAGGATAAAAACATCCTTTTATAGAAAAAGTTCACAACAAAAGGCAGTGCCTGCAGTGTTTGATTTGGCTTTTAATCTGATAACTTAATTTGAACATTGAATTGTATAGAGATAATAATCATAATATCTAACTGTAAAGTAAAGTTAGTACGTCTGTCTGTTGGAAGTGAGTTGAAAGCCTCTTTGCCCGGACGGCGGGTTACTGAACTTATGCAACAAGGGTGCGGGGGTTATGAAACTGTTAAATTTACTTTAAATATATTTTGTACTTCTACATGTATTTGCTGTTTAATTCATATTTAGTACCTTTTATATAATTTATAAATTTTATATAGGTTTTATTGTGGCACAAATAAGTGGTGTTTAACCGAACGCGATAGTTACAAGTTAAAATGCCACCCAAAGAATAAAATTTATGAGTCTGAATATATGAAGCTTTGGAGCTCGAGCTTCGCAATCCAGCATACAATATTCTTGATTAAGATATAAAAATGCAATTAAGCGCCGTGCATCGTCTATTTATTGCACTTATTGTTTTTTAATGGCACAAATAGTTTTTATATATAATAAAGAGTTTAAATTAATACACCAACAGCAATGAATGTCTAATAGACCATCAATAATAATAAAACAAAACGGAAGCAAAACTCAGTGCTATTTTACTGTACTTTCCGTCGACCTAATAAAATATGAGGTAACCTGTAATAGTGATAAGTAGTAGGCCTTAGCAACCTCCACGTCACTTTATATAAAAGTCAAACATGGTAGCGTTGTTACATTTGTTTTATTAATATAATGTCATTTTATAACAGTAACTGTGCCTAACTTCATACTACACCAAAACAAGGCTATTGCTTCAGGTATTAATATATACATAAACATTTGCCCTGGCAGCTACTGTCTCTATATAAACAGTATGTGAGTAAGCTCAACAAGCCTAGATTTCCAAGCACACGCGAAACTTTGAATATTTCATCGAGTATTGTTTGTTTAGGCTCGTATATGCGGCGCATGATATTACTGCGAATTCTCAACTAAGCCTTTAACCGCAGACTATATAAAAACGAAGAGAAAATACTAATATTGTACGCGTTTATAACGCGTAGCTACGGTGTAATTGCTTCTGGCTATTATATATTTTACGAGTTGTAGCCTGCAACTCCTTTTTTGTGAACTCTTCCGTTACTCGCTTGTGCCTCCAAACACTCCATATAGAACGTACATGGAAAATTCCAACTTGCAATTGTTATTTCTGTCAGTCACTCAGTATATATAGAGAGTACACTTGTATGTACGGACGCACGTCTATGTTGTATGTAGTTATATAACTTATAACTAATAATTGATCTATGTTTAGTCGATAATCATTTATTTCTGTCAAGCAGCTATCATAAAATATCTTTTTAAATAGGTTTTTGTGAATTTTGTGTAAACTGAAACCGATTGAGATTTTTTTATATTTACGCAATTCTAAATTTATAATTTACGAGTTTACAGTTAGCACTACTGAAATACCCTCCATTGGGTTTTGCTACCTAATATATAACTATATATATATATAAATATAATATTTTGTTTAACCAAAGAGGAATCCAGGTTTTGAACTCACAACAATCGCATATGCACAGCCCATTGTCACTGTTAAAGCATATATGGCGCTTATAATACTCGTTACAAGCAAGTAAAAATTATCTCACTTATATATGTACTTATGTATGTATTTAGTAAAGTATATAAGAACGCCTCAACATGTCGGGTTGTACGTGAAAATTCCTAGCCACCAGAATAATTAATAATTCAGACGCACACACACATGTACACTACAAAATAAGATAAGACACACACACTAACGCAATGCACACATACAAATATAACGCACACAAAAGTAAACGTCTAGACAACTTGTTAAAATGCGGTGTTCCGGGACTCAACATTCGTGAGTAGGATAGGTCACGGACCAAGTCGTTTCTTTCTATCCTATAACGCCATCCCTCTCTATCCTCAAATGGAACTGTTCCAACTGAATTTCAGCTCTATCCCCACGAAGTAAAACTCAAAATTCTATAATAATTACATCAAGTACAAATTTCGCTTTCAAAGCTCAAAGGAAATGTTTCAAAAGATACCAAGTGGACTCTACATTATATAACATAGAACCTTATTAATGTGTTATAGAGGTGGAATTTTGAATTTGCCTATGGATAGGTCTTTTTAGGTCTCCCAGTTCTAGGTTTGTCCTTGAGCTGAGACGAATTAGTAGGGAATAATAATTTATGTAAATATGCGTGTGTGTTCATAATACGGGTGTGTACGTGTGTGCCATAAGGCTCTGTCCCCGTCGTCATTTATTCAAAACCTCTGGGGCTGTAGTAAGGATATTCGGGTTCGAATTCGTGGCTTAGTATGTTATGTTTTATTAATCTAGGCTACGTTTAGTTGCTTTTAAGCGTTAGGTCAGACTGAATATCTCCTCTCTCTATGGAAATGTAGATTTTAATATAGAAATCTTATTAAATGAACAACGTGAAAACGTTGTAATATTGGTGGAGTAGAGGTTGTATTAGAAAAATCTCCGTTAGTACCGAAATTGCGCCTTTATTGTCACCGGCAGCTTCGTTTACATTGACTTAATATAACCTTAAAACTTTTTTCTGTTACCAGAGGAATGTCGGAAAACCTTCTTTAAGTCCTCAAGTATTTATTTAACATTTTTTAAAGTGTTAATCGCACACTTAGGAATTTGAAAAGACATTTAGAAAACGTATAAAATACCCGCGCCTCTTGAACTTGAACGGTTTTCAAGAGGCGCGGGTTCAAATCCCGCTGCGTTAAATTTGTTATACGTTTTCTAAATACTCCTCAAGTGCTTTAAATTAAATTTCAGTTGATTGCACATAGTAGTTCTTACAGGGCGTTCTTTATCAATCACCGAGTGAGTAATGATAGAGTTGTATAATATATTAAAATAGTACTTATAACATTTTTTTTAAATAAATTGTCTAATATATATGCCTCCAGTATATAAAGAGTTTTATAAAAGCGTCGTATATGTCACATACGAGTATATAATTAGTTTTCGCTGTGTAAAGAAATCTGTTACGGACGAGCGGTCCTCTTATTAAGCTTTTTGGAAATTTCAGTAAAACAACTGCTAAAGAATAACTAAACGTTTTTCTAAATTGATTCAGCTATGTTCCAGGGAATTTAGTGAAAGTTCCTAAGTTTCTTAGAATATGAAAATTATAATGTAGAGTTCAGCTTCAGTTGTTTGAATAATATAATTATTTTTACTCACATTATATATTTAAATTAACTAGACTTAAACCTTTACTCAAGGACTCGACTTTTTTTGTTCTGAAAATTAGTGTTAGTAAAAATTTAATAATTATATTACTACGACATATGTAACTGTTTTAATTAAGACACTATCCTACTTTTATTCATATCAGTACATAGATAAGTTATTGCAAAAATATATATTTTTTCTCTTAGTTCAGTACCTTAATTAGAAATACATACATATATAGTAAGAAATATTGGCCCATTATGATGCTATTATACCTATTAACAATACACTATCAAATATACAGCCTCGTTTTCATTACAATATCTCTATGCCGTGTAACTGTATCAAAATTACACCGATACATAATTTAGAGTTCGTACCCAGACCCACGTAATAAACATTACTCGCAGCACGCAAAGGCTTCCGAGACGCCGCCCACCGCCCTGTCTGAAGGTCATTTGGGAGGACGTTACCCTCCGCCTACACCCACAAAACCATCCGAAAACCTCCTGTGTTTAACTTTCTTTACACAACGACCCTCTATACTGTAGAGGCACTGTAGAGCCACTGTAGACGCGTGTCTGTGTAAATCCTTATGATGGTGTGAGTGTGTATGGCTGTAAATATACGTCTAACTGAAATTCACGTAATTAGATGGTTTGTGTCAATGCGGTGGAAATTTTTATTGTAGCAATAATTGCGTCATAGCTTTTCCCTTTGTTATGTAGAGTTTCCATTTTTTACACGTCTCTTGCTGACATAAGTATGTATATTAAGTTTTTTCAGCATATTGCGGATCTGTGAACATATATATATATATATATATATATATATATTAAAAACAATAATGTAAAAACATCTGAAATAAACGTTTCATACTGAGTGAAGTTGTTGTCAATAGCATTCTTACGTAGCTTTCCATTATATACTTTTCATACGAAACCACCTAAAAACATGCGTAAGCGAAAATAAGCAAACCCCAGGAATGAGATAACGTAAAATTAATTATTACACACCGGCATCCTAATATTAAACTTCACAACGGAACTTTTTGTAAAGCACACAAGTGCTTTCATGTATTCTGAACCCGTTTCTAGAACATAAATGTGTATTATATAGTCTAGAATACAATATATAACATGGCGCCGTTATACATGTTGAACTTTTTTATTATAAATAGATTCTCCTGACGACTGTTGGGTCGTATTATCGATATTTCTATAGGGCTGGATTATTCTACAATTATTTGTAGCTTAATCTTAATCTTTATATAAAACTAGTAGTATTAAGCACTCGTCGATAATTTTAAAACGTACGCATGGAGTGGCTGGTTCAAATCAAAGCTTATTTTATTTTGTAATGTATAAAGTGTAAAACTTTGACTTGTTTTAGATGTATCTTGTGGTCGAGTACTTCTTTAGTCGTCGTTTTCAATGCATTTATAGTGTTACCTGAAGTTAGCTTTGCACGTCATTTTAAGGAAGATATGCCTCAGTCTCCATAAGAAAACAGTAATCTCTCACTGTGTCTTCTGTGTTTGAAGTAATCTGTCTCGATTTTATTTTATAGCGAAGCGAGTTTTTTTTGTGCAAAAAATGTAATAAATTAATTCAACATTTAATATTCGTCAAATTTAGTAATGTATATTTTTTAATTAATTCTCATTTCCCTACTCCAGTGAGTTAAATAACAGGTTTCAGTTCCACTATGTAACAAGCAAACTCTCGAATTCAGATGGAAAGCAGAGAGAGTTTCTGGAAACTAGGTTCTATTTCTAAATAAGATATAGAAGATAAATGGATTTATAAATTATTAATTTAGAGCATGTACATAATGAATTAAACGAAGAGTGAAATTAGGTTATGTTATTATTTGGTGAACTAAATTTCTGAACATCGAAGTTCCATGAATCCTGTGGCTGTGTTCAAATATATAATATCAACAGCGAATCGCGCATTTAAATGTGGATTTATATGATATGAAAAGCAGAAGTTATATATTTATAGCTAGCTAGCTAGTATATATATTATAGCTAAAAACGTTTGATATATTACACAAATAGGTATAAAATTGTAGCAATTTTTTTTTTCTAATGTATATTTTAGGAAAAGGTGCTAAATAGTATATTGCTATATTAAGTGATAGGCCTGATTATACACGACGGTTATATATTAAATTTAAATACGAAAGATTTTTTATTTTTAAACTATATACTTTTTTTTTCGTCTCATAAGACACAGTAGGAAGTAAAACGCCATGTGTTGTCTAAATACTTTTCGTCTACCTTGTAACTATTATAGAAAAGTAGAATTAGGCAAATACCAAAGAAGAAAAAATACACGGAGATCCTTCTTCAGAATTTGACAGTTAACAGTAGCTGTCAAACCGTTGTTGACTGCTAAAAGTCCCTTGACTTGAAATTTCTACAGGAAGTAAAGGCAAAAATTATTAAAATCTATGACTACTTATATATAATCGAATAATAATTAACTTAATTCACTGTTTATGTTATTTTAAAATTACTTTGAATAGAATTTCACTAAATAAGCCATTTTCTTGTCTTTTCAGGTAATAGTGACAACATTGTTACTCAAATAACTTTAAGCGCTCATCATGAAACATTACATTGGGGTAAGTGTTATAAGGAAATGAAACAAAAGGATTTATTATATACACATATTATATACAAATTTAATTTCCAAATTAAAAACATCAACTCTCTGTGCAACTTAACTAATAAATAACTGTTATATTTTAAAAAAAAGGAAGCGTGCCAACTCTACATAGTATTGAAAACAAATGGCAATAGTAGAGATCCATTCACAAACTTTCGTTTACCAGCGACCGCGTAGCTGTGTGCAATGTGTGTGCATACAGTGCCATGCCTGTGTGCAGGAAGAAAGTGCATTCTAGCCGCTAGGGAAACCTGACATTGAACAAGCGATTTGTCTCGCGTCAGACCGACCTACTTACAGTTACGTAAAACGGTTAGAATTACGTTATTGAAAATATATGTCAATTTTATATATTTTTTATATATATTTGTAAAATATATTATATATAGACAAAGACTGACCAGTATGGCTTAAATTGGCTATATTTAATACTGGTTTGTTATTATGTATGTTCCTAGAAACGCGCGACAGTTGTTGTAGTATGTTCTTAGAAACGCGTACAACACTCGTTTTCCTTTCAATTTTACTTTAATTAAGACGTATTAGAGTTTTCATAGCGTGTTTTCATACAACGAATAGTCTCAAGAATAAGAAATGGTTAATAAAGAAATTGTTACTTTATATTGTAAAGCAGTATAAAAGATGCAAGTCAAACTCTGCCATCCTATAATGTAACTCTACCAATAGAGCAGTAGCATCTAAGACCTTCATATTTAAAAAAAAACTATATAAGGGTTGGTGAGATAGTTACTTAAATAAACATTTCACTGTTATTGTTAAAGAAATAGGCCTAACGTTATTACTGAATCTATATAAGACAAAAGCAACAACGGTTTTAATATTAATTAGGTATCCAGAAATTTGTCTAGACTCTGGCCTTGGGTAGGCCTTGTAGCCTGCGGGCTACATCGGGAGGAGATGTTATTTATTCATCAATTATTACTTGAAATCTTATTTCTGAGCTACAACCACGCTTTACTGCCGCCTAGGTATTTCAAGGCGGTAGCTACCGTTCTGTATATACGTATAATTTGACGACGTCCTGACTGACGTACGAAAGAAGGTTAAATTGAATTTTCTTACCATTTTTGTTATACTAAGTATGATACTCTACATAATTTTATCTTTGAAATTTCTATGATATTTCTGGTGCTGGCAATTTTTTTTTTATATCAAACTTCGACCTCGTACTTCTCGTTTAATATTGTCATACATGTGGTCTGTGAACAAAGTTTGCAAAGTTTCGACAACTACATGCATTTAAGTCACTACAGTTGGTTTCGCGTATCCTCTAATTCTAAAAACTCGTATATTAATCAAGAGGCGCGGGTTCAAATCCCGCTGCGTTCTCATTTTTATACGGTTTCTAAATATGTCTTTAACTCGTATATTAACTATGCAAATTATAATTCTCCTTATTTAAGGAATATATTAATTAATTAAAACTTAAATATTTAATTAATAATTTTGATAATTTCTCGGCTGTCCTGGCGTATGACTGTAAGTTTGATTTTTTTTTAAATTCCATGCTCGACGAGACAAAACGTGGCGTTGAGTTCCGCCATCAAACACACAATTTCTCGTTATTCTTGAATTTATTTATAAATTGACCATCACTACATACCTCACAGTATAATATAATAATATATATTTCGAATTTCTCAAATGAATTATTAAATAAATACTCATTTTCTTTACATTAGTTACGAAGTTTTAGTTTTCTCCCCAGACAGAAATAATTAACTCAATAAAACTAAATAAAACAGTTCTAATACATTCCACACGTTTTGCGCTGAAACTGGGTCAGATACGGCTAAGGTGACTTTCCCAAGTTAACCTTCACCGTGAAAAACAAAATTCATAGCATGCACTTTGCTGGTTCCGACTGAATACTTAAAATGTTCGAATAACCAACATGGATATGGAACCAATATGTAGGTCACCAAATCGTTTTTATCAGTTTTTTTGTGAAAACAACGATGTATATTAGAAATTTATGGATTAGAAATATAAATAAATCATGAAGTATATTCTAGTTGAAATTTATATATATATATATATATGTATATATTTATATAAAAAGTTATTGTGTAATGCTAGAAGCTCAGAAGCTAATTGTAAAAGACTTATGATATATATTATATATCATTTTGTAAAGACTTTTCGTAAATAGAATACATTGCTATAAAGATAAATATGCAATAATAAACTGAAAACTTTCGAAAACCTCGTTAGTTACAATTAAGATTATTATATTTAACTGTCTATCCAAATATATCGATAAACCGGCTAATCTTTAACAAAACCTAATACCATATAACCAGCATTATTTCATTTCGATCCAAAGTACTAATGTAATTCTAGCTTACGCCTGTAATCACATTACCCGCTATTTATGCCCTAGATATCCTAGGTTGTTTTTTTTATTATCTCACTAACAAGGAAGATTTGGAAACGCAAAACTTTTTTTATTAGTTTCCTTAATTAAAAATATTCAGTTCCAACTACCGCTTGGTTTCTTGTTGTCACCTCAGAGTCTGTATGTGTAATATGTTTTAAAAAAAATAGATAAAAATAATCTTTTTCCTTTATGTATCGTATACTCAATAGTACGGTAGCTAAAGTCAATCTGTACAAATTCAATTATTATGCGTCTATCAAATCAAATAGAATTTTGCGGAATGTCCAAAAGATCGGGAGGTCTTTTCGTCTAAACACAAGTAGTTCGTTTTGAGTTTTGGAATCTATTTAGAATATTATTCAATAATATTCAAGTCTTAACACACTATAGTTGTAATAAAGTCAAGATGCAAACAGCGGGGAGGTGGCATACTCGTACAGTAGTTGAAGAGAATTTCCCCAGTCGCACGGCAGCTGTGTGGTTTTTCATGTAGAACAATGTGTCATAATTGCGACGGTTTCCACTTTCAATTTCGCTGCCGCTGCAAAAACTGCATTCATCCCGTCTTCTGTAGCGACACCAATGAAAATTCTTTGGTTTTACTTAACTTTACTTTCGTTGTTTATCTTTAACTCCAGCATATATATAACAATTACGATATATTGTTTTTTTAACATTTAAGTGTTATTCCCAAACTAAGGAAATTGAAAAAGACATAATTAGAAAACGCTCGACCGCTCTGACCGCTAAGCCATGCGGTCTTAGCGGTCAGAGCGCTTGAACGGTTTTCAAGCGGCGCGGGTTCAAATCCCGCTGCGTTCAAATTTTTATACGTTTTTTTTTTTTTTACGATATATTGTGTGATAGTGGTGACACCTAACGCCTCGGTTTGACTTTTGATGTTAATTTACTGTACAGAGATTACAGAGTCGAGCTGTCTGTATATTTTCCATACAATATTATATAAATATATTAATATATAAGCAGAATATAAGTAAGTTCAAATCGTGCTAGATTTTTTTTTAAATATCTATACGCTTTTAATTTTTTTTTCTTCTTTGAAGCAACTGCATAACTTATAAAGATATATACATAATATAGAAACAATTAATTAATTAATAACTTCTAATTCTTAAACTAAAATTATATATTTTTTTTAACATTTTTTTTTAAAGTGTTCTTCGCACACTAAGGAAATTGAAAAAGACATATTTGTAGATTTTTATACGTTTTCTAAATATGTCTTTTTCAAAATTATATAAACTTGAATAATTTAATCTAGCAAAATTATTTAAAAAAAGCCCCGTAAACGCTGAGCACCCTATATCATACTCATACTTTCACCTTTACATGCAGACGGTACAAGCCTAACGTGTTTGTTTACAGTTTTCACTATCTATATATCGTACATATCTCGCGAGAGAAAATTCCACGCGATTACCGCTTTTTTCTTGCTTCTTGTTTAAGCGCATGCCGATGAAGATAATTAGTTCAGTATACTGTACTAGACTGCTAACTTGGCTATCGTTAATATATACAAACTTACTCACACATACATAAACACATATAATAATGAAATAGAAAAATATATTACTTAATAATGCAAGCAAGGCAAGGAGACCGTACTGTACACGCAATTGGTTGTGGGTTCGATTCCCACTCGGAGGAATGATTAAATTAAATTATTTTTCAGTATGAGTAACCTCTGTGGTAAGACTTGCACAGCGTCTTTAATGACGGCGCAATGAATATTATGAATTGATCCTTCAGTCATTTTTTATTACAAAGGAACTATCTTACTTCAGTAACGTACATACAAAAGTACTATTTATTACCTTTTTTTAAACGAAACTAGGTCTTTGAAAAAGACATATTTAGAAAACGCGGTTCAAAAGGCGCGGGTTCAAATCCCGCTGCGTTCAAATTTTTATACGTTTCCTAAATATGTATTTTTAAATTTCCTAAATGTGCGAATAACACTTTAAAAAATGTTTACAGAAACTAGGTCTATTTGGTCTATTTGTCTGTCTCTATTACTTGCTCTTTATCATCTAAACCACTATGCCGATTTTGATAAAACTGATGACGCTACGAGATTTAACGCCATTGAAGGACAAAAACGCAGTGCAGCAGTGTAATTGTGATTAGTTGTGGTTTCGATTACTAAGCGGCGCAATAAATTATTATTTTCATTTCTCCTTTCTGGTATTCAAAAACTCACGCGGCGTTGAGTTCCACCACTTACTATGCAATGTAACGTATCCGGGTGGAGTGTTTTGACACTAGGTTCTCTCTGACTACTCTTTTAGATCCGGTAAAAAGCTTGCAGCTACAAATATTAAAGAGAAATATTATATTTTATGCCAAAACCGTAATAATCTTGACTCCAATCAACCCACGATTTCATTTCACGAGTAGCTTTAATAATATTAATAAGTACTCAGTATTATTACCTATCATTAAATAGGTAACGGTGTACAGATCTTCATAAAGATAAATTTAAAAGAAAACAAGACTGACTAATGGCTTAGTTATTAATACTACTGTAGGAGAGCAGGTTCATTTCCCGAATTGTTTATATACAATTTAAATTAGTATAACAAAAGTATTGAAATCTGTAAATAATCAATTGACAAGGAGTTCTTATATGTAATTTATTAGCACGTAAACACTTGGTATTATTTACTTAAGAAGTTTTACGATATTTGATTGACACTTATATTATTATTGTTTTTTAACGGTATCTCAAGTATTTGTAGTTGCTAGAAGCTCTGAAGCGTTCAGTGATTGAGTTAACCGGAATTACCGATTATTTGTACAATATTATGGTACAATTTTTTTATATAGATAATTCATTTCCAGCAGCAGGATAACCTTTGTTATTTAATTATGATTATAACATTTTATTAAGTATTATGATAAAAAGTGTGGAAAGGCTTTTTTTTTTTTTCAAGTTTTACAAATCTTGCATTGGACAAATAGATAATTAGGGTGGTTCTTGTAACAAATCATACTTTACCACTTTCCGGCAAACTACACTAGGGATTCTTTCAGCTGGGCGGGAAAACCAAAATCGCTTGTTCGAATGTGATTTAAACCTAATACTATCACCTTCAGTCACATTTCCCTCAACTGTTCTACAATAAACTATGTTTTTTTATTTGAAATGCATTCCTTAACTTATAATAAGAACTTTATAGGATTTTTATAGTTAGTAACTAAGTAAAGATACATTTAAAAAGTAATCTATAAAAAGAAAAGTGATAAAGAACCAAACACACTAATCTAGCCGGCGCCAATATTCTATTTATATGAGAAAAAAGTAAAAAGCCAGCCTTCCTGTGCTAATCGTTGCCAATTACAAGTTTATGTGTGTATATGTGAGTGTATGTGTGTTTGTGTGTGCGGGGTCGTGCGTGTGCGCATCTCAACCTTGAGTCCGGCCGTCGACTGCTACTTGCCTGAACCGCGCTATCGGTTCGGAAACGTTAGTAAATTATTCTAAATCTAAATATTTATTAATAATTTTATAAACACTTTTCTATTCTATCTTGTCAATATAGTCAGTCTTGTAAAAAGCTGATAAGGCTCGGAAGGAAGTTACCTTCATTAAATTATATCTTCATTACTTTATTTATTTAAGTATTGGATATGCTAAGAAAATAAAAACAAAGTTGTGTTTGCAAGTCAGCTTCACTCAAATCCCACATATATGGTTTGTCGCTAGAGTGAACCTAATGTTTAGGCACTCCGCTCTCTAAGACCGGCTAAAACAGCTAACTGTTTAAGCTTTTTATTCAATTAATATATATTTTTATATAACATTTAAAAAATAATATAAAAAATCTAAAGTTACTAAAAAGCCACTTTATATAACTAAAACTTTTAACAGCACGCAGCTATTTAATCATAGCTGCGATCTAAGCGTGACCTTTAAATCAATTAAATATATTTTTATGTCGCTTCTTAATTAAATTTACTTGTAGAAACTAATTTTAATTTGTTAATTGATCTTTTTGTAACTAAGTTTTGTATAGAAACTGTAAAATAATAAAAAGATATACAAGAATATTAACAACAGTTATATAATTTACTTATTTTCGAACCGAATGGGAATCGAACCCATAACCAATCGGAATTACAGTCGACGACTCAATACACCACGACAGCCTGTGATATGAATATACAATACATTTATTATTTAAAATTGTAAACAAACAAATAAATCATTCTAACATTTCACCATACGAATATCCGAACTGATCCTGAGCACCAACCATTTGTGTCCTACAGCTATCTCTGTCACATCTTCACATTTATGCACCCATCTCTTTCTATCGCGGATAAATTGGCGCGAAGGAAGCAAAGATCTAAGCGCGGGATCGATTCCGAGCCTTTATATTTCCTTTTACTTTATTTTTTCCCTTTTTTTTCTCTAACTGGTATTAGTTTAGTTGGTCATCTCTAGTTTTTACGGCAAGATATTTTTTTAATATATATTTATAATGCACTGGCGCTTGTTTACCGTTATGAAGATAAGTTGTTGTGATACCTGTTTATGGCCTTATGGGACAAGCTTGTTGCAAGGGTAAAAAATATATATGGTCTCATTGAAATTTTATATTAAATTTTGCATGTTTATAGGGTTTTAATAGTTTTATTATTTTAATTGTGTGAATAATATTTTCAGATATTATAAAATATACTGACAGAATATTAATTTTTAATTCCGGCATCGGAAATAATATATATATATGTTACCTAATGAAAAATTCTAATATGAAAACATAACTTTTATCACATTTTTTCACACAAACACGTTATAGTATTCGAGTTCCAGTTTGCTTTGCGGTGTGATATCGCATGGGTCAAGTGACGTGGCCTAGTTGGTTAGGCAACCTTCGTGTTTGTTACTAGATGGGTGACCGATTCATTTATTCTAGAATTTTAAAATTATTTAACAATTTTGACGGATAATATTGTATTATATCAATATATGAAATATACATTTAAAAACGAGACAATCTTAACGATAGATTCTATGTACCTATATGCGCCTCGTTTGTTCGTAATAGGTACCATCTTATCAAACTAATAGAAACGCTTAAATAAGCACATTTAAAAATCGATTAAGCAATAGAATAAAAGTGTTAATATATTACCTAATCTTCGTACTAGGTGAGTGAATTTACTCTCCGCTTTCAGCCTAATCTAAGAGAGATTTGAATTAACAACCATTATGTGCAGTCAGGTGACATTGAAATTTCATAGATGAGACCTAAAGCTTCAAAAGTAATTACGGAACGTCTTTAGGCCCCTCCCGCTTTAAACCTAGCCTATCTCGGCTGAGAGACCTCACTGTTAAAATATTCCGTTCTCCGATTTAGTACATAATATCAATATATTTTTATCGTAATTATGAAACAATATAAAAAATAACTGACACTGAACAGTGTTGCCTTTTGTCAAGAACTTCTAAGATATTACACCCCCCTTCCTATCCCAGGCGTTCCCATTTCATAGTGCCCGCATATCAGACAAGCTAAAATTCATTATAAGTGTAACATGCTATCAAAACCAAGTTAATTGAAACCAGTATTCTGTAAAATTATATACGTTTACCCAAATGAATGCCTGTTTCTAACTGAAATAACTTAGTAGGTATATACCAAACTATTCAAACAAATCGCTATGTATATTAGAAAATACATAAATTTCAGTATTTATACCCTCCGGGGCTAGTATTGTTGGTTTAATGGTTATATAATATTCTAATTGTGTGGCCCTAATTCTAAGTGGTATGGTATGGTAGCAGGTTCTCTACTTGCGAAAGGATTATATAATGTATTTGAAATGGATTTTTATTTTAAATACTTTTGATTTTTTTATTATAATACTCTCAGTAGAAAACGGCAAACGCAAAATAAAAATCATTTATTTACTTTACTATTAAAAAAGTAATAAAAATAAACAAAGTCTTGTAATTAAGTCATCGTGACACAAAACATTTTTAAAAAAAGTATAAAATTTAAACGCATCAGTATTCGAACCCAAGAGGCGCTCTTGGATCTTCTCGATTCCCGCTTGTGTTCAAATTTTTTTACGTTTTGCTGAAAATGTTTTTCAATTTCCTAAATATGTGAATAACACTTTAAAAAATGTTAAAACGTCGTGACAGGTAGCGTTTTTTTGTTGTGAGTTCGACTCTCACTCGGAGGAATGATTGTATTTAAAGTATTTTCGTTTCTCCACTCTGGTACCTAAGACATACCATACATACCTACATACAAATACGCAATGTGTGCAGGAAAAACGTGAAGCTTTTAATTTAAGTACAAATTATCACTTCCATACTTTGTATAACATTTTGAACGCAGCGCACTATTTAAACATAAAAAAATGTTATTTCAATAAGTTTAAAATTATTAAATAAAAATAAATATAGCTTTTGTTTTTCAAGTATATTACCAAAATATTTAATTTTTTTTTTCATAAAACTTCTTCAGTTAATCACACTGATGTTATATAAAAGCGGTAATGGGTTCGATGCCCGACGATAGCCTTTGACCCACGATATCCTATCTTTTGAACGACCATCTAAGATTCCTCCTAGAAATATTGTTAATATTATGCCAAGATAAATCTTATTAGATTTTTATAATGTGATATTCTTTTATAGACTTGCCATACAAATAATTACAAGACAGTTTCTAATAATAAGTTTATTAAAGGTATGCGATCTTTAAGGGCATTTAATGCACTAGTCTGTATGTATGTCCATACCTTGTCGGGGAAAGCAGGTATAATTGATACATTTTTGCTACGAAATATTTATGTTAAATCATATTTGGACTCGCTATCATAACTTTACAGTTAGAAGATAATAAGAAAATCTAATAAAATAAAATCTTATATAAACAAATGATATTGTTTGAGAATTTGTTTCAAGCTCAAAGTGAAATAACGTACTGTATGGCAAATTTAAACGTGGTCTGTTAACTAAACGTTCATTAAAATTTTCAGGCATTAAATATTTTTTACTTCAATGTTCAATTTAATATGTAAATAGTATATATATAATCCAGAATAACTTCCTCGTTTAAAGCGCGAAATACAATTCTTACTAAACTTTGAAAGTAACACCGAAGAAATACAACATATGTATAATAAATATTAGAATTAGTTTCCATAACCATAGATTCCAACAGATATATTCCAGCTGAGTTAGGTTATATCTATATAATAAATCATTTCGTTTAACATAATTTGCGTAACATTGAGATGTTCCCAGAGGGGAACCTGGTGGAAAGTGGATTGAGAAAAAGCGGGAAAAACCAAAAACGTTTTATCCAAAACGTATTTTAAAAATTTGTAATAATTATTAAAAAAAATTATAAAAGCAAAAAAAAAATTTATAATCTTTATACATACAAAATTTAACTAGCAACGTAAAAACATCGTTACGCATGAGTATTTCCTTAAACAATAAGAAGAATTATCTTCATGGGCCAAATAAAACGGTGACATTGGTTCTATATTCACAGTACACATCTTATAAGCTATACTAGCACAACAACCATTTTAGTTAGACCTACCAGAAAGCAAATCTTTCCTTATGTCTATTCCTTCAAACGTGCGGAGAGGAAATCATGAAAGGTCTCTCTACAATAGTTAATTCAGTGTGTCACGTGGTCGGCGCACGCGCAACTTTATTTGTAAACTCGGTCAATGCCCCGGGCGTTAGATAAAAAACACACAAATTGTTTACGTGATTTGTTACGCAAATTGTGATAAAGATAGACCTAATGTTCCGTTTTAGAATAATAATTATTGATGCTGAACGATCGTTTAGTTAGATTGTGTCTGTTGTATACGGTGGTTGTAGGTTCGATTCAATTTCAGCGGAATTTTTATGTGTTTCGTTTCTCAGATCTGGTTTGATTAACTGGGCTTGTTTAGTTCAGCCTCTTAACACGTATCTTTAAAATAGGAGTACAATGGAGAGCGAAGTGTTGCACCACAAGCTAGCATATAAGTGAATTATACTAAATTAATATATTTATTTAAATGTGACTATGTAATGAGCATATTTAACAACATCTTGTTATCTAAATTAATGCAACTGATGCAAAAATCGCTATTCCCATACAACACGTGTTATCTCTCAGACTCAATGTAAGAAACGTTTATTAGATTACTTTATCTCATATATTAATGTCTTATTGCATAACTTAAATATCTGGCAAAATACAACACTCCTCGTACTCAAGATGATTCATATGATATATTATATGTATTCATGTCACACATTTTATACATATGTAGGTCATAATGGTAAATATTTCATATATTTAATACCCTGCCGTATAACGATATAGTCCATAAGTTCCTATAACTCAATGATTTCCTATCAGTGTCTCGCAATCGCACATCAAAGTAACGGGTTCGCGTTATATATAATAGACGGGTCTCAGTGAAAACTCGTCTGGCAACTCGGGAAATTAAGGAAAGCTCGCCGACGAAAGTGGAAAAAGCTCACACAGAGCCGGCACACTAACACAAGCGCAGACGCGCTCCTGTGTGTGTGCACGCACACATACTACCGTACGAAAACGAAAGTGTCCGAGCTGCGCCGAAGCCGCCCGAAGCGAGCTCACCGAGTCAGTGGAACTCGAAACTGGGACATCAGTCCGCAATTCGACGCGATCGCCGGCGGACGCGGCGCGCGGTACAACACGCTATATGACATAACTGGAACTTGTGATTATGGTGTCTGTGTGAATAAATAATCATGATGGCAGTGGAGGCCCGTCCGGCAAGTGCCGGGCCAGAACCCCGCCGGTCGCCAATACCGGACCGCAGAGCAATGAGCGCCGACTCGGAGCCACGCACCCTGGCCGCCCGCAAGGCCTACCCTGAACCTTCGGAGGAGGATGCTCCCCTTGATTTGTCAGTACACACTCGAAAAGAGATCACGGTGAGGGATTTCGCCCGCCATCCTTTCGCGGATCCCGCGGACTATGTCAGAGCGCAGGCTATACTGAGGCAGTCGAGGGGTTTCCTGGCGGCTGGAAGAGATTCTGGTACCGAATCAGATGACTCCGCCGGCCGGCTGAGTCCCGGCGAGGACCCCACGTCCGGTAAAGCGTACAAGAAGTCCCTGATGAAGAGATACAGTAAGTTTTAACACTATTTCACCGATTATGCCGTTGTGTACAAACTTTGCAAATAATTGTTAGACCATAATTTTTGTCAAACGCTTGTTTATGTCTGACGTGAAAAAGTTGTAATTCTAGATTGATGTGAGTGACAATTTTTTTCTCGAGAGTACTGGAAACTGGCGGAATGTTTTGATGATCTATTTAGTTCTAAAACTTTTTATTTAAAAAAACTGACTGGCAGGTGACTTTCCGCATTCCTTTGAAAAATATATCAAGACAAAATTATATCAGACTTACTTAATACACATAAGAGAATAAAAAAAATTCTATTTATTTCTTATTTAATCAGTTATTTTATAAAATTAAATTGCAACACTAAAGAACACAAACGCATATATAAAATGAAACTTAAAGTATCGTATAAATAATCTTTATAGTAAAATTAATTACATATCTATATGTATATTTATATATACCTAAAGAAAGGTGAGCTACGCGTGTAGCGAGTCTACGTCAGCTACGGTGCGTCGCTACGACACAAAAAAAAACTATATACTTACCCACATTTCTATATAAATCCAATAATGAATATAATTTGTTTTAATTTACTATTTATAGGTATAATGTTAATAATTCTATTTATTAATTTAGTGAAATAAGAATATGACAAAATAAATTAAAGGCAAGCTCGCCATATAAAATATTAAATATAATCCATTTAAGACTCTAGTTTACCTTTTTCTATGTAACAGCAAATTATGATTCTCTTTATATACGTATTTATATATACGAGGAACAAAGTACGAACGTATAGTTTCACTTAGTATGGGGGAAAAATTAATAACATATTTTTAAATATAGAATTTAACTCGGCTCCATGTCTTCGCCCGATGGTTATCGGATCAAATCCGATTAGATGGAACGTCTATATTTAAAATATTTTCATTTCGTCGGTTCTCAATACTCAATATTTAATAAAAGACTTTAAGGTGTGAAGTGTGGTACTGAATGTTCTAACGCTAAATTGTCACTTGTAATACTTAAAAAAAGGATGTTTTTACTGTAATAAGCTTATGTAATTAATTGTTGGCTTGCTTAAATTTCTAAAAATGTGATTCCATCTTTACTTTAACCTAAATCTAAATCCTAAATGACTTTGAAAGCATCACTCCTAATAAGTGCAATGTATATCGCATTGACTCTACATTGAGTATACGTATTGTTGGGAGAGCACTCAATACAGCATCCACATGACAATGATTCATAAATTGTTGAAATTGCCTTGCTTTCAGTATATCGACTGTGGCTTGTTATAGCGGGTTTTTTTCTTCGTAATATATTAGGTTATAAGTTGATAGAGCTTAGTCAATCGCCTTGATTCGTTTTTTACTAAATTTTGAGGTGTGTTTAATTTTACTATTTTATATGCAATATAAATAATATATCAATATGTCAATTTTTATAGCTTAATGTCATTTTAGATATATATATACATCATTATTATATAATTTGTTTTTCATACCAAAATGGCGGACATAATAATGTTATATAGTGAACTTTCTTACATAACACGCCTTTAAAAATTTAATAAAAAAATAACTATTTTAGGAAGCCGCTTCTTAGTATATTTGAAGTCTTGTACTTCTACTCGTACTATATTAGGAAGAAATGTATAATTAAAGAGATTTAAAAAAAATAGTTCAAAACATAATAAAGTCCTCATTTTAAATGCATCAAGTGCATATTTGGAAAGCGCCTACAAAGCAATGTACAAAATGTCGCCCTAACACACATATCGGTCATCGGCATAATGCGGAAAAAGGTATTATGTTATTTATATGCATGTAACTTATTTATGCTATACTGTAATTTTACTTATTGACTACGCAATATTTACTTTGGAATCGAGTCTTATCAATTGATAATATAATTATATTGACACAGTTAAAAATGATTAATTAAATACATATATATATATTAACCAATGTATCGACTATGGGCCGTTCAAAATTCACTTTTCAATTTCCATTAAGTAATTTTAAAAAAATCGCAAGTAATATGGAATCGAATTCACAACCTTTGCAATAGTAGAGTTTTCACTAGATCTACATACCAGTATTTTATATATTAGTTACTTATAAACCTCCTTAATGCGTTCACAAAAACACACACATGTCATTACATAACGTTGAATATAAAAAAATGCCGCATACAATTAAATATACCAAACAAGGAAGGAAAACTGTCGACGTTGATATTGGCGACGCTGGAAATGCAATAATTAACTAAAACGATGCACCATGCTATATTACTGCAATCACTGCTTGAGACGTAGTACAAACTAGTTCTATTTTAAAATAGATAATAACGTTCTAAAGTTAGACGACACGGAGAGCGGAAGGTGAACTCCGGAGAAAATAATCACTAAAAAATACGAGAACAGTGCGTCTTGACACCTGGTTCTCTCTGACTACTCTGCAATGCGCAATTATTTAATTGAGCACTTTGAATTGTCTAATAAATAACAGTTTAACTAAGTAGAGTCGAAATTAAAAAAAAAATTAAATAAATAATACGAAATACAAATAAAATTTTAGTTTTCAAATATAATTTTGCAACTGCAACTAATACAATAGTAGGGCAAAATAATAAATTATTGTCTAAGTCAGCGTCTGTAGTGGTATACAGTGCTGCATCATCATATTCGCAGTACTGCAGGTTCGATGCCCCGTACACTTCCGAGTATATGAAATTGGATCGCTGATTACGCACGATTTGTTATATATATATCAAATTACATTACTACAATTGTGTGGTAACAATAAACAATATACTTTGCTTTAGCTCTTAGACTATCTTCTTATTAAAATTAACACAAGTTAAAACGGCAGCTTTTTTTTTTTTTTTTATTCTCTACCTTTTTTTTTTTTATTTATATCCTATACCTCCCGCTTATTACCTGTAGGTATTGAAAAATGGGTGGCGGAGCTTAACGCCGCGATTTACCTTAAAGGCAAACCGTTTATTATATTAATGTCTTTCTTTTTTTAATCTGAACATAAAAACTGCTTTATTAAATAAATCTGCCTTTCTACTGTCATGTATAAGACTGTCGTCTTCGTATACCACAATTCTAGGTTTAGGCTAGATCATCAATCTCATATAATATAGGGCTGGCTTTAAGATGTTTTTTTTTCTGTTTCGATTGTTTCTTTGTCTGTTTCTGTCTGTTTTTGACTGTTTCTTAAATTATCAATTAGTGAAAACGACTCTACATATAGTAATGAAGCCAATATGTATATCAATACGAATTTGCATGAAACATTTATGATATAAATTCAATAATTAATTTAGTAGTAATATTGTAATAATTTCATTAAAAAAAATATACAATATCAAATTTATAACACTTCCGTGTATAAAATGGGTCACCTTTACCTGTGCGTGTGCGCAAAAAATAAATCTTTCCCATCGTATCGGAGAGTGCAGGAAACCAGCTGCATCACAAGCATCACGATACCTGTCGGAAGTGAAAGGTGAAAAGGATATCAAAGGTTTAGCTTACATTTTTATTTTGAATAATTACTAAAACCGACTTATCTAGGTCATGAATTTAGTTCCAAAAAAAATATTTTGATTATTTATTAGTATTTTTTTTTTATTTCAGTAAGCTTACTTAAACCGTGTATTTATTATTATTAACCATGTAGACAATATTAACTGAAATTAATGTATAGTATATTATATTTAACAGTATTTGTAGGACAAAAATTAAAAAAGAAACAAAGTTTACAAAAAATATAAAACATATAAAACACTTTTGTCCCTTATAATATTGAACGACCTCTAGCTTAAGCACTTTAAGCTAGCTTAAGAAATATTCAAATTCTTACCATAACACAACTGTGCGAGCGCTTTTTGTGTCCAAATCAACATTTTGACACAAAAAGCGCTTAATAAATTTATAATAGATTTAAATAAACTCTTTCCAAGTAAAAGAAAGGACGGAAACAACAAAACAATGCAATTTAACGACTCATTTATGAAAATGTACCGTTCACGTGCTGAACTCATGCTTCAAACGAACTGGTTAGGGGATTGACAAATGTATATCTATATATATATAAATACATATAATAAAATGTAACCGATCGCTGTCCGTACATGGACGATATATGAAAAAAAAAAATTTTTAATTTTCTTTTCTGTTTGACTGTTTGTCTGACCGATTCTGATCGATTAAAATGCAGTTTTGATTATTGTATTTAAGTAAACTTCTCTTAATATTTTAGGGCTTATTTCATTTCAATCAATAAATAAAAAAGTTACAACCAATTAAATTTTCGCGGGTGGTTGCAAATACTAAATTGTATAGTCTGTACTGTAGTTTACACAGGCCAAGCTGCAAGCGGGTCGCTAGTGTTTAATATATGAATGGTTTTACTTCTACATATAATATAAGTTCACTTCAAAATGGCCAATGACAACTAATTATGATAGAGAGGTATATCTTTCTAGCACGTGACAAGCCACCCCCTACTTTCTGACAAGAATTAATTGAATTAATTTTGCATTCATATTTAAAATCGAGAATGCCGGTCTTATTGAGTTATTAATATTGAAATGTATGATAAAAACTTATGTAAGTCACGCGCCAATTTTAAATAAGTGTATTAAGCAATTATAATTAAAAATATGGAGTATCGAGCTGTTTTTTTTTTTTTTTGACTCTTATTTTTTTTTTATATTAAAACACATTACTACTATTGAAAATATTATGACAGGATATTTACAGATTTATGTTTTCTTAAATTTAGCAAAAGAGCTTTAATTATGAATAAGGAACCGGAGTCAACCGACAAAGGTCGACGTTCTCGGAAATATTTGCATACATTATTTCCGAAGCGTCAATTATTAGTCAATAAGTCCACTAACACAGCGAAAGATCAAAACAGACTACCTGTTCGTAGAAAAATTATAAAAAACGACTCAATTTTATTAATATCTTTCTTAGTTTTTCTACAAATCTCACTATGTTATGATAATTCAAACTAAACCATAATATTTTAGGAATTAATCTCAAATTTGATTGCAGTTTTACAACGTCATAGAACATTTTGTTCTGATTATCCTAAGGCAGGCCAGAAGGGGTAAAAGGAAGGGTTGACCTTTTTTTGAATGACATCCTGATAGTGTCATCTCGTTCCGTCACATGTAAAAAGTTATTTAAAGTGTGAGACGGACGTTTTTTTAGTATGCAGTCTGTATTCAAATGACGCTTGCGCATCCATTTATAGAATTTTTATAATAAATAAATAGATACCAATTGGTAATCCAAGTGTAGAGTTTACAACTTCCTCGACGAACAATGCTTGTGAAAACTAACAAATATGTTAAAAATATTATAATTATTCGTAGTTTTTGCTATACTAAATGTATAAACGGGTCGAACATCCGTCCTTTAAACACGCTTCCATAACAGACGATTCGTTAATGATAGAATCAAATATATTTAAATGCTAAAAATAATACTTTAAAGATCTAATATATATATATATATATATATGTATATATATATTCATTTAAATAAAAGTAAATTATACTCGTGAATTTATTTTTATCATACTAATTTTGTATTGAAAAGTGTTATTTTAAAACAACTACATATAAATATTAAAGAGTTGTAAATAGTGTGTGATTCAAGACGCCAATAGCTTTAGTAACAGTAGCGCTTAGCGCGAATCTACTTTGTCCGACCTTCAACTCGCAAGGCTCATTTCACAACCAGCGACCTGTCTGAGGCCCGCACTACTGACAGTGTGACCCGAAAACGAATTAAAAATGTAACTTCAAATTAAACGAAATGAACTTATGTTACGCCATAAGGGTTATCAGTTCAAATCTCGGTCGAGGGAATGTTTATATTTGGTCTTCGAATTCTTGTCAGATTAAGCGCGGCGTTTGGTGACACCTAATAACTCTAATGAGTGGAAAGTTAAGAACGGTGTGGCTTATCACAGTCTGCCTGTGAAATAAAAGAAATGTAATGAAACATTAATATTAAAAAAATATATAGTGTATACACTTTACAGTAGTCCGTGGTCTACCTGTTACCACGGTCTACTGTAAAGTGTTCGAAACCTCGGGTTCTAAAATATATTTTCGAATACCAAAATTATACGCGATTAATTCGGTCAAAATAGTTTCATTTCAAAATGTGTAATAATCGTGAAAATCAAAGAACCTATAATATATAAAAAAATATCATAAGCATGTTAAAAAAACCCATATTTTATATTAGCATAATTATATCGTGTATAGTTGTTATATTAAAACATATATTATATTTTGAGCTTCTTTGAGGTTAGATTTCAAGTGATCAAACTTTAAATCTAACCAGTAAGCATCGACCGATAATCCCACATACATAATAGGGTCATACGGTTTTACTAAAAAAGTTCCCGTAACCATACACCTACGTCCTCAGTTCATCTGTCAGACAAAAAAAAATTTAAAATCTTAACCCAATTTTGAAGTTATAAAAACTCTACCTGCCTCCGGTAGCGGGTGTACGCCCTTTATAAAGAAAAACTAACAGTAAAAAGCAAAAAAAAAAAGGAACAAAAATCACAGTTTTTTTTTAAATTGTTTTTTGACAATTTTTTAATGGTTGCGTTCAATTTCGCAACGGTACCTTTTGTGTGCGTCGCAGATGTTTTTATGCGACTACATTTTGGTGTTGCAAATTGTAATTTAAAGTTTTATTTGCGTTAACCCTGTATTTTACAATATATTTTTAAGAATTGTGGCTTTACAAACAAACTTTCTTATTGTGCTTTTTTGCAACTCAAGCTTTGTGCAACTACGTATAGTAAGTAAACTTTTTAACAATTTCCCGGCTTGCTTAACGTATAGCTTGTCTTTTTTAATTTACACTGTTTTAATATATAACTAGCCAGTCCCGATACCATTAAAAGTAATGTACAACGGCGCATATATTTCAGGAGTGTTCTAACACTAATCCATGAATATAAGAAGAAATATAAAACACGAGCTGTAGTCCGCAACTACGATTGCGTTTACCATACAACGTGAAATCCCATTTTTTTACGATTGACACATTTCTTTCCAGAATTCCATAGTGCTCCCCGTAAACCGTACATGCTAAATTTCCAGTTTCGTCGGCTGTGCATTGTTTGTCAATTCCGAGCATTTATAAAGCTCTAACTGACATACAATATATAACATTTTGAAAGTCAAACATAATACTTATATTTATTTGTGCTTTGTACTTATATTTACTCTAAAAGCTAGTGAGCGCCGCCGTCTAGCCCACGCATGCGTCATCGAGACGACGATAACTGTGATGTCAGTACAACTTCCGGCCACTTGCACATTATATTTTCCTCATCACACATCCACAATGGATAGACGCACAAAATTATATAAAGCGTCTTCTTTTTCCTTGTCAATGACGTTTTCACACTACAAATACGGCGGCGGTTATCGAAATGTTTGTTTTGTTCATTCATAAATAGTTACATCAAAATCGAATAACCATAGCACTTTAAATAACAACTTGTTTTATGTAATTGACGTATATTATAATTGCAGTAAATAAAATTCGTCATTGGTTTATATATGACAATATGGCGAATTTATTGTTTTTTTCAAGAACATTTAAATTCTGCCTGAGACAAATATCACTTCTATTTTACTAAATAATTCATTTAAAAAACACTTTACCTAAATTTCTAAATAAGTGTACATAAAAAGTTTTAAATATCACCGAAATTATCAAAGACTTAATGAACATTTCTGTGTAAACCTGGATCAAATTTAGCGTTAAATGTTTTAGGCCAGACGATCTGCAAACAACGTAAATTGATAAGAGCACTGTTTGAATTCGACTCTCTTTGAATGTTAGGCCTAGCCTTGTTACAAGCGACGCTATAATAAAATATAACTATAACGCTTGTAAGTGTCGCCATTGAACTGTAATGGGGCACGATGGTTGTGGGTTCGAGTGCCGGTCAAAAATAATGTACTATATTTAAGATTAAAATATTCTTGATACTCAAGTCAGTCTCCACCGTACGTTTCCAGACTGCATTGCATGCATGTCTTGGGTTCATTGGAGCATGAAATACATGAAATATTTTAATTATACTTTAAAATTTGTTAGCTTAATAATTAAAAGAGCATTCATGAAAAAAAAACTATATGTTTGTAAGTAGAAATTAAAAAGTATACCCATATATACATTTTCATGCAACATATTATATCGTTTTAGACGTGTCAGATTCAGTCAGTATCTATTGTTTTCTCAGCAAACTGAGCCGAAAGCTCTAAACTGGATAATTTGAATATTCTCTTTGCTGACTGTTCAAAGATACAATTTAGACCCTGGAGGGTTTTGTAGGTTATGTAAGCTTTAAGCTCTTTAACCTTAGCCTAATGAGAAATAGAATAAACATTATATGACTATATTTCATATTTTATATACCTACCTAGGTATTTATGGATCCTTTTGTTCTAACTCGAAAATAAACGTGCGCTTTATATACCTCGACTGGGGAAAAGATGTTTTCTAATATAAATAATCGCTTAGACACGTCCGCAGCCTCAATGGCGTCGAATGAACATATTTTTTGATACTCTTGTTTAAATTATGTAATATAAAGAACATTTTCCTAGGGTTCCTGTAACAAATATTCAGGTCTGTGGGACCTCGTATGAAATGAATCTCTACATACGCTATGAGTTGTTACTAACAACTTATAAATAATGTAGAAGCCTACAAGCGACTGGAATCTAAATGAAACATTAACCTTAGGGACGTATGAAAGAAAATATTTATATTAAAAGCAATACACATTTTGTTATAATTCAGTAAAGTAATTTCGGTATTCAGAAAAGAATAATTTGAAATTACAAGTGAAAATACATATTTTCTTAATCTGCTTGTAATTACTTTGAAAATGGCTTGTTAATTGCAGATTGTTTGAAACCTTCCCTACTTTTTGTACAGGCAATAAATTCAGTATGAAAACGATAATATTTCAATTATTTATGTATTAAATATTCTCATGTACAGCCAGCGATAGTGTTGTTTCCAAAGTTATATCACATAATGATTAAGAAGCAGTCTTGCCATTACAATTCATAGAGCTACACAAGACGACCTTAAAAACTGTAAGTGCCTAAATTAGAAGAGCTAGGGCTCGAATTTTTTGTGCCGAAACTCTGGTAACGACATTTGTAGACTTATTTCTTATTCTGAGCAAAACATTGGCCTAGAGGTCAGACGTTTACAGATATTTGAAAGCACTAACGAATGGCAATCGATTACGTCGATTCATTGTAGTCTAAAAACATGTATTATATATAATTTTTCAAAAATTTTAGATAGGTATATAATGAAGAATCCAACTAAATTTAACATAATAGGTAGTTTAATAGGTGAACTAAAACATACGTTTTGATTTTCAGTTAAACTTTGTCTTTATTTCTGACATAACTATTTAATTTTCGCTCAAATCAATATGGAGATGCGTGTATAAGAGAACGTTTCGGATAATATCAGTTATATAGTACTTCCAGACTACCAAATTTATGAATGTAGGTGTAAAAGAACCGCGGAACAAAAGTTTGAAAGGATTACCGACGTAGGCGCCCAAGGCCTAGCTGTGTGGCTCTTACTTCCATATAATACGGGCGATACGAGTTGCCTGTTAAATGCGTTACGACATACGGACATTGGCTTAGCGATGTCGAAAATTGAAATTTGACGGCAACTTTTATACGGCACTCGTGCGTAATTAAGATTTTGCTCTGGCTCTTAGTGACGTAGTAGTTGAATTGATAGTTGTCAGCTCTAATCCGTTATGGGGGAATATTTAGTTTGAAATATTTTTAATTTTGCATTTATTTTCGCTACCCAAAACGTAGTCTTAATATTAATAGTTATTGTCTTATATCTATAGAATATAAGATATTCATACTTCTCAAATTAAAAAAAAGAAATCATCACATTATTTGACATTTTTGTAGGGTTGAACCATAAGAAAATAATACTTAAGTGTTGATGATTCTTTCAATTTTAACAAGCACACTGTCTCCATTTAAAGTTTCTACCGGGACCAGTTTGCACTGTGTTTTGATGAATCATTCAATCGAGACATTGCCTTTTATATAATATATGGTACATATTATAACTCATTTGTTGACAAAATTTATAGGGTAAAAGTGTTGTAGAATATTTTTATAACACCATTTTTTTTCAGTTAGTATATTTACTACGAGTATATTATTGAATTGAATGAAGAATTAAATATTATTTTCGTTTCCGCTCTGGTAAGACCGGCATTGAGTTCCGCCAGTGTATGGTGGAGAACGGAGTGAAAACACTAGGTTTTCTCCGCCTACCCTTTAACTATTGCCAAATAACTAGTGTCAGCTTGTCAAATGGATATTATATTTTACATACCAACTATACTATAATATGAATCTATACATATAATATAAATGTAACTGATCGCTGTCTGTACATGGAAGATACATAAAAACATATTATTGATAAATGCCTAATTAAAATAAATAAATAATTCATAATAGATCTCAAAACATTGATTTTTATTTCCTTTTCTGTTTGTCTGTTTATCTGTTTGTTTGTTCTAGCTAATCTCGGAAACTCGAATCTCGGCTTAAACGATTTAAATGCATTTTGACTTAACATTTAGTGTTTATTTCATTTCAATCGGTTCATAAACAACAAAGCTACAACCATTTAAATTATAAATTTAAGCTAAGTTTTGTGTTTGTTTTTTTGTATATTTATTACATACATTATTAAATCGATTATTTGATTTCTATAAATATTCTATAGAGTATAATATAATATACAAAACTACTAAACTAAACTACAACTAAGTTTTGACTTTGGCAAACGATTAAAAACTCGATTAACGACTTTGTTTCCTGTATCAATATATATGTAATTAGATGTGAGGCAATATCCGGTTTAATGGTACACTTAAATAAATCGATTTTATCATGTTCAACGTTTTTTTTATTATGATTTTGTTAAATTGCTTAGTTTTCTAGCGTTTTTATAGTATTTTTATTCTGTAACGAGTTTTAACACCTTTTAGAAACTAAAAATTTTTTTATATCATTAAACCTTACGTATATCTATAAACATACATCATGACCTGTCCTGGTGCTACCCTGCATGCAAAGTTGCAACGTCTTACCGTATACGCGATGGTTGGGAGTTCGATTCCCACTCGGAACGGATGATCGGACGGAACGGACGGAAATGATTACATTTTTTTTTTTATTTCTCCGCTCCGGTGACAATACAAAGCGTGTCGTCACGCGCGCATGCGGAAAGTAGAGAACGCAATGTACACTAGGTTCTCTCGATGAGCCTGCTATGTGAGAAAAAATGCGTGGAGCTAAAAATATATATTAGATTCTTTGTCAAGTTACTTGTTACTTTTATATCACTAATATATAAGTAAGCTTACATTTATCATAATCGTGAAGTAATTTCCTAACATATACACATTTTGCAAATTAATTAGCAATCACTTCACTAACATATTAGCAACATTCGATAGTAAACCACATTGCCAAATACACACAGTACCGGAAGCTGTGAAATACCTCAACGCTGCGCACGCGCAACACAAACAAACAAACAGACACTACGCTATATTGTTTCTTCCTTTGTTTCAAAAACAATTATTGTTACCGCTGCCTTCCTTCATCTCGTATGCGAGTATTCATATCCGGTAACTTAACTGAAATGGATGGAACTTTAAATTATGTTAATATATTATAAATATATCGTTTTTATTTTCATATCTACATATGTTTATATATATTATCTGTATTAGCACATATTCTGCATTCTGAAACATAACATCACTATTGAGTGAACATCTTTTATCACTATTTAGAAAACGTATAAAAATTTTGAACGCAGCGGGATTTGAACCCGCGCCTCTTTAAAACCGTTCAAGAACGCATGGCTTAGCGATCAGAGCGCTTGACACTGTGCGAATAACACTTTTAAATGTTAAAAAATATCTTTTATCACTTGCCAACAACATAGAAGCCCTGGGTACCGGAACCCATTGATGTATTTCCCATAACCGAATTGTTTTTGTTATATGTTTATCCCCCTAAATGAGATTCGAATTCATAATTATCGCTTGCAATTATACATTATAATAAAACTCATTCTACTAGAAATGTTCTCAGTGACAACAATAAATTAAATTAGTTTCAAATACTTTATACAGATTCACTAAGAAATGTAAAGTCAAGTCGTTAAATGTTTTCTATAGACGTAACAAATTGGATAGAATCAAGTGTAATTGATAAGCTGTAGTTTAATATAATGTGAATATATAAAAATAAAAATAAAAAATTTCAAATCGAAAATAACCTTGTCAAATTATAATTAGTCTTTGTAATATTAACATAAAATTCCTGTTAAATTATTTCGTGCACTACTATATTTCTTTTTAGAGATATTAAAGGTACTTAACTAAACGCCGCGTCGTGTCTAAACAAACCAACGAAATAACCTATGTTACCCCAACCGCGATTTGAATCCATTACCATCGCATTCACAGGTATCTGCCAACTGTACTCGTATGACATAACAGGAAAATTTACACCTATATGTGTTACAATTCATTCAAACGCATATCATCACTTTATGTTAATCATATATGGATGGTTACGTAAAAACCCTATATATATACTTATTGTAAATAAATAATATAAATCAATATTGAACGCTATAGTGGCACAATGGTCTTGTGGCTGATTGACGATGATGGTCGTTAAGTGAAATTCTATTTAACATTCTGTCATACCTTCACTTGCCACTTGATTAAATATTTAGATATAAAACTTACTCTGGTAAATGGTAAAACAATACGCGGCTTTGAATTCCACCACTCCGTTGCCGCTTAAAACGTACATGATTTTCAGTTACATTCAGATTAAAAAAAAACAGCGCTAAGTTCCGCCACACAGAAAGCCCGCTGAATGCCCGCTTAATAAACTTATTTAATATTTTATATTGAAAATATTTAGTTATTTTTGTTGTCGTCAAATTTCGCGTATGAATGGCTTTAGTATTGGAATGGGCTAACGTTTCCGTTGCACCGGTTACCGGCTGTATATACTGGCACGATTTGAACGCATCACGCCTTAATGGCGATTAACATGTTTTGAAGGAAATTAATGATGCAATTCTTATTAAAAACTCATAAATTAATTTAATGGTGAAAGTAAACCTCTGTTAATGGCAATTGGAAATTATATAATATAAAAACTTTTTTTATTTTTTGCAATATATAATTGATTTAGAATCTTTATTTCGTCATTACATAACAGTACATTATGAAAATGTGACAGATAATAAAAATAATATTATACAGATAGATAAATAAAAATATGTAGCCTCAATACCTTGCCTAACATAAAAAAAAGATAATACGCAGACTTTGTAATGTATTGAAATAAACAACGCTAGTATTGCAACATTCCAATTTCATATAAAAACAAATAAAATAATTACAATTTCGTAATACATCGAGTCCCTGAATTATTCCACTAGCTATTAAATAAGAGATATATATATATATATATATATGATAACGCGTAAATTTTTCCTTTTAAAGATTTCGTCACCGTATATACACCGTATACAAATGATCTGATTGGCAATTATTTAGACACCTATTAAATTTGTAGTAAATCAATTTACAAGGAAATATTATACTGAAACAATGCCATATTCAGCTTTCTTAGATAGTGGAAACGATAATATTTCAAATTAAAACATTTTACTGAGTGGAAAATGTCCCAAAACCATACATCAAGTCGCGTTATGTTTATTCTCATTTTATCATATAATACGTATTTGAACCTATATAAGATCGCTAACGTGCACACGCGCACAATCGCCGTGGCCGTAGTAATCTAGTACAGTAGTTTTATACAGTATACTATAGTAGTATGGTCGTACGTAGTTGTATGTAGACGTTACGCACAGCCAGTTCGGTTCTAGCCTATTCGCGGGGGGGCGGTAAGCAGGTCAAGGGAGCCGATGCATCGCGCGAAATCTCACTTTCGCGGTGCACCAAACATGGCGGACGTTCGTTCTCGATGACACATTTACGATTTTCCGGTTTTCTCCTTTATTACGGTAATCCGTTGGCTTTTTGTCTTGTTTATTTTATTATCTATTTGTTTATTAGTTGTTGGTTAGTTACATAAAAATGTATATACCGTATGTACTTATACAAGTGGCTTATGGTCAAAGTCATGTAAAATATTGATATATATATTATTTTGTTTATATTATAATTTGTTAAACAAAACCACGCTAGAAAATTAAAAATATAACATTTCCTTATTCTGGATGGTTGGTAGAAATACGACAATCTTTCAAACGCATAAAACAGAGAGCGGAGTGACTATACTCTCTTAACCGTGCAGGTAATGGAAATGCAATTACAAAAATATTAAAAAAAAAACACACTATACAGATTTTCCTGTCAAATAAGGCCATAATTGAAATCCGTGTGTTGCAACACTTACACGTGTACTAACACTAGGTAGTGGAAATTATATAATTACAAACAAACATATCTAAGCCATATCCTTGTCCCTATTCTTCTTTCCTACGAGTATTGTATCGCGATAACGTATCTAGTAGCTTATCGAGTGCAATAAATGATAAATAAGAGTCGGTTATGAATAAAAATATGCTGCGATAGTTTGGATCATCGCATTGTCTTCATTTGGTATTGTGGGTATGTGTGGGTGTAACTGTGAACGTGGTGGGTGAGTGTGGTTTCAATTTCTTGGTTTAGTTAGACAACGTTGAAGCTGTTTGCTTTTACATTTCTATACATAATATATCTATTTGAACAGAGAAGAATAATTTAAATTATTTCAATAATTATATATAAAATAAAAAGACAATAATTCAAAAAGCCCAAATTGTTATTTTAATTGTACATTTTCTTCGAAATAGTACAAATGATTTATTTACAATATGACACACAACGGTTATGACCTATTTTATATAGTAAATATTATGTTTTTTTCTTCGTGACAAGCTACCTAGTTATATCAGAGACAAAAAAAATGAAGGCATGTTTACGATGTAACAAATATACAAAAACATGTAAACGAAAATACCCCTTAAGGCTAACCAATAAAGATTACTATCGTGTGAGCTGCGAAGTGTTTCTAAACGGCCGTGAGCGCGAGCGCTAGCGACCTGCACGTAGGCTTGCTGTTCAAATCCAAGGTGAAAAAAATAATGCAACCAAACGAAACTGAGCTTTTAGAACATGACTAATAGACAATGGGTTGCGAAATGTTCCTCGGATTGTTTTGTGCTTCATTATGTTTCAATTTTTGGTTGTATTTTAACGTTTTCTAAGAAATCTGTCTGGATATTCTCGAATGTCTGGTATTGGAAGCTTGAAACGTTCAGTGCAAATATATAAAATATGTATATAAAAAGTTAATAAAATGTATTTTTTTTTTCTTTTAAAGTATTCGGAATCCACATAGCAAATACGTAACGGACACCCGGACATAGCAACACTCGGTACATACAAACATCGCCCTTCGCCGCTGACCTACTTACTGCGCGCGCGCATGATAGCCAGCCAGATCTATTTCAATGCATATCTATAACACTTTCCATCTTATTGGAACCGGAAAATGGTGAAATTTTGCAAAATATGACCTATTACTTAATACTGGGAGCTATTTTATGATTAACAATTCCTTTACGACGCAATGGCGCAATTTAAAAGTGGGTTCAAAAAGAAAGTATTAATTGAGTTCAATGTCAAAAACATAAAGGCTGAAAATTATATAAGTTCAAATATTTATATTTAAAGCGAGATATGTAGTTTACATAACAATAATTTAAATATATAGCCCTGATAAATTATAAGAGAAACAGAGCTACCCACGATCCCAGTTCTAAAGTAGGTCATATAGACTCCCCAAGCGCGTATTAATTATATTGGCAAATATTTTGTAACGTATCCAATAGTTATTCGGTACACGCAAAGTGGCCGGATAAACAATGTTTTGACGGCCTTTCCACTTGTGATTCATCATCGATTTTATTACGCAACTATATTTGCATAAACATATTTTCATTCACCGAAACCACAGGTTAATAACCTAGAAGACATTGATTCAATTTAATTATGATCATATTATAAATTCAATTATTATATATGTAATTTACTTAAGTGAGCTTAAATTACATAAACAAACACAATTTGAATTTAAAATTGGTAATTGAAAGTGTTAATATTGAAGTTTTTTTTTGTACTTACCTCTCATATTATACAAATAATAAAATATTATTTCTTAAATCACTAGAATTGTATAAATATATACTAATTATCAAAATTAATGATAACTATAGCCATTTTTCTACTAAACACTAAGAGAAAAATATTTTAAATAGCTCAGTTGTTAATAAAGTAAATGCTATCATCGTAATCGCGACGGTTTCCATTTCGCGCGACTTTCTTTCGTTTCCCGCGCGGGGAAAGTGCCCGCGCTTTTCCGACGCCATCTTTGATCGCAGATCTATTCTTATTTTTAAATATACGTTAAAAAAACATAGTTGGTTGTGTATTATATAAAAGTTTTGGTTTAAATAATTTAATGTTTAATTATAAACTTTATTATAATTACTTAATAAAATTTTAGGTTGTAAATAAATGCTTTTGAAAGTGGTTATAAATAACATAAACCACGCAGGTGCGTTTTATTTTTGCGCGGAAACGTTTAGAGATATACAGATTATATATGTATATATTTAAATTTAAAAATGTCCGTCTTAATTTACTGTAAACAATACCAGAAGGGGAATAAGGTGGCCAGGGACTTAGCAATCGTGATGCCAACACTCTCTTGCCAAACAGTTTTTGTTTAATTATATTTATTTAATTCTGTATTCTGCAGTATTTAAATATATATTTTTACTTTTTTTTGTTTAATTCGAGTAAATTACTTTAACAGCTTTACTCAATGTTGTATATAAGTATTTAATTAACATCGAAATGTATTTCTAAACTTAGTTTAACTTACAAGCTGTCATCTTTGAGTGCAGTTTTATTCTTGTCAATTATTTTTTTTAACTACACATGGTGGAGAGTACGCTATTTTTATAGTGTAATTAAACAAGTATTCAGTAAATTCACACTTTGTATGAATATGTATATAATTATGATGTTTGAACCAGTATATGAAGAGCTCTTGACCTATTCAAAGAATAGGACGCTCTGGTTCTTTATTCTCGACCGTTGTTTGAATTAGCAGAAGCTTCCCGGATGCAAGACTTTGACGTCAGCAATCTCGTTAGATTTCCCAAATCAGATTAGTTTTAAATTAAACCTAAATGGAACGTATTAAGGTGCTAATTTCTCCAAAACACAAAACGCTAGTACTTCCTTAATGTTTATTATTACAAGTGCGAGTAACTTTTGTCAATATAGTTTTTTTTCTACACACTACGCAATATAAGAGGTACGATTGTTCATTTGCCCCGATTTTTCCATCTACATATTATTTTGTCACTAAAATATTTGAATTGGCCATCGTGGCTGTGCTGTCACACATCGGACTGTATCCGACTTGTGGAGTCTTTATTGTTAATTTTTATGCTCTGGTAACAATAACGAAAGAGGAAAGAGTAAAGATGAAAAAAAAAAATTTGAAATATGCTTAACACCCCTGAATTAGCCATGTTCAATCGATTATACTGTAATTACTATTTATTTAATTTCATGTCCATAAAACGTTAATTGACATATCTTATCTCAGTTACCTAATTATTTTTAAACCGTATAGTTTCATAAACACTACAAGGTTGCTACTAGGTTTTCACACCTCATAATGTCAATTTAAAATCGGCAAAAAAACATTATATATATAAATATATATATATATATATATAACATAAATAAAATAAGTAACTAAACTATATAAATTAGCTACCGCCATTCGCTTATATTTTAGGCGGGCGTTGACGTCATCCGACGTGCGGACACCATCGTTCCGACTTCCTCGTGCCATGCTTGCGGGTCACATTGAAAACTAGTTTGACTTATGCCATACTGTTTTTATATAAATCGGCATCTCGATATAGTTTTATTACGTCAAATTTTAGTACATCTGCACCTAACTTTACTTGAAAACGATGTAACGTCGTATGATGAGAAGGTAATAATGATTTAAGAGTCTATCAACTTAGTTTGTGCTCTACATTTCATAAGAACTATTTGGAGATTGGCTGCTGTTTGTTGAAACTTAACGCAGCGTCAGTTACGTACAAAGAAAAATACATAAATTTAGGCCCACAAATATTGCGATCAGCTAGGTGGGCCACAACTTCTACATGATAACTACAATCAAGCCAGCCTTCTGGACGTAGGTCTACCCCAGGGTGCGCCAGGGGTGCCGGTCTCCGTATATCTAAACTAAGTTGATATATTGAAGTTAGAAGATAGTTTTAGATAGACTACAAAAATACTTTTAGTTAAATACTGAAGAAGCTATCCGATTTTTTATACTGAGTATTTAAACACAACATTTGATCAAACGAGATTAACATGCAGAACTCAGCATACAAGCGCCGCGTGGGCGTTGTGATAAGCCCAATGATAAATAGTAGGTACTTTTTGTTTCCTCACCAATTTAGTGCCGCACCGATATCGTAAAAATCTCAAGTTTTCACATTTAGGAGGATATTTACGAATCATTAATCCTGCTCTTAATTATTTCCCTTTGTCGGTGAAAATATAAGACATGGTAAGTCTTTGTGTCCAATTACGAAATGGTTGACGCGGAGTTGTTTTAAGCCTGAAAAAAAAACATTGCCCTGACAGTTGTAGTACATTCGCTTTAGGCTTATTTGAGGCTATTAGGCTAACATAAGAAGCTTTAATGTGAAATTCCTACATTTTCTAAATTTGATCTTGTTAAGATTCTTAGAACTCAGTTAAACCCTCTATTAATCGAATTTGTAACATATTTTATATATATTTTCAAGCCAAAATCCTCTACTATACTATTATACTATTTTGTTTGCTTCTAGTATAATGTTTGAGTAACGAAATACTAAAAAAAAACAAGCCAGACGCTTGGCTACTTTACATTTTCCCTTTAACAATAAAATTCCGAACCTAAATAAAAGCGAAACGTTCGTTGAACTGCATAAAACACGCTAGCGTTTTACCAACTAAAATAATATACTATATTACAGTATTATGATCCACCCACCCCCAGTGCATTCACCTAACACTCTGAGAGGGATGAGGGAGCCTCGGGAGGACCTGAAGGTACCTCATGCAAGTTAGTTAATATTTAAAAGGGAAAGTAAAAGTGGGAGGAGGTCTGATTACAAGTCTAGGTAGAGCTAGCCTTTGATGCTCGCGGTTATGTTTAATTTAGTTTGATATCTGCGAACTCTGTTAGGTAAGACATGAATATACTATGTACAGCTAACTTAGCATGTTTGAAATACGGTTTCGACTTTCGAGATGTTCTTAGACGGGAGAAGTTTAAATTATTTGAATATACGTTGTTACATTTACTTTCATATAATAAGTATTTGTCTTATATTAATTTTATTTTGTATTATCTTCTTCTATTTCGAATTGAGCTGAATACTAGTTTTTTATATTAAAAAAGAACTATTAATTTTTACGAGTCAACATACAATTACAATATGTTTTATTTGAACTGATTAGAAAAACACTTATAATTCCCAACTGGAGCTGTACTTCTCATTTAGTCTAAAAGCTTAAACACTTTTGAGCCACTGTAACTAGTATTCAAATGTAACAACTTATAACCATCCCACTCTATATAGCGTTATTGATTACGCCGTACGTATCCTACCCAGTTTTGTCAAAGGCTGCCGTTGTAGGCGGAAGTCTATCGTGATACGGATGCCCTGAATTCAGTGCGTATCGATTGACACGAGCCTACTTTGCTGTATGTATTCTCATACACTTTGTACACACAATAGTACATACTGGCCATTAAGAACTTAACTGTATAGAAATAAAATACATTTTGAATATTTATTCAGTTTATTCGGTAATATTACTCGATAATAACATCGACACAGTTCTAACCACTTAAAGAAAATTGAAACATAGAAATGTACTATTTAAGTAGTCAATTTTCAGTAAGTGCAAGTAAGAGATGGAATAATTCTGTACTGCATCCATCGACCCGTTTGAATAATGCAGCATCCGCACCAGCTTTCTGCTCGCAGCGCTTAACACTAATCTCGAGGTCCTCGCCTGCATTTCTTATTAGATAAATATTTTTTACACAAAGCCAATGAAAACTGTCTGAATACGATTATGCCTAATGAAAGACGGTTATATCGACATTTATGATACAAAGTAAACAAAAGTAAAAGGTCGACAGTTACCACGAAAAGTCGTGAGCTAGAAACACCGACCCTTAAATGCCTGTCAAGTTGCAGAAAGCTTAAATATTCAGAACACTTTCCAAATTTCACCTTTCAACAATTTAGGTGTAAAGTTTTCTAACAAAATGTGTCGAAATAAAACGTTCGAGCCTGAGTAGTCACTTTATCGCCCGATAAAGGTTTTACTGCGGGAAATTATTCATAAAGCCCTCGGAAACACCTCAATAGCAAAGCTCGGTAAGGTAAACACAAATACGAAACGTAATATACGCAACGTGAAATGGAATGGTAAAAATAGGTTATTGATTAGGCAAATTTGGTAAAATTGTAATAAGATTTGAAAAACAAATAAAACAAACAATTTATTAAATTGAAACATATAACAATCTGATGAAACACACAAAAAATATTACTTTTTTCAATAGAACTGCATTGCATGTTCAGATTTGCATCAGACACCCATGTTGTCGTAAAGAGTTCATCCGTCTAGACACTTCGACCTAGGAAAGGGAGAGTTTTCCTCTCTCTCTGCGCAAACATGCGCAGTGGGGGAGGGGGGGAGGCAACAGGTGGCCCGGGGGGAGGCAAGGTCGCGGAAGCGTCTGCCCCCGGATAATATATATCGAACGTAATACTTGCTGAAAATTACACATTATTGACGATCAATTGAAAGATTTCCATGTTAGAATTTCCATTCTGCATCTGTAACTGTTTGTGGTATTTTTTTTTAGTTATAATGAAATATATATATTAAAATAATTTAGATTACTTTACTTAAAATAAAAAGCTCTACAGCCACTCTCTGTTCAGCACAACTTTTATTAAACAACCCCAAAATGTGCCAAAACAATGATTGTAACAATAAAGTTTGTTTCTCAGAAGTAATTTCTGTTAAACAAATTCTGTGAAATAGAAATAATACAGAGTCCTATTACCCAGCTCACTCCCTAGGGTTATATTTGCAACTTAGTACCTGGATGAACCGCACTAACACTGGATACCACAAAAATAATTAAGATTTTATAATATTTTTCATTATTTCTTTCTTTTAACCTATACTATATTTTATAATTATTTAGCTCAAGACTACGTTGTGAAGTTGGCGCCATTCTGGTGCTCACTAAATGATAGTACTAGGTTCAAATGTCACACGGACAATAGTCCGGCGGTCGTTTGTAATAACAAAGATCGGCGTTAAGTTCCGCCGTCCCAAAATCAAGTCATTAAAAAATCTTGGCGAGTGTGAACTATTGTTTTTGCTTAATAAAAAATATTGTAGTTGCACTAAAACAGGTAAAATTATATTATAAAAATCCGAGGTCTAAACAAAATTTAATTTATCAATATTTTCGTTACTTTACGCTATCGAGCTCGATAAGTACAGGCAAAAACAGCAACATGACAAAGTTATCAATACTGATTAAACTTGTGATTTTAAGTTTTTTTTTTCTTTAGTGCCAGTGTTATATAATTTATTTATTTTGTGAATAAAAAAGAACAAGTATCTTGATTAAAAAGTGTTTTGAGGCCATCATAGCACAGTGGAACTCTAAAACTGAATCGATTTTAATCAGAAAGTAGAGACCAGAGTATCGTGACACCAAATTCTCTCTGATTACCTTGATATGCGTGAAGTTGTTGCTTTTTTTCTTGATTCAAAAACCTTCTTTCTATTGTTACAGTGGACGGTGAGCCGACAACGCTGTCGCTGGGCGCGCGAGGCTCTCTAGGTAGAGCACTCCTGCATGGGCTCTTAGCGCCCTCACCGGCGCCCCGGCACCATTTATATACAGCACCCAATACAGGTAAGTTTTTGTTGAAATGACTTTCATTGACGATTGAGAATTAAAAAGTTATATTAACTGTATTAGTAGTTATTTGGCTAGAATGGAAATAAAAACGCGATAGTTATATTGTCAATACATTTAGGTATTTACTATAAGAATAAGCAATATTTTATAAAAAAAAATTAACCTTATTTGATTGTTTCACACAATAACGACGAGAAAAAACGACGAAACGTTGCGAAACTTTTAATTTATTTAAGACAAGGCGCAGACGGTTTCAGCCGTTAAAACGCTAACAAACACTTCGCTCTAGCTTTTATTAAGAAAGAAGGCAAAAGAGTATACGCAACAAACAATAAGTAGCCCAAAAGTGCCCCAAAGGATATATATATAATATTAAATAATGTAATAAATAAAACAAGCTAGCAAATTTCATCCACAATACAACTCATTTAGTTCTACCTTGAAACTTTTGTAATATTTGCGGTTTTCATTTAAACTGCCAGTTTAAAGTACAACATGTTGATATTCTAGCTATGAACTTGGATTCTAACTATGACAAAATCTGAGTCGCGATCGATTGCAGGTTCGATTCCCACACGAGGAAATTACTATACTCGTATTTACATTATTTCAATTTGTTCACTCTTTTAAAACAAAGCGCAGCGTTGAGTTCAATTACTTAGTATATGACATTTATCTGTGATATAAAAAAATTGTATGTAACTTAATCCACACATGCTACAAACGTTCTCGGAATTAACAAATAGACCAACAGTTTGTTAGGAATAAAGTCTTTTTTAGATATTCTGAGAGGCTTTTGAAATTAAATTATAAGATTAGCTTCCATCTAGGTGCCTTTGATTCGGGTGAAGCTGGAGTTTCTAGAAGCATCCTTTGTCCCTAGATAGTGCCGCCGGCCATTCTCGCTCGGTAACTACCTGACATTAGCAGACATGATCGACCCTTGTTTTTCTATTTATAATGTATTACATATTTTTTAAGTTACGCATATATAAGTTTATTGGCCTATTCACAATATAATATATACAAAAAAGAAATTGACACACCTTCTGTATGCGAGGGCCTTTGAGAAATATATACTTTTTTATAATAAAAAAAAGATGTTCGAATACAAGGATTGTGCTAAGTTCAGTCCAAAATAGGCAGAAAATTGATAATTAAGTAATATATCTACAGATAAATTGTATTTTTTTAAAAAATCTGTCTACAGACCTTTTATTAAATAACCTAGATATTCCATGTACCAAAAACAAAGAATAATACAGACAATTTGGGCAAAACTTTATATTTCTTCTAATATTACAACAGTACCTACATTTAAGGAGCAATTATATAAGTATATATTTCGTCGAGATACGAGAAAGGAACGGAAATTGCTTTAGGCAGTGTAGCGGTCTATAACGAAGAGGTCTGGATCGATTTTCAAATGAATAGAGCCATTTTTTACACTCAATTTTGTTAATTAAAAGTCATCTTAATAGAGAACGGAGAGCTTCAACACTAGCTTCTCCTTGCCTACTGTACTATAACACTGTACGTAACACTGTTAAACAATGAACTACTTAAAGTATTGTATGGATATAGCTACACGTCGTTTATAAGAGTATAAGAGCCAGTATAGCGATCGCAATTTCCTGTGACTAAATCGTTTGAAGAATACTTACCCCTTGTTAAGATATTCAGTACTTAAGTACCTGCCGTATTTCCAATCTATATATAATGTGTATACATAAATAAAATTAAAATGTCCGTCTGTGAATTAAGATTATAATGGTTTCTGATTTTCACGATTATTACACATTTTGAAATGAAACCATTTTAACCGGATTAATCGCGTATAATCACAGTCACAGGTAGACCACGGACTACTGTAAAGTGTTCGAAACGTCGGGTTCTAAAATTTATTTACGAATACCAAAATTATACGCGATTAATCCGGTTAAAAGTGATTCACTTCAAAATTATAATGTTTATTTCGTTTTTGTGTATTTATGTTTGTGTCATTGGAAATTGTTGAATTGCTTTAGACATATCTATCAATACATTTTGTTTATTATATATAAAATATGCCTTTCAATTTTATCTAATATATTTATTTGTTACGTCTAAAGGCATTATTAAAATGTTAAATAATTTAAATTTTCGTTCGTTATATAGCAGCCGTTAGTGATATTGCAGAACTCAGAAGCATAATCCAAAATTCACTGTAAAATCTTTACAAAAGCTGATTAAAGCGAGCCATCCGCCGTCCGGTCACATTCCTGGAATTATTACAACCACTGATAGCAATTGTAATACTAAATTGTACCGATAAATATAAATTAATCAACACTTATCTAGAGGCATTATTATAAAATTAGTTATTCTAGGTACTGACATTACCACCGCAATCTGACTATCCGCTCACCATATTTCGTGCTAGCTGGCGTTCACGAAGGTAGAGACCATAGTGGCCATAGTAAATGCGATTGGTTTTGGGTTCGATTTCCACTCGGGGAAGTTATTTTCATTTCTCTGCCCTGGTCATGACAAAGCGCAGCTTTGAATTCCGCCATTCAACACGCAATGCTCTGATTTCGGGTGTTGTTGATACGGGAAAAACGTGAAGCTGCAACTTTACTAATTATATACGTAGTACTTAAGTTTATAAGTTAGTTTTTAAGTTAAAAAAGAATACTATGAGAACTATTCTATTTATGTAAAATATCAAAAAGTAAATTAAAAATTTTTCTATTTATAATAAAATGACAATTTTTAAACTTACTTAGAACCCATATAGGTAACGAATAATAAATATTTTAGTAGTTATAATCATCCGTCCTTTCAGTCTCGCGTTCGCTTTATCCTAAATCTGAAGAGGGATTATGGGGTCTATCTACGAATAGTTATAGCTTTACTTATTAAAAAGTAAATATATAGGCGTTCTCAGTAAATAATTTGTTATGAAGTTTTATTCTTTGAGACTTGAATGATCGCATGTTATACATTTACTTTATTACTATTAGATAATAAGTAGGCAATGCGTAAGGTATTAAAATATATATCAAGTTTAAAATATATCAGTAGTCATTGTCCTGGGTGGGAATCGAACCCACAAGCATCTTATGTAAACTTGCCAAGTGCGCCGATAGAGGCGTCGATTTTGTTATCTTAAACTATACATATCTTAATATAAGGTGAAATTTTAACCCGCCTGAAAGTGAAAGACGCCGTCAAAACACTGTGCAAGGCAGCTATGAAAAATTCATAAAGAACAAAGAGGAAGTGCGGGCGAATCGATACCAGCTGATCCCAATGTCACGACCGCGCCTCCCCTGCCTCCCCACGCACACCGGCGCGCCATTCACGCATAGACACACAGACGCACACACGCATACTACGCTAGACGGTTTTATTACTTAAACACGCTTATTAACTCGTTGTTTGGGAATTGACAAGTTAAGTTACCTTTTGTCAATTTCTAACGTTCGAGTTTAGTGTATTTGGGTGTTAATTTAGTTTTAACTAAAAAAACGATTTAAAACCTGAGAATCATAGACAAATGTTACATTTAAAAAATATATTTTAAATTATAGGTTAGTACCGTCGAATTGTCCGCTAGTTACAAGCCATTAATCCAATAGGTCAATATATTTCGATATTTAACAATTATACTTTCACTCTCCCAACCCTTCAGCGCCAGCTTGTCCAGATGGTCTGCAGTGATGCAAAAAATACCTAACAATTCTCAATTTCACAGAATGTGGGTGTATTAATTTGCACAATGTATCAGTAACTTTTGTTATTATTATGAGTTTTATTCGAAAAGGGGTATTTCTTTTGTTCGTGTCCGACAGCTTTTGATATATTATGGCGTTACGTCATGTGTTTATTTTGGGACAAAAATAATAATAATCGTAAGAATGGAATAATAGTTGCGAATGAAATTTCATATAAGGATTTTATAATATTGAATCGTATATATACTTAATTGTTTTAAACGCACTTACGATTATATATAATTTTCCAGGAGTAGTAAGACAAAATGTGGTGTTGAATTCTGCTAATTAACAATGCTACGCAATGTCCCTTTGGGCCGAAAACGGAATAACTTTTCCTATATATCGTCCGCAAAATGTTCTAAATTATATTAAAGAATATAGGTTACAAATTCTTCGGTAAGATGATATCCATATCGATCCTCATACATTTGAGTAATCTCAGAAAAACTCACATTAACCCAAAAACTGTCGGCATTACAAAACGTAACCCGTACAACACCGCACCGGGGCTGTCCTAACCAAACAATAACGCAGATGCTTGCGCACATTGCGTCCAAAAATATCTATTTTGTGCAAAAATGGGTTAAACACCTTGCGCTGCACACCATTGCAATTTAATCTGTCATTTACCTGGTTCGAACCATATTGGAGTTATACCTTTATCTCTTTTCCTTTTGAATTGGCTTCCTTTGACACTTTAGAATTAGAATACTGCGCGTGGGTGCGCAAGAGCAACTCATTGTTGCTTTATATAAATGAGGACGAACAATTGATATTTCGGTACGATAATTCAATGATTAGTCCTCTACACTACATATATGTGAGTAATTCAAATGCGAATTGGTCTATCATACATAACCAGATGTACCAATACCAAATACGAAATTAGCTTATATATTGTTATCGTCTTAATGACATATTCACACGTATAAAGAATATTCTAACCCTTACGATTATGTAAATGGTATACAAATACACAACTGGCCAACGGGCAATAGCACGTCTAAATTATACAGGGTCTTAGCGAATTAGCATCTTAAAGGAGATAAGCAACAAAAAAAAAGATGCGGAAAGGGTCCCAAGGCACAGTAGTTGAGTGGGGAAATTTTTTTAGAACTGTAGTTGTCATTTTTATGTTTACATTCATATGTGTATATCTAATTTCTAAGCTGTATATTAGTTTAGCTAATAAAAACATATTTTACACAAACGATGCGCAATATTAATCGGTAAGACGGTAATTCCCATGTCAATATATAGCTTTTGTATAGTTGAATTGCCTCTGTGTGGACACATACGAGGAAAACAATTGCGAACAATAAACAATAAATTGATTTAGTTATAAAAAAAGATATTTCTATAGATATATATTACGTGTTTCTTATTATGTGCTTATTAAATAACACTAAAACGGAAGTCAAGACCATGTAAAATGTGAGCAACTCACTCTCTTATTAAATATTAATAATTAATCAACTGTACGCCATAGACAATAACGAAATAAATAATAAGGACACGTTATGCAAAAGTGTCAGTCAGCCACCGTGTGACAGTCAAATAACCTAATCGGAACAAAACTAATTGGAAAACGGCACAAAACAAACGTACAACAAGTATGTATATAATAGGATATATTAAATAAATTTACGATCTATTATATTTCATATTGAATGTGTGAGACACGGCGAGTTTTCTCTCTCCACGTGTACCTAACAAGATTTATATAGAAGCGTATGTGCTCGATATACCGCACGATTATTCATATGCAAAAAAAAAATCTAAGTCACAATTCTCTTGGATTATGGTCTAACGCCGCTTTTGGCACAAAGGCGATGGACAGCGGTCACTCTATAAAGATGGCCCGATTAAAAAAGGGTGGAGTGCTTTTGTCCTGTATTGTGATACTTTACTAATGGGACCGCATTCCGCTCCAACCGGTAGGCCAAGACCGAGCCGGAGGGTGCAGCTATCATTATTTATTGTTAATTTATTATTATTTTGATATGCGAGATGAAAGGGTCACACAATACCCCCAATTCCGTGTTCCTGGCCGTTGGTCAAACGCCCGTGTGACGACTAAACTTGAAGTCGATTAGAAACGACGAGTTTTATATAACATTGCGACAGTACAGAAATTACTGTTCATTCTGTATATACGGTCGAAACCTGTTAGTTTTTTTTTTCATTATGGTTTCATATTTATATATAGGTTAGAATTGAACCATACAGCCAAAATACACACAAAATATTGTAAAATGCGCAAATATTGAACGCCCTTTAAACGCCTTAGTATCTAGAGGTGAACAAACACACGCGCAGCTGCATCGCTTATTACTCATGAAAAATAAATAATATCCTTATAAATTGAATGTTATAATTTTAAACACATTTGCATTCACAAGCTATCCACATGAGCTGAATCGCGAAACTCGTAGGTATCTCACGTGTAGCGTCGCTATCATAAATCTTTCAATTTATTGAGAATTAAAAGAAATTAAATAAAAAAAGTCGTGGCATTGTTGATAAAGCTTGTTCTATTCGCTGGCGATTACGCAGTAACACTAGTCCATTCTCGGTTTAAATGGTCACTAGCTTCCCGGTTCCCACCAGCATTGTCCGGCTGAAGGGTTGACAATGGCCACAAAGGGGTGTGGACAGCGCATTTACGCTCGCACCGGTCAAATGGTCACCGCTCTCAATACCAGTCATAGTTTCAATGGACGAGGAAGCGTATGAATAAAAACCTTTCTTTCTTAACTCCTAGCCATATGATTATATTATTTAAATACCGTACAACCGTTATACGTCAAACTTTTTTATTACGAGGGCCTCGACATGAGAAAGTTTCGGCCAACTTTTGATTTCCATAATTCTGTTTAAACGACGCTGGGCCCAAACTTTCGACCTGGACACTGGACTACCGAATAACCACAAATATACAGTGCAGTTACAGTGCGAACAATCTGCCTGCCCTAAAGAAAACGAATTAAATTAAAATTTCTAAAATCTCACATGAATATTTATAGCATAAATTACTAATTATGCAAGCAAAACATACCAGATTCACACATTCTCTATGTAATACAAAAACTGCAACCCTTCGTCCCTCCGCAACCCTAACACAAATTTCTGCATAATCATAAATTAAAGACACAATTTTTTACATTATAATAGGTTATCTGGACATTCCCACAGACAATGAGGTTGCATGCAAAGTGCACTTCAGCAACAATTCTAACGGTTGCATTGTTTGTCTGGCCGTTGGTCGCGGAGACCCGGGGATTACCGGCGGGTTGCATGCGAATTATGCAAGATGACCGTTAGATGCATTTCTAAAAGATGCTGTATCTGTAACTTATACGCTTTTTATTCAAATCGTGCATTTAACGGTTCAGTTATATAGACACAGATATGATTAAAAACTAAACAACTGTAAAGGCAAGTTATTGGAATACATTAAAAAGAAAATATATGTCGGTTATTTTTAACAAACAAACAAAACAAAAATGATGTAATCTTAAATAATACATTTTCCAGTTATAATAAAAATCACAATTCATTGTTTAAACGTTCGAGCGCAAGATTCTTGACTAATTCTCGGTCATTCCTATTTATAATTTCACTTACAAACAAACCAACCGTCCTGCTTCTATTTATGTGAGGATATCTCTTATTATTAGGCCGCGATTGACACAATTGAGTCGGAATTTTACCTAACTCGTGGTCAACTTTACAGCGAAAGATGGCCATTGTGCATTAATGTGGTATGTTTGTTTATAAATAATATTTATTATAAGAAATGTCAAGTATAAGAGGACGTGTATAGTTTTTTAGATTGATGTGTAACAATTTCTTGTTCATTGCTTTTGCGTAATAAATCATCAGTTAACTTGAATTATTCTTAACGGAATGATCTGAAAAGACAAAAAGCGGCGATGAGTTCCGTCACTCAATGCGAAATGTCTTGGATTCGAGGTTCAAGAGGAGACCGGAGTGACTCGACACAAGATTCTCCATGCCTACCTTACTTTGAGCGAAAACGCGTGAAGCTGAAAAAAAGAAATAAACTTTTTAAATCATTGATTTCCATTTTTGCAATATTATCTTATCTCTTAAGTATTCACAGAACATTAAAAATACATTTAGATTATTTCATTAAGTAAAAATAAAAATTATTATTATTACACAATAATAATAAGTATTATCTTTATTATTATCGCCATTAAAGAGTTTAGTACTATTATTTTTATAATTTCGTCATACCATACATTTTATGCTGAAATATTTCTCGATTAAAAATTGACCTGTTCAATGTACTTGTCCCCAGGGTCTCTCCCACCGTCACCAGCTGACAGCGGCGTTTCAGATGTGGAGTCTTCCTCATCCGGAGCTGGATCCGCCGAGGAGTTAAAAGCAAGGCTTCAACCACCGCCCGCGCCCTTTCACACGCCATTCCTGCCTTTCTACCAGCAGCATCAGATCGCGTCGCTACAGCATCACGCTCATCCCAGGCCACCCGGTAAGCTTTATAAGATTTAACTACAAACATTAATATAGGTATATATTTTTTTACATTTTTTAAAGTGTCATTCGCACACTAAGGAAATTTGAAAATACATATTTAGAAAACGTATAAAAATTTGAACGCAGCGGGATTTCAGCCGGCGCCTCTTGAACGCATGGCTTAGCGGCCAGAGCGCTTGAACGGTTTTCAAGAGGCGCGCGTTCAAATCTCGCTGCGGTCGATTTTTTTTCTAAATATGTATTTTTTTTTAATATTGGTTTTGTATGTGTTTAAACACTTTTCTGTTCAACTGACTGTATGAGATGGAACAAATAAGTTAATAATTTTGCTTCATTTTTATCTCACTTAAGTGATTAATGTATATATAATTCAATATGAAAACATCAGATGCGATGCGTCTTATCTCCACTCAAGATACAAGATCGTGTTAGTGGCGGTGAGAATATTAAATGTATTGGACTTCCCAACTAAGATCCGCTACGATTGGTCTCCATACAATATCTCGAGAGTGACGACATATGTTTCGGTTAATCGTCATCAAATCTAAATATAGAGTTATTTTTCAACATATATATTAATGGTTATGGAAAAAAGACACCTTTTTGTTGTTGTTATTTTGAGATTTATAGGATGTTTTTTTATTAAATCATAATTAATTCTAAAATAAGAATCCTCTTATATATTTTCCTCTTGCTTACATTAGTAATAATATTTGAAGCCAAATGAAATAATTTTAGTAATGCAAGCATGCGATTTAACGTGATTGAAAAATAACAGAACAAAATTAAAGATGGAGAAACAATAGCATTGTTTGGGTGGGAAGGTGACCGACGGTGAACGCCCCACCCGGAAGGTCACCTTACCGGGCGCAGGGAATTTTGAAGGAATTCTCTTGTAACCCTGACTTTATAACGAACTTATTTAGTTACTACTTATTACTTTGAAAGCGTATATGAATAACTTTATTTAGTTTTTTAGTTAAAAATAATAAATTGTAGTCTTACGTGAAATGAACGAATGATTACTATAAATAAATATATTAAAAATATAATAAAATATCTAGAAAAAGAAAATCTGAAACCTATTCGGACTTCCGGGGACGTGTACCCTGGCCGCTAGCCAGTTGGCTTTACTCATACTATTAAATACCCAAATTACTTGAACGACCGGACGATAACTCATGTTGCATTTGTAACAATTTGCAGAAGAAAAACACGTGTGATAAGTTTTTATAAACAAGACGATCAATTGCGACACGGAATTAGCTTGAAATGCATCAGGATTTAGTGACCAACGATCTCAAACGACGGTCCAACAACGAACAACAAAAATGTTCATTCTCTACCCACTCAGTGCGGTCTGTACGAATTCAATATACCTACTGCAAAATAAGACAATATAAGAACAAATTGTCTTTAATATCATTCGGGATTAGAGCCTTTGATGCTTGAAATTTCTACATATGTAATATGTAACTGCCGGAGCTTGAGGCTGCACTTTATCTAAATCACGTTGATTAAAGGACAAGGATGTCCTTAGTAAAATTGAACCCACAACTATTGCGTACAAATTCTAATTCAATATTTTAAATGCGCTTGAAGTTTTTAATCTAATCTGCAAGATTTTCCTTATGAGTAAATGACGTGAATACTAAAAATATATATGTTCTCTTATACTGGTTTAGCATAACACGGTACTTGACAAAAGTAGTAAAATACGGGAAGTTGTATTCTGTTTAACGAGACCGTTTGCTGTACTTTGGTCTGTAAATATTAGGTGCGTTTTGTTAGATATATGTCTTATATATGAAAGATATATTTCGTTATATGTTCCACAGGCATTGCCTGTTAACTGTGAAGCAATTTTAACAGGAAATAATAAAATACAATATTGAGATTATTGTTTTTACTACGGCGCCACTGTGTTCTGGGGGTAGGTAGACGGCAGCCAGTTCTCTATTTTCCGATCTAATTTAAAGATACTGTACGAAATAATGTCGATTGGGTATACTTGGATAAATTAACATCTTTATTATAAATAATAAATATTATTTTAAAGTGAAATTTGAATAGTAATAGTCTTGAAAACGGAGGTGCGGGTTCAAATCCCGCTGCGTTCAAAATTTATATACGTTTTCTAAATGTATTCAAAAATGAAAGAAGTACATATGTGCATAAAAAAATATTATTTATTATTTCTTTGATATAGTATAGTAAAATTAAGTATAGCTTGTATATATATATATATTATTAAACAGTATTAAAAAAAAAAAAAAAAAAAAAAAAAAAAAAAAAAAAAAAAAAAAAAAAAAAAAAAAAAAAAAAAAAAAAAAAAAAAATAAAACTTAAAAAAATGTTAACAAAATATATTATTTAGTTTATATACATACAGACAAAGGGTGGCAAGTTTGGCAAGTTAGGTTCTCATTGTGAATGACAATCATCTCTTATTATATAAAATTGTTTTTAATTGTCCATTAAATTGACACAAAAACAAATAAAATGAAACAGAACGCAGGCGTTAGCTCGGTAACGGAAAAGATAAGATTCGTCAAACACGCGATAAGCGGACAGGAAAAGTAAAGTAACAATAATGTGTCACTACCCTTGCGGTACTCCGAATGTTATATTGTACACATTGTGTACCAACTACACATTAGAAGAAAAAGGTAACTTGCCAAAGTGTTTTATTACACATTAAAAACAGTTTCCGTGGTCGAGCCGTGAAATTTGACATTTGCGTTTAGTTTAAACTCGTATACTTAGATGTAAATAAAGATGGTTTTCATATTTAAATAACTTGCAGATTTTTATATTTAAACAGTTCTAGTAAAGAGTGAACTTAGTTCACGTTTTTCTTATATATCATGACTTATATAAACAATAAACCAAAATAATATAATATTTCTAAATAAAATGGCCAAAATTTATAAAAACAACAAACAAAAATGTCGCCTAAATTATAACAACCGAAATTGTGTTATTATAACGCGAAGTCGAACGAAAGGCACTTACAAATGTTTCAGTAATTTGCCATTCTTTTCATTTTTCTTATAAGATTTAAAGGCGTAAAATATTTATGTTGTAAATTGATACATATATTGTGTTCTTATTGGACATGTCTCTGTCTTATAGGAATATATTTTCACCTTTCCCTTGTAGCTGGCTACATTAGACAGAAATTGAAAAATTTACCCCAGGTTTGAAGAACCCAGCGATCATAGACTCCATTTTACAGTTTTCGTCTAAAATATTGCATAAATGTCTAAACCCAACGCTGCACTTTGTCTCACAATACCAGTATACAAATAACTTCTACGAACTTATCAAAACAATTGGACCTAAACTTTGTCCATAGTATTTTTCTTAAAATCCTATTAAGATTTACAAATGAGAATACAACGCTTTCCATACGGCCAAATAACTAATATGACTAAGTTATACATACGGCTGTATAGCGTAATATCTATCTGTCTGTACACAAACAGTCTCATCAAGTCAATTGTTCGGAGGCTGCATATAGTGGCATTGCGTTAACCACACACGAAATTCGGATGTTGCAAGCCTATTGCGAAAGCTGCCGGCGCCATTGTCAGCTGGCGAAACAAACGACCTTACAGATTGGGTAGTCGAAACCTGATTCGTATGTACTATACTAGAGTAACCAACCGTCACACTTGTTTCCGGAAAAAAAACGCTCAACATACCTGAATCAGAGCTGTAAAATTTGATATAATATATATAAAATTTTTATCATCGGAAGTTACCGTTTTACAATTTATTATTTTAAATTATGAAAGTGTCAACGTTTTTAAAGCATTCCGTGAATATTTTAACATCTGGTGTCTCTAACTCCATGTGTATAAGTTAAAAAATATTGAAACAGGTGGCGTTACGGAAATCAAGACAATATATCAGTAGAAATTTGTTAAATTTTACAATTGTGAGACTGTGCTAGGAAGTGAGCGAGACACGGAACTTACTTAGAAAGCGAAATTTGTGTAGTCCCAAGCTATTTCAGCCACAATTTCTGTCTCATTACTGCACAGTACTTATTGATACTGAAAGATCTAGAAAACCTTACGCTCATAACATATACATGTTCTATTTAACTCTATCGTGGCATATGTTGAAACGAATAGGTGTAAAAATATAGATATCTCGTATCAAAGAGTTAATCATCACAGCCTTGGCTTGGCTAGATTGGCCAATATGATGACGTGTATATGTGAAACACCGTTCTTAAAGCGTTTGTAAACCAAGAGGCTCCGGAGACTTGTGATGCGAGTTGCATCAGCGCAACGTCTTGAATAAGTGAATAGAAACTGTCTGTCAAACTTTGCAGCTACTTACGAATATAAATAAACATATTGGAATTCTGTATGAAATAATGTAAAGGTCTCCGCCTTTAATGTTTCTAATCCTAAACGATTGGGAGACATGTTATTTATGTAATTATAAACAATTATCGATTATTTTCCACTAACGTCAGTCGCGTCAGGTCTTTTAATTAGTTTCATAAAAAGATTCGAGCTTCGTTATAATTGATAAGATCATCGTCATTGATCGCTGCATTGATTAAAGTTGGCTTGCGTGATATCCTCGGACCGCACCGCACGCTTCGGTATTTCTCTATTCATCAACGAAACCCAATTCTGTCTTCACGACTTAAATCGAATTAAATCTATTAACATATTAAAAAACATAACATTGTCAACCAAAATTTTAAAAATCAATGAAGCGTTTTTTTCAAAAACATATATTTGTAATTTTATACCATAGTTCAATCAAAACTTCGTGACGGACAAACAGGCGGGCGGCATATTTGAGAAGTTTGCAAACAAAATTGAAATTAAAGTGATCGCAGCAATTTCGCAGTGCATCGATAAGCATTGTGTGTGTACTGTGTACTGCGCGTGAGTGCGCGAGGTGATCGTCCCGTTTCAAGGCCAGTGCAGCTAGCGCTCATATTAATAGGTGGCGACTATTTTCGCCGCGCCGCCGCTGGGGGACCGGAACATTATTATTGACATTCGCAACCAAACTAAGCTTACATCACTTTTCCTGTTTCAATATAATTTTCTTGATATTATAACCAATCTAGAAATGTCTTGTGTATATATAGTGGCATTACTAACTGACCATTAACAAGTTAATTTGGATCAATATTTCGATAAAATACTAACGTAAAGTCAATAATGTCCAATAAAGTTTAAAATGTTTGTACAGCTCAGACTATACTGCTATACGGCTTTAGGTATACTATTCGTCCACTGGGAATATTAATAACATGAAACTTCATGTTTCCTTTTCAATTTCACTTTTGTCATTGATGTCTTATAGCCCCAAAAACGTTAGATAGTAACCAGTTAGCGTGTTTTGTCCAATCGTAGCCGTAGAAGGAAGACGCTCGCGCCATCTGTCGCTCGAGTGTCTTGCGCAACTCGACCCACTTGCGCCGCGGCCGCTGCCAAACGCCTCGACTCTACAATTACATATTTCGGTGTCGCAACACTCGTCGCATCCGAGTTGAACGGCCCGCGACCTTGAGCGTTGCGCAGCGCACGCGCCGCTGAAAGCGAAAGGACTGTGGATCCCGGAATTCACTACAGCGAGGCATGAAGTACTGCCTCACATTACTAGACGTAACGCTGGACTTGGCTGATATTCGATAGAAAAACAAAAGTCGGAAGCTGACTCTCTGATATCTTATGAGTTTTTTGTTATTTCTATATTATTATAGAAATATGTATAAGTAATATTTAATTATCTAAAGGAGAAATTGCAATTATTGAATAATATTATTTACGTTGGGTCATGTGCGTACGTGACCTGCCAGTAGTCCACGTCACTTATCACAAAACCACATAGAAGTTCATACCCATGAATCACGTCGACGTGAGCTGGTAATAGTTCGTCACCTTGCTCCGTTTCACACGCCCTGCGCCCGCGCAGTCTCAGCAATCTTCTTTCCGAAATACACCAATTACTTTTGTGACGAACATCTAATTTTGGTAAATAGAGCGTAGTGATTTTTATTATATTTGTTTACAACGCACAGTACGTGAATAAATATATGATTGTAACTAAAAGCTATAATAAATGTTTTAATGAATACGTAAGTGGATACATATACAATCTGTTACATTATTTTATGTAATTCATAACATCGAATGATTTTCACGATACATTATTGCGGTCCAATTTTGCACTTAATCTCAACCAACTTCCCCGAAAACCTCATACGAGTGCTTCTTTTACGATAGGTATAAAAACAGGGACGGAGGAGTCCTGGCGGCCTACATACGCGCTCCACTGGTTTCCTGCCCGTTTTAAAATTATCCGCTCGTTCACAGCGTAGCGGCAAGGGCGCCCTTTACAGACCACAGCCCCTTACACTCTAAATAGATATTGTCCTTTATCATTGTTATATTTCCAGTAAAATTTCCGTTCAGTGGCCACTTTTCAGGATCTAAGTCTGATTATGTACAATATTTTAAAACCATAAAACACGGTAAATTATATATCTATGATTTAGGTATCTATATGTGGCCGTCATTAGAGTTTCTAAAATTCTTAGTAACTGGATCAGAGATAAGTAGGTCAGCTTGCATGTTCTTTCCCGAAAATCAGTTTATATTTATAATACGTATAATTGTGACAGAATCACTTGAAAGATTCATAAGACTGTAAAATTAGATGGCATTATTTTAAACTGTTGTTTCAAAGGACATGTTGAAATGAAAACGAAGAGATGGCAAGGCGGTTATCCTTGTGCTGTGCGTGGTCTAACGGGGTCAGTGTTAGACCGCATAACGCTGCATAAATAGATTCACTCCCTCCCTGCCCTTCCCCTCTCATTGCGTTGCACTTTAAGATCATCCAGATTAGGGATGTCTTGTATAAAGTTCTTAGAATATCGATTTTATTTTCCTCGTGCAAATCTTTAGAAAAATATTTTGAAATTTATATCATCCGCTGTTAACTATTCTGAAATATACTTCGGTGTGTATATTTTAGATGTTTACGATAGAAAAGAACTATAATGTGTGTATCCGAATTTAAATCAATTAAAAAACATTGCTGTAACCCAAGCCCTAGGAAGTAACCGATAAAAAAGCGTGGTTTTAACATATCGCAACGTGTTTACATATGGTTCGTGCCAAACCGACGGATTCCAGCAGAACCGATAGTTGCAAAACTGTAGTTTTAATAAATACGACGAGCCGTGGGAATATGGGACAGGCAAATATAGCTGTGCCGTTTTCTAAATTTTTTATTTTCCAGAATTATTTTAATAATAAATCTCAAATTAGACTAAAATAGTATAATGTAATTCATAACTTTTAGCAAATACTTATGATAATAAAGAAATATATTGTATAGCCCATATACCAATATATTGGATAAATATATAAAAGAACCGGCGTTAACCTTAAATATTTTAGGCAGCTCTTTGAAAATATAAAAACAAAAGCGTTATATATAATATACAATAAAAAGGAATATCAAATGAAAGTATACACATTCAGGTAGGACATAAATATACCGAATGTTTGCTCGACTGAGTCACTCGTAAACATCTATTCGCTTCACAAGACTTGCTCTGAGTAAACCGGTCCGAAAATGAAAATTAAGTATTCCATCGATCTAACGCTTTTTTTTTGTTTAAGTTACTAAAAATATAATTAGACGTGGAAATTTCTGCGCTGACATAGAACTCAAATCTGAAATCGGCAAATGCTACGCGAAATTTGTCAGCTTGTCCAATAGTTGAACTGGCTTGATAATTAGTGACAAGTCGTTCCGGCCTGTTTGGCCAGGGTCGAGTGGAGCAACGATGAAAATGTGAGCCTTGACCGTCGGTGGCCCTCAACCCGCCAGCTAGGCTAGTACTATGATCGAAGTTTTAACAGGTTTTGTGCGTTATTAGCATTTATTCCTCATAATATTTTATTATTTAATAATTTTAATGATCGATTTGTATATATATATATATATATATATATATATATATTACGTATACATATATTACGTATACATACATAAAGACGTAAAACATTTTAGGCTAAGTACTCTTTATAAGTAACCAACAATATGTTATGCCATGTTGTGTTAAGTATGTAGGCCGCGGATAACAGTCGGTAGCCGGAAACAAACATTAGAGATGAACGGAAGGCGAAACTCTTCGAGCCACACGCAATCTGCGCCAACGCAGGTTCTCAATTAAAAACATCCTAACCCCAATTTGGAACTGAGACTAGTAATTAAATTATACAGTTCATGTAGTTTAATAAACTATAAAGTTATAATAATCTTTTGTTCTTCATGTAGTAAATTTACAGAAGCTATATTATAAAATTTACAAATTTAAGTACTTAAAACCAATAATAAGAAATATAATAAATCTTTGCCTTATAAAACAAAAATACATTTATTATTGTAGCACATGAATAAAAATTAAATGACAATGTGCTACATAGAAAGTATACATATTTCAGTCTGCTTTAAGCGTAAATCCTTAAAGCACTTTCAGTTTTATATAAAAGATGTGAAAAGCGCGGGCAAAATAGAGATCTCAAGCCAATAGCCAATCGAGTGATTGATCCAAGATGGCGTCCCGCAAGGAAGTGCAGGAATTCGCAAGGCGTTAGAGGACGCGGGGGGTGGTGTGGGGCGTCGCGGAGTGGTGCGGGGGGCGCCGGGGGCCTGTGACCTTCGCGCGTTGATGCAATGTCGCCGTGTCATTGACCACGCCGCGCAAACAGTTGCAGCTCGCGCCCTCCCGCCTCCCGCCACACCCCGCCCTCGCCCCCGGGCCCTCTTCTGCCCGTCGACTCCACCCCCCCCCCATGCACACCCGCTGCGCTGCACTAACTTTTACTCACAATGATGTGATATGTTATCAAACATTGAATAAGTACAAAAAAATTACTTGCACAAAATAACCACTTGTGCCGAGTACAATACTCAAGTTCGTAACTAACTGTAACAAATGTGAAAAAAACAATTCCAATAATACAAAGAAACCTCAATTATTTTAACGGGCGTCTGCTGTGACCTCGCGTAGTAAGAACATTATTAATATTATAATAAGGCGACATTTTCTTTAGTTACATATATTTACGTAAGTGGGGTACACGAACTCCGTCTCGAATCACCTTCGCAGCGTCCCAATATACAGGTTGAGGTCGAGTCGACAATAAAAGTAGTTTTCGATAAAACCGAACGACAAACAAGATGACTTTCGAGGAGACGTCATTAGCGCGGGAAAGTTGACAATGTCAAAAGTACAACAGACGCCGCAGTAATCGCAAGATGGCACTTGCCAGTATTTACAAAAGGCAGATTAATAGTTTCAATTTGAAACCACAATTAAAAAAAAATCTTGTCACCTTATCTGTTAATTTATTATTAATTTTAAATAGTAACAAAGCTATAAGCTGTAAAAACAATTTTCCTTTAAATTTGACAGTTCTAGCGAAGTCATACACCTAACCTTCCACAACACACGCACAGATTATATAAATAGCACACACAAACGCATGTACTCGTATGTACACTCAACAGATAACTGCATCCGGCACGTTATTTGCATTAAAAAAAAAACTTTTAGGCAGATAGCCTACCCGCTATCGGGTTATCGATGTGAGTGCGCTTGTTCCCGTCTAAATGAAAGTTATCAATATTATTGGTTTATTCCCTCTTGTTTTTATAAAAATTATATAATCTTTAACCTTTTTTTTTAATCAATTTAAGTAAACAAATATGTAGGAAATGTTTGATTTAGTCACGATTTATAATAAACAATATTTTCATATTTAAATTAGCATTTTCCACGATTTGCGTATAAGGATCCATCTCAATGTATAAGTGTGTTATAATGTATAAATAATGGAATGGCATGAAAAATGTGAATTAGATAAGTGGCGACTTCCTATTGAGATAATGAGCGACCAACGAACCGCGAAGTCGACGCAAAAATGTTTTATTGCGGTAGTAACTTAATTTATTTTATAAGTGCACTTAAATATACTACAGACTGTTGTAGGAAGGAACTTGAAGGAATTTGGGTGTAAAATGCAGATTAGAATCATGGATATATGTAGTTACTTTATAATAATTTTTTACCATTTTTCATTAATGATAGAAAACGAATATCGCCTATTCGTAAATCGAATCAAGTTGTAATCGAATAGTATATTAACTAAAGACTACAAAAAATCAACTAAAATAAAAAAAAGAACTCAAAGAAACACCATACATAAAGCGCGTGCAAACATTACACATCATGTCGAAATGAGTTTTAATGTAAAAATCTTCAATAATAATATAGTATACTGACATTCACTTAATTCTTATTAAACACTGTCGTTTCATTAAAACGACATTTATAAATAGCGCTAACGTATCAAAAATTCCTTTTTACATTATGTTCGTGAAGTCGCATTTGGGTAAATAAAAAAAATAATTAAGTTTGTTCATGTTGTTAAATTATTACATAACAGTAGGTACATATATATATATATATATATATATATATATTTTAAATATATATAAAGCATCAGTTTCTTTAGTTACCGTCAAAAATATTTACTATATGTGATGTTAGGTTGCATCATAGAAAGCACTAGGTCCGTAAAAATGGTTGTCAAAAATCGAAGTTGTTAATTTTTTTTACACAACTCGTGTCCAACAAAAAAAGTGTGGCATACATTTTTATTATTATACATTAAGATTATTTGGCTATTAATGTCCTGTAACTAAAAAGATAATGACTTAATGAACTCATACAACTCATACAATAGTTAAACACTTAAAGCGCCAGTATGGTATTCAAATCGGGTTTCTTACCATAACGGATGACGTCAAGTGTTACAAAGAGTTATACGGCGGTTACACAAGAAATGGCCCGCGGCAAACCGGCCGGTGACATTCGAATGCAAATACTTAGCTCATATTGCGTGTTTAATATTTTAAAGTATTTGCATACTTTTAATAAATTCATTTGAGGCTTCCGTCTTGAACGTTCAAGTCGTCTAAAAGCTCACTTTGGTATTACTTGCTTAGGCTTAAGATATAAGGAATAGATATTGTTAATATAAAAAGGTTTATTTTAGGCTTTTTGTAATATTAGTGGGAATATATTATATTAATTTGATTGGGGAATGTATTTAGATATATCAATAATAATAATATAATAATTAAAATATCGAACTTTAAAATATAATAAAGAGGTCACAAGTTACATTTTATTATTTTAACAACTAAATATGTTGTAACAAGACCCTATTTTTTTTTTAATAATAGTATTTTTAAATCTTATCCTCTTAGTAACAGTGAAAGTTCTGGTAAGATGTTATCAAAATTCATCCAGAATGCTACGCCCACGTGACCTCAATACATGTGCCGCCCTCTTTTGTCGCTTACGTAAATTGCGCCCGCGCAACGCTGACCTTACCTAACTGAGCGCAAGTTCGCCACAACGGGGACACAAGCGTTATGGTCGAATAAACTTTAAAAAATCATCTAATAATAATATTATACGTATTGTTTACAAACACTGCAATCAGAAGCGATATTTGTAGAAATATTCATTTCAATATTGACATTTTAAATGAGCATACTTAATAGTTCAAGAAGTTCTCATTTATTTTTAATCTATGTTTTTTTTTCAATTAAATTCTTCCTACGTTGCTTTGATATAATTTTTTTACATTTTTTAAAATGTTAATCGCACACTTAGGAAATTTAAAAAGACATGTTTAGAAAACGTATATATGGGTTCAAATCCGGCTGCGTTCAAATTTTTATACGTTTTCTAAATATATCTTTTCGCTTTGATATATTTTATAAACTTTTTAGTATTATTTAAGATCCCACTATTTTTATAAAATCATAATTGGGTGATATGAAGTTACGGTCTCTATTTCATTTTAGTTTTAAACTGTCAATCCTGAGCCAATGTTTGTATGAAACATATACTCAATATATTGAAACATGATAAAAAGTTTAATTAAAAGAATACACGTCATTTTATGTATGTACTTAGACAGCTGGGTATTAAAAAAAACGCCAAACGTATTTATATTAAAATTTATCACAAACGCGGACATGATTTTTGCGCTGTTAGTCGCAAAGTCACCTTGATAGCGATGTGCAAAAATAAATTATCTAACAAATTTACTTAAGATAATATTAGCTTAAATTACAGCATTTAGGTAAAGAAACCTACAAACTCATCTTAGTAAATTTTTTTAAAAAGATATACAAAGATACCCCCTCAGTATTCGAATTTTTACTCTCCACAACCAATGTATGAAGTCAAGCTTATTGAAAATGCACTAATAATGCTATATTTTTTAAAATGTATAATAAAAATCACACCTTTAATACGTTCTGTATAAAAATCATAACACAGTCTTTTTTTAAGAATGAAATAATTAAACGTTTATGTTAAACTCATCTAAAACGTAAAGGGACAATTAAATAATGAACACTGACAGGCAAAATTTGATGATGATACTAAAGATTAAAAAATGCAAAACAACATAAAATTGATAAATGTCAATTAAAGAATTCGATCACGCGTAATGAAAACGGCACACTCATGTTTAACACAAAAACAATAATTCCATGACTTTTAGAAAATATGATAGCACATAAGCAATTATATTTACATGAAAATAAATATAAAAGTAAACTTACAAGGAAAACGTGATGCAAAATCTCTTATGGCAGGAGCGTTAGGGATGCGCGGGCGCAGGTTATTTTACACACACACGCACACACACGCGCGCGCCTGTTTGTGTGTGTTTGAAGGTCAACCGGCGGCGTCATTTCCTGGTCATTGCCTGCACGCACACTTGCAATATGCACTAAGACGCCGCTTTCCGGTCCGGACGTAGATGTATTGTATCTCTATGGGAGGATATGAATTGCATTGTTTATGCATGACAATCAAACTAGGATACCTAGGTGTCCCACGTCATTTTTATTATTGTCACCATTTATTTACTGGAATTGTTGAAATAAAGTTGAAATCTATGACTTTTTGCATTTATTTTGTAAGTCTATAATACTACGGTCTTACTTATATGACAAAATTATTTGCATTGTATCCGTTAAAACTAGTATGTTTCAATACTGCTGAGGATTTCCTTGTCTACTTTTCGTATTCAATAAAAAGAGATATGAACTTTTTATAATCAATTTTACAGTAAAAATATCTATAAATACCAACAACGAACAACCTGTTGTTGTCAAATATAATGTCTCCTATCGTATATTTGTTACGTCTACTATAATCCCGCAATTCGCATTATCTTTTCTGGCAAAAAATATTTGCAAGATAACATATGTTTGCCAAAATTTCAGTTGCTTGGAGGAAACGCTCACCGCTATCTAATCTTATCTCGATAACACCGCGTAAAGCACTCGTCACAGATTAATGGCCGGTGACGATGTTGGTCGCAAAGTAAAAAAACATTTTAAGATAAATTTTTATTAGAATAATCGACATTGAGGGCAATAATTGACTTATTTTGATAGACTTTCCTATTTATTTCTTTTATAATATTTTTTCTATAACAACCTTTATATAGCCAATGTCTTCTTCTTGGCATTAATCCCGACCTAGCCAGGGTCTGCCTTCCTACTCAATCTCCTCCACTTTGCACGATCTTTGACATCCTCGGTGGTTAGTCCATAGGCTCTCATATCTTGCTTCACGACATGCAGCCATCGCTTCTTTGGGCGTCCGGAGGGTTTTGCTCCAGGGACCGTTATACCAAGGCATATTCTTCCGACATAGTTCTCAGGTCTCAGGTTTATATATCCAATGTTCTATAAAACAATAATGTTTTTGTTCAAGAGGTTTGTAGGGTAAACCATTTATTGCGGGATGCGCGACCGGTCTACATTCCCCTATAACAGACCGTCATAAATATATCAATAGACAATTTAACTTAGACTTTAACGCACATTTATAAAGTCCTGTTTGATCTATCGGCAAACGAGAGTAATTTTCTTTTGCATCGGGTTCCGATGACATTCTATAGTGCGCATGCACTGTGCATGCATAACCTTGATATTGAAGTACTAAACCAGTAGGATGCGTCGCTATAAATAGACCAGCTAGTGTATTTTTTGCTGTGTTAGGGCTAGGCTTGAGGGATTTTATAAACGGTTAAGTGATGTATCATATAGAATCTTAGGTACTGTAATAGTTTTGTATATTCATAAGAAAACTCGTCCACCCACTGGTATTTATGTGGAATGGACGCCACATAAAGGGACCCGAGTAGTGTCTTTTATTATTACATTAGAGTTTAGTTCTTTACGAAATTGATAGTTTTAGTTTCAAATATATTATGTTACATGAACAAAGACTGCTTTCACCTGCTGCTATATGTGATAAGATTGACGCAGTGTATGGGGCCTAGAAGTTTCTGTTTTTAATTTATTATTCTTTTCATTTCAACGGCATAGAGATGCCATTTTACTTATTATTTACACTAAACGTTTCACGAGTGTATTTGAAACTACACTGATTGTTGTCGCTAATTGCAGCATTTTAAGCACAATGCGCTTTATTAAAACATATGTAGTTACTCGTTACTATTATACTCGCAGTCGAATCGCCATTTTTTCCTTTAAACAAATAATTATATATCAAAAATAGTATAGCAATAAATAGCAATAGTGACTGCTTACAGAGATCATGACAAACGGACACACGTGCCGGGTGAACGACCCGCGATAAGCCGCGCGAAAATACGCGAGTTAGATAATATTAGAAAGAAAATGGCGGACGCGGCCACAGTAAATTAAATAAACATGACATTTGACGCTGCTATGTTTTCAAATCGTTAATGGAAATACGACGACCATATGGATATTTAAAAATATTTTTAAATAATAAAGCTATTTAAATTTATATATTACTAAGTAAATTAGCTTTACACGTATTGTGATAGGATATTTTTTAAATTATTTTAGAATTATTGTTTTGTTTTAAAGCATTGATTTGAAATCATTCAGCTTGTCTTAATTTTTTTATTAAGAATTTTATAATTTCTTAATAAAAACGTTATAAATAATAAACTCATTTAACGTTAGGGCAATACATAATATTATAATAATATATATATTTTTTTATTGTGATCGTGTCCTAATTCATTTTTATCGCAAAACAACGTATATCTATCTGCAGATAAATATTTATACTCTGTGATTTTAAACATAACTATCTTATCATTTAGAAATTGACGAAAACATCGCAAGCAACTTCCTCAATTGAAAGCCATTACGCACCGAAACTGTAAAGCACCTAATTAGCTAATGTCAATGGTTTAATAGAGATTAATAAATGCAAACTAAACGTTATTGACTCAATGTTTTACGATTTTCCGGGACCGATATAACTTTTTATTGAAATCGTGATTTTGTGGCAGAGTTCTATGGCTTTTCTACGAAAATTCTCCATGGAGGGCAAAATTTTTAATATGTAGCTGAATATTAAATATTTGTTTTACTATTATATGTGTAGAGAGTAACCTAGGCTTCCGAATGAGGCCGAGCCTGTAACTCATGAGTCTAAACCATCACATTCGCAAGTCAAATTTTTTAAGTGCTCAATTTGTTTAATATATAGTACAATATTGCTAATTTCATTTCTTTTAAATTAATTAACATATATTAATTGTATAACTGACTCAAATAATCGTTTGAATGTAATTAATCAACATTATGTTACGAGTACAGTTGCTAACTTGTGAAAGATATATAATCTGTTTCAATATTACTCTTTGGAAAAAAAAACAAATAATGTTCTCTAATACATGGTGTTTCTAATAATTGAAACAATTATATGCCATGAGTTTAATATTATTGTATAAATTTATATACTTATAATTTGACACTGTCAGTCTTGGAGGAAAGCAGATATAAACTGGGTGCGACGCAAATATAGTTTCTAATACCACTGTAAGTCAAAATTAATTATAATTATATCGCCGTTGTACTAATTCCAATGGAACAAAACGACACTGTGTTTCCACAGTTATACATATAGTGGCGTGACTTGTAATTAAATTCATTGCTTGCATTTTAATAAATGTTATCCTACAAAATTTCAATTACAATAGAAAATACATAATAAATCATCTGTTCATTAATATAAAAACAAATGCAAAATTATAACAGTTTTGGGTATTTTATAGCGACAAGTAGTCGTATATAATAGTAACTTGTGGCATGTGGAGGAAAACACAAGCGAGTGGCCGCAGCCATCGGGGTCAAGGCGACTTGACGCAACCACTTATCTATTCAGCTCTTATCAAAAGGATTTTTAACTGATAGACTGTTCTATCTGTTGAGAAATTGACGTTGGTCTTTATTTCTAACGAATAAACATTATTTATTTGGTATAATATATTATAGAAATATAAGTGAATGAATATATTTTCTATTGTTATTTAATATATAATTGAGGCCATCACTGTTAAGTATGACTTCTGCAGTCTAAATAAACGCTACGTTTTTTTTATTAACTTTTTTTTAAATTTATCTAGTTCACTACGAACATATCGTCAGCACCTTTAGTTATTTATAACATTTTTATCACTTTTTACTTAAAATTACACTTACATTGTTACTACATAGACAGAAAAAAATATATTTATATTGGCAGTGTTTTTTCTAACATACTCCGCTCTCCACTTTCCGTCCGAATTCAAGAGTGTGGAGTGGCGGGACTCACCGCCGCGCTTTGTATTCTTCCCTTGTTATTCTTCCCAGAGCGGAAAATGAAAACAATTTAAATTATACCAGTATTCCATATATAAGTGGTTGAACCCACAACCAATCGCTATTGACAATGAGACACCAATGTGTCCATGATGGCCTATATATATATATATATATATATGTATGTAATATATATATTAGCGTAACTCAGTCTGGATCATGTGTCTTAAATAAATGGGCGGTAAATAGGGAATGGAATGATGTAGAACACTCACTAGGGTTGCTCGGCCTAATTTACTGCTAATACAAAGTGATGGCAGTCTGTAGCTAATAGCATGTTCCTAAGATTCTGGGCTGGAGGATAACTCAATCAATCAATCAATTATTCAATTAGGCCTGAAGGCTACTATTAAAATTTGTTTTAGTTAAAACTAAAATGTCATGACAAACAATTAATAGACACATATAAAGGTCTTCCATACAAAAGTCAACTTTAGAAAATTAGATGGTTCAGGTAAGCGCTTAGATTAAATAGTGATTTCTCAAAACTCTAATGAAAAAAATTGTAAGGTTAAATTTACGAAATATAGAATTCGAAGTACCGTAAGGTATACAAAGTCCATTCCAACGAAGTTGCGGGCCACAACTAGTTATTTACTTTTTTCCCATGAAAAAAGGCCACAGTCCAGGTGTCTGTAGTCTTTATATACTCAAATAAAAAAGTTGTAATTCAAAGTGCTTCTTGTAAAGCACATAAACGTCGGCGTATCAATGGGTTTTAAACAGCTTCTTCTGAACAACTAATACCTATTTACAAAACAATATTATGCATTATAAATTTATTATTGAGTAGCTTCTGCAATAAATAGATTTAATAGCGAGAAATGTGAATCATTGTTTATATTTATTATGTTATTTAGATATATTAGTGTGGTAATGTATTAAAATAGCTAAAACTTGTATAATATACGTTTCTTTGGTATTTCTAGAGTCCTAATTTTAAAGGACTTGTGGAGAAAGCTTTTAAAAAAGTTTTGAAAGCCTTCTCTACAAACCATAATATTTTTTTTACTATATGGTCGTATATTGACGTCACAAGTTGTTTTACAGCTATGATGCCTTTCAAAATTCAACTACTATTATAATAATGAGCAGATATCGATCAAGGTAGACCATTCACCAGACATTTTGTAACAATTTCAGCTGAATTTCGTGTGAAAAAACATAAAACATACAGGAAGTTACACACGTCGATCGACTAACCCACTTTGCTCCACAAATTGCGGCACTCCGCTAACCGGTCCATAGATTACTTTAGACTGTCTTATTGCGAGAATTTAAGTAACTTCCCCAATATTCAAGTTTTCTTCACAATATTTTTTGCTTCTATATGAAGATAAAATAATGAGTATGTCGTAATTTCAATCAGTGAATAATTAAAATTTGTATGAGCATTACGCTAACAATAATTGAACTCGTAGAAACTATTTGCTAATATATTTTTTTCCATCTTTCCAGTTGGCACAGTGGAACGTGACGCTTACTACGGGGGGTACGGTGGCAACCACCACTTCGCCGCGCCCGCCCCACCTCCACTCCCGCACGATGACCTCCCCTACTCGGTCTTCGACTTCGGAGACTACCAGAGGCACAGCCATCACAACAAACTCAAGCCCAAAAAGAGACCAAGAACTGACGCGCCCCCAACTCCTGGAGTGAAACGCAAGAGCGCGAGAAGGGCGTCTACCACCTACCTGTGTGGAGTTCCTCCTCAAAGCTCGTCTCCAAGGCTCTGGGGCCTGCACAAGAACAAGCCGGATATGAACTACGAGACCATGGGCCGCGCTCTCCGCTACTACTACCAGCGAGGCATCCTCGCCAAGGTGGACGGTCAGCGGCTCGTGTATCAGTTCGTGGATGTCCCCAAAGACATCGTCGAGATCGACTGTTCGCTCGCGTAGAGTGCAGTGTTAGTCAGGCCCCCGGACGAGGGGCCTCGAATCTCGTTGGACTTTCCGTAGAGTTATTTTCGCTCTTTCATACGTTTTTTCAAATTCTATTCATCATGCATTATTTCTCGCTTCTCTTATCAAATTTAATATTTATACAGAATAGAGACGAAATTGATTGCTCAAATGTTTATATATATACCTATTTTTAGGGGAATTTCAGAAAGGAACTATTTGCTAGATGTTATACGGTACGGAGTGAATTTTTGTATATGTATTGTAAAACGATTTTTTAAAGTTTCTAAAGTTTGTAACGTTTCTAAGTATGTTGACTCGACTGCACTAAATCAGAACTTCCTACCTCAAAACTATGCAAACTATTACATAATATATGGATTATACAATTTATTGGGAAAAGCAGTTTTACATGCAATAAGATATAAGTGTAATAAGAGTTTTATTAAAGAAGTATTTACGTATAAATGTTTATATTATAATGACAAAAATATAACGCCCTCAGATATATCTCTATGTATTGCCTGTTTGGTGCTTTACGGCCATTTGCATATAAATATTTACCTTGTTGAAGCAAATCTCGATGATATTCTATGTACAGTGGTTCCGTTAGCGGCCCTGGCTGTTGTTCCTTCATTGCGGCCGTCCTGGTCCCGGATTGGGCGAGTGGCGTGGCGAGTGGCGACGCGATATCGAACGATGCGCATTGAATCATTTAATAGTCAAAATTATATTTACATGTAACAAAAGTACAAGTTAGTTGAAATTTTTAAGGACACCCACGACCCACCCCCGAGCGGGCACCAAGCGGCCCTCTGAGTTCTTTATTTTCGTCTTCGATTGAAACCGAACTTTCAATTGATATTATTAAGGTTCTTGTACTGAAACCAACTGCCAACTTTCTGTTAGAGAACTAAATAGATAAGGTATGAATTTTTGTGCGTTAATTGTGTTTATTATTAGATGTTTACTATAAGTGAGATGTTTTAAGTGGACATATTCTAGTTTATTTCGTTTATTTAAATTTTACTATAAGCCTGTTGGGGGGTCTCGGGCTCGCATTCACATATCAACGAATTATTATATAATATTATATATGCATGTTACATATATGTGTATAAATGTCTTTTTAAATGTATTTTTAAACGATAACTAACTACCCTGAATTTGTTTGACAGCATATCAGAAGTACACGTGTGTATTCGGCAGATAAGCGCGAGACCCCCATTTTTTGTTACCTGAATAAATATTATTAATAATTAATTACTATTTGTGGTCCAATGTTAATGAATCATACTTTTAACTAGATAGTCGTTAAAAGGTCGGGGTTAAGCTAGCCTAGTTCCCGTTGGGTTTACAGCTGCAGATTATATACGAGTGGTTGGTTATGGAACCGATAGATGCGTCCAAAACGGAACGCGCAGTCCTACAATAATACTAATTGTTCCGTATTCCAATATTTGATGTGTTAGCGAGTAAGACTCTTTCTATATATATATATCGGTCTGCGCGTTCCGTCGAACTGTAAAGTGTTAGTGAAGCCTTAAGAGAATCGAATGTAAAGAAAATGGGTGCTAAGTGCGGGACCGACTTAACGCGGGATGTGAAACGAAACACACAGCTTACAACTTACATACTTATATATACATATATATATACTGATTGTGTATCACGTAACTCCCAGTGTTGTGTTTCGACTCGGTAAGAACGATCTCAGTCCGAACTCCGAACAAAACCAGTGCCCGTTTTATGTGATTAAATAATGTTTATAGAAAAAAAACCTAAAGTTTTAATCGTATTTTTATATAGGTAGGTGAAATTCTCAAAGCGATTTTCTTTTCTATTTCTTGCTTTTGTAAATATTACTTATAGGTTTTAACTTATTTATTTCGTCTTTTAAACGTTTGCCGAGTCCGCCAATCTATGACAAAGTTTTATCACAAATGAATTAGCTAAATTATTATCACGTCGTATTCCAGATATGTTTATAATGAAATATTTTAATTGTTTATTGAATGTTTAATCGATTGCGCGGACTTCGTGACCGTAAACTTTTCCTTTTTTAGGAAATTTCGTTCTATAGGTTACAAATTTTATTGTAATATACATAATTATATAATAAAATGTAACAGTAGTAATGAATGGACCACGTGATGGCAGGGGAAGCGCTCTCAGAATTTATAATTCGGCTAGTGTGAAATGATAAGAGTTACCGGTTAGTAGGCAAAATGTTTGAGCAAACATTTAAAAAAGATGCTCTAAATTTAAAATATAAAAATAATTTTAGTCGAATTGATGTTGTTACTAAATCAAAGTTTCTAATTAATAATGTACTTAATTAAAGAAATTCAATTGTAAATTTTTGACAGCACCTCGTGGAAATTTATTGTTAAAATTATTTTAATTGAGCCTAGTCTCTTACAATTAGTAAGTTAAAATTCGTTTAAATTATTTCGTAATGCGGTCGCTGATTCTTCCATTTGTCTATGACAATTCCAGTATATATGTTAAAGCCAGCCATGTTTTGAAATCTCACTGGAGACGTTTATATTTAAAACATTATCATATCTCGAGTTTGGGCTAATTTCAAATGTCGAAATGCGCTCAATATAACATTTGATTGATTTTTAAAATACAATCGTTATAATGTCCGTCTTGGCACCAGCGCTACTACTGAAGAATCAGCTGACTTTTATTGCATGAACAATATGTATTGTAAATAATATAATGAAGCATAATCATTTTGATGAAACGCACACCCTCAAGACCCATGCGAGTAAATGGCGTCGCTAGATAGTTGAAATATGAAAATATTTTCCGCGAAAGCAATGAAAGGTTAGTGAATTGGGTTAGGGGGGGGGAGGTGTTCGGGTAAAACACGTTTTGTCTACTATTACATTGTATTCTACGAGTAGTTTATGTCCAATTGAATTGAATACGTAATTGAAACTGTTATTAATAAAAGCGTGTGGATTTTATCTTTTATTTGTATTTGTTTAACAATTTCAGCTTCATTTCGTTGTTGTTTCAAAAATTAGTTAAAATTAGTTCTGAGAGTCTCGTGGAGGAGATGTGTTGCTTTTAGATTTTTGCAAAGTCCGATTGTTTTAATTATAATTTTAGTGGTTTAATTTAACAAAATACTGTATTTTCTGCCCCCTAGTTAAGTTATTTTTTTTCTATGTATAGCTAGTTATAAGTGTAAATGATTTAGCATATAAATTTGATGCATGATGATAACGTTAATAAAATATCCACAATAAAATACAACCGTTTTGTTTCTTCTCAAAAAATACCCTAATGCTTTTTATATTTTTTTCCCGCATAACAGCCTAGGCAGAGACCACCTAGTGACAAGATACCCCGTTCTTTATTTTCCGCTCGAATCCAACAAACTGCGGGAAGTCAACGTCGCGCTTGTCACCCAAGTCAATTTCATTACTTGAAATAATTGTAATATAATCATTCTCCAGATTGAGTCTACCCCACAACCATCCAAAAATAAAATAAAATATTTTTGACATCTTAAAGTGTTATTCAAACACTATTTGAACGCAAGAGGCGCCGTACGGTTTCCAAGAGATGTGGGTACGAACCCCGCTGCGTTCAAAATTTTATACGTTTTCTAATAATGCTAAAAGAACATTTTAAAAAATATGTGTTTTGAGTCCGAATATGTAGGTTTAGTTCTATACATTTTAGGTGTAATTCATTATTCAAAAGAATAGTTTAGTTTTTAGTATCTAGTATCGTTTGAGCGCGTCTTTGGATGATTTTTCACCAATTCTTTAAAATTCCATATATTCCCTTTTTTGATAAGGTCGCAAAATTTAAGATGATTTACAATAAATTTGTAGCCACAGGCTTTAATATACTTGATATAAACACTAAATTCTATCTCCTTAGCAAAATGTGGGACATAAAGATTATTTATATGCAACGTGACCTTGGTGAAGGAGTAAATGCTTTACTGGCACGCTTAAAGCCATTATAACTAAAATTTTAAACTAAACTAAGATGCTCTTTTCTTATATTAGCAATTGAATAAAACTTTCTTAAGTACGTCACAACATGTTATTTTTAAGCCAAATAATTATGTTACTTATAACTTGAGTTGAATAATGAATATACTTTATAAAAGTATTTAAGTTTAATACGTTATATTTCTTAAAAAATTGAAAGCAACACGAAAACAAAATAATAAAATATATAAAAGAAGAACTAACACATGTATTGTTCAATTATAATTTCGAACGAGTACCAATGTGACCATAGACACGCTGACGTGTTTTTTTCACGTCAAATGAAATGTCATTTTCCTTGACGTGTAAGTGCTAGTGTCAAGAGCCGAGAATAATTTTCACTTTGTTTTCCCATTCGTGAATAATGAGAAGAAAAAAATAAATACTTTAAAATTTTTGATAATTAATAAAAGTGACGTTTGTTTTAAGTGAAGGGACATATATAATTAGCGAAATGGTTCTAATGACAATGATCGCTCGTGTCGTAGACGGGCTGCCTTTAGCCGCTACAATGCAAGAGGACGACCAGGTAAATATCCCCAAGCATATGCTGCTTTTTATTTTTACAAACACCTATTATTTAACATTTGTGATCGATGTTTTCCTTGCTATGCACCCTCCTCACTATTCCTTTACAATATCTTTAAACTTTCGCACATTGATTTTAATTTTATTTGCTGACGGTTTGCAGAGTGGCTGTAATATATTGGAGTATCAAAACCAAGCAAAAATGCTGTTTAGAAAATTAAGCCCTCAATCGCCAATCCGCTGTTCCATCGAAACTGGGTCCTATCTCTTCCAGTGAGTTATGATTGCTTTTTCTTTTTAGTTTGTTTTTTATTTATTTTCGTGTAGTGAGTAGAAGTTTATTATGCCTTGATTGAAGTGTATTGTATTGAATTGAAGTAGTGGGTAACACTTGTATAGAAATGTATTTTCCAATATTAAACATGAATATTTTCCTCTTAATTTCAGCTATTTAATTGAGAATGAGATCTGTTATCTAGTTTTGTGTGAGAGGAACTACAGTAAACGACTCGCCTTCAGTTATTTAGAGGAGATTGCACAAGAATTCTATCAGCAATATGGAAAAAGAGTGAGTGCAATTATCACATATTGTATTGTTTACTTACAACAACATAATTGTTCCATCATTCTTGCTAGTACACATGACACTTTGTTTAATTCCTACAAGAGTTCAGGAGATTGAGTGGGGCAATCAGAGAAATAAAAATATCTAAAATTTAAATATTTTAATATATATATATAATGAATATATATAAATAATAATAAAAATAATGTATATAATGCAATAACTTATTTATATTATAAATACAAAAATTTGGACATATTGAAAGTACTTGTAATAGGGTATTTCTATAAAGAATATTTTGACTTGAAATTTCATATATTTTGTAAAGTTAAGTCATGAATGCATAATATTGTTGTGCATGTAAAACTTGCTGTGCTAAAAAAGCTATTTTTTTTCCATTTTTAACAGTTTGAATTAGGTATAATAATAAACCATGCTTGAAAACAGTTATGTTAGTGATTTAACAACATATATATATATATATATATATATATATATATATATATATATATATATAGCAGTTATATATGTATATATTAGCAGTTGTATATTACGAAAAAATAAAGTTTTTTTTTCATGTTCTAAAAATATGTATAAAACTCATTGCAATTATGGAAAGCACAGCAACAATATGCTTATATACTGATAAAATATATATTTATATACTAAAGAAATAACTTTAAAGCAAAAATATTATAAATCTGGTATGAGTTTTTACAATGATGTAGTAAATTTCAAATTTCTGGCAAAGTGTATCTTTTAGGTATATATTTTTTAGAATAATACATACTAAATATATGGTGTTCTGTTCTTTTTGTTTTAATCTATTATTAAGTAAGTGTATTGACATACACACCATTTTATTATTATAACAATTATTTATTTTACCTTAATACAACAATTAAGAGTATGTGTTACAGATAAGAAAATTAGCATGATAAAATGGCAGCTAATTAGCCCCATAGGAATTTGTTATCAATATATATAAAACTCATTACTCAGCAAGTGACTTACAGGCAAACAACCGAATCTACTAGGTGTAGAATGTAAATTTGTTATCTTGTTTCTTTGGGACCTATAGGTGAGCACTAAGAGAGAATTATATACGAAAATACATTTAAATCATAAACAAGAATTATACTCGTAAATCTTTCAGAAATTAGAAATAACTGTGATGTTATGTTCTACAGTCAAACTATGAAAGCTTTCGTTCAGTAGTAATTAATTATGGTTACTATGCAAGGAAGGAAGCTTTCATAGCAAACAAATGAAAATGCAACCAACTATTTTGTTTGTATTATTGTCAAAATGTTGTAAATTCAGAGGTATTGCACTCGTCAAGGGGGCGGGGGCAATACGTAAATGATACCTCTTGTCCCATATCCAGGTGAACACAGTCACGCGTCCCTACACGTTCATCGAGTTCGACACGTGGATGCAGCGCGCGCGCAAGCAGTACGCCGAGGGCGGGGCGAGGGCGCGGCGGGCGGGCGCGGGGGCGGCGGCCGCGCTGGGCGGGCAGCTCGGCGATGTGCAGCGCATCATGATGCAGAATATTGACGACGTGCTGCAGCGAGGAGCTGTTCTGTCAGGTCAGCGGGATTTAGACGATAATGTAGTTTAAGTTTTAAAAAAAAATTGTTTATAAGGGCTTCTAAGTATAAAAATTGTTGTCTCTTTATTTAATACATAGACACACTAAGCTATCTATGGATTTTTAATATTAGTTTTAGGTAATGGTAGTAAATATATTATACTATATAGATTCAAACACTACACTATTATGTGTTCACAATAATAATAAGAAAACATTTTAGAAAACGTATAAAAGTTTAAACTCAATGGGATTCGTACCCGCGTCTTTACCGTACAAGCGCTCCGACAGCTGAGCCATGCGCTTTCTAAACCCGGATTCTTACATTACTACTTATTTTTGTTGTTAGCATTGCTGTGGAGAGATTTTTACAAGAGGTGTGGGTTCCAATCCCGCTGTTTCTGTTGTTGTTGATTCAATTTTCAAAGTGTATGAATTAAAATAATAACAGAAAGAAATACTTTTGAATACTATTCACATTCTACTTACATTACTATTTACATTCTATACTGAATACATTACATACCTATACTGAATAAAATTATGCAGACGGGAGGAAAATGAAATTTGAAATAGTTAAACTTTATGTATGGAAGACTGCAGAAAGTCAATATTTTGTATAATAATAAATAAATAAATGTTATATTGACATACAATGATTGAAATAAAATATATATTTAGAAAACGCGTATTTTGCGCTACTACTTAAATTAAAAATTCAAGTGTCTCATCATTTTATTGTTTTTTTTTTACAGAACTCGACACAAAAACGCAAAAGCTTTCCATGATGTCGCAAAAATACAAAAAGGACGCTACTTACTTAAATACTAAATCAATGTTAGTCAAAGCCACGGCCGGAGCAGTCATCTTACTTGTATTTGTGCTCTACTTCTGGGTGCTTTAGACTTTTGAGACTTTAGAAGTTAATACCAAGTTGTTATGGACATCCTCATATGTTTATCATACTGTTTAATTTTCTGTTTTATTATAGCCTACTTTTATTATTTACTTGTCTGTTTATTTGTCCTCTATATGAATTAATATAAATCATGGGCGATATTAGAACTAGTGACCTACGGAGTGACTTTAGTGTTAGATATAGACTAAAGCGAATGACTGACTGACGTTTTATATAATGATAAGTGCATTCCAAATAAAGTATCTGGCATTGGTTGTAACAACTAGTGTAATTTAGACGTGATTTGAACCCCATCCCTTACGCACATAGACCTTAGTAGGTAAACTGTATGCAGTGTCTATTTGTACCATTTTTTATAAGATAATAAAAAATAATATTATGTATGTGAAAACATTTTGTAAAAATGAATAATGTAATAAATTCCTATTATTTTCTCAACTTCTTCTACTATCTTCTTTATTCAGTTAATCAAATCTGTCGAATCTCCAAAAATCAAGCTATTTTTCTATATATATATATATATATATATATATATCATGTTTCTAGAATATATAAATTAAAATCATATAAACATTTAGTAAATAGGTAATAGCTTTTGCTTCAATAATACATAAATATGGTATTAATAATTAAATTATTGTGATAATATAATTCAATCACAATGCAATGCACAGATTTTAATGAGTTTTAAACATAAGATAGAGCTGTAAGGTCTTTCGCTTGGCAAGAGTGTCGCCATCAATGGTCTGAAACAAGTTGATATACAATTTGGGAAAACTATTAATAAATGATTATATATCACATCGTCACATATAAATTGTCACAATAGTTATTACTTAAAAAAAATACTACTAAGGAATTAAAATTTAAATTTGCTATACTGTAGAAAGCTCCAGAATACTCGGCGACGCTCTTGTCGCTTGGTGTTATCAGTTTTTGTATTTTCCAATATTTTTTACAGTATGAGGATGGTGGTGGAGATTTGTAAATGAATTGTTAATAATTATATTTATTTAAGATTTAATAAATATGTATTCTTTCCACTATAAGAGATTGGTGCTTTATTTATCTTACCTAATACAAGTAAATCATCCTTCCCAGAAATATGTATTGAAATGTATTGAAAAGCAAAGTGCGTAGCTTTATTATATGTTGAAGTCATCATCACAAAGTCACAAAGCCTGCTTATACACTAAGGGTGATCTCTTCCCGGCAACCTAAATGTAAGGATGTAATAAAAAGAGCAACAAAAAACATGCTAAATAAACACTGTTAAATCTAAATAAATAAACTATCACATACAAATACAGCATATACATATATAAAAATATTATAATATGTATACAAAAAGACCATTTTTTAAATCCATTTTGCTGATATTGTTATACAGCTTCAATATCAGATAATTTAATGTGGTCAAAAGAAAAAAACCATATTTCTCCCTATTCATATAATTAAGATCCACTCTCAAATATTTATTTAATAACATGCAAAAAAAGTTGCATTAATACATATAACATATATATTATTATTTTAATCTAATGTAGGAAGTATTTAACAAATCAGTTTGAACCATTATTTTTATATCTATAATTTTAAGCCCTTTCCAATATAATTTCTCTTTGTCACAAAAATGTTAGAAAGAAAAATTTTAAAGTATTGCAGTTCAATAACAATATGGTTTTACATCTTCATATAAAAGATTATGTATATTTAATCAAAATACAGAAATTGATTGCAATAAAAATCCTTACAAGTGTTTTATTAAAATAGCTCTTATCTATTTGCCACATGATTTGTTGTGAAAGTTGCAATTGCATTACTAATTCTTAGGGCATTAGCTGTTGTTAGTACCTGAAAAGTAGTAGAAATTTTAAATTATAAAACATAATTTCACATTACTATACTAATAATACAAATACTTACAGTATCTTCCTTTTATTTTGATATATCACTAAATTTACCAATGGTAGTGATCAAAACAAATTTTGTCCAAACAGAAAAATTGAGTTAAATATGGTTGAACCCAGTGACAACATAGCGAGACTAGGCAACATAAATCAATATATATTATAAAATAAAATCATTCTCTAGTGCACACAACTGCTGCAATACTATTCTGGTAATTCTAATAGTAAGGAAAATAGAAAAGAATGATCTTACTTGTATTAAGCTTGCGTAAATAACCGGTCTACTTTTCCACTGAATTGTACCAAGGATCTGTGCTGTATATGGCAGAATATTATTTTGTAGTGGCCTATTTATGTACGCCATGTTAACTAAAATACTTTGAATATCGGCATTACCAACTGAGTTCAACTAAAAACATAAATTATTTACCATATTATAAGAATTGATGACTAATTGTTAAATGTATTTTATTGTAACTTACATCTTTTACGAAAAAGTTACCACCAATACTTTCAATAATTCCAATAGTACGAAATTTAACAATATTTTCTTTATTTTCTTCACATTTAGTAATCAAGTCCTGAATATTGTAATGCGTGAAGAAATCAGCCTGAAATTTAATATAAACAGCCATTGTTTTTTTTAATTTTTAAAATTTAATATATAATCAATCGTTATGTAAAATACCTGAGACATTTCTTCTGTAAAAGGTTTATTACAATAAGTATCCTTTCTAATACAATTCATATTTAACATATACTAGAAAAAAGTTTACGTAGTAATTAAATGAATTCTTATTAAGTTACATCAAAAATTATGTATGTTTATGAAATTTCGATATTCCCGCCATTATTTTGGCAATTGTCATTTCTAATTATTAAACAGATAATATTATGAATCAAGAATTTCAATTTAAAAAAAATATAACACTTCAAACTAACAATAGGAGAACCTACATATACAAAATAATAAAATCAAATATCCCAATAATCAATAAATACTACTTCATTACATTAATTGCATACGAAAATTTCAAGTTAATAACCGTATAAAGAAATGAGGTAATCTTACTGACATTTCATCAAAGTACATTTTAATTAAAATGACGTATATATACATATTATATATTGAATCGTGTGTCAATTTTACCAACAATTTTACACCTTTATAAACGTTAAATACCAAGTAATTTTAGAAAGTATAAGCTTAACACGTCAATATGCCTTCCACACTAGTCGACTTGCGACCTAACAGGCGTCTTTTAGACCACGAATTCGAAGGATATAAATTAAATTTACAAAGTCTGTCACATTTCTGTCTTGAGCTCCCTTCTTCTGTCGACAAACTATATCCAGATGAAGTACAGTACTCTTTCGTACACGCAAAGCTCTTTGCGCTTCATAATCATCTTGTATTGGATTTCTGGGACCACCAGTACAATTACTATTATATAGATAACCACCAACAAGTATGTAATGTAACCTTTGACAATATAAACAATACATTCCAGAGTGCAATTGTTTACAAAGTGCCAGTTAAAGTTGAAAGAAAGCCTGGACATTTTAACCTTTGTCTTACTTTTCCTTCTGATCACTTGGCAGTGATAAGTGATGGGGCTGGCTATTTACATATTGTAGATACTGGCATAAGGAACAGACCAGCCAGTGATAAACAAACATGGCAAACTATATATTCAAGTTTAGCTCTTGGAGAAGAAAAAAATGTTTTATTGTAATGGATGTAGAGTGCACGAAAGATAATATTGAAATGAAATTAGATTTGTTTGTTACAATCTGTGGAACAATGTGAAAAACATTTTAATTCAGTGTTAACTTGGGTCTCATTTGGAAATGACAGTCAAACCTGGAGAGAGCTGGCAGTGAGGCAGAAGTTAAGGGAAAAGGTATTGTCCATTATGCAGCTCTTGAAACTAGTTGTTCTGCATTGTATATAGCTTCCGACAATTTATTTAAGTTTACATCGGATTCAGAAAGAGATATTACAGTTAAACCAAAAGATGAAGCCAGGCAAATAATTTATACTTGGCTTCAAACTAATGATGATATAACAATTACTTTAAAATTGCAAGACAAATTTAATAAAAAGCTACTTTTTTTTTGTAAATGTCACTCCTTTATAATCAAAAATAAATTCTGAAGCAGTTTGTTCAGGGTCGATTAACACTAAAGTGGACAGTGAATTGCTATCAGCTTGGAATATCAAGACAGTGGTCAAGTAGATGTTCTTATAACAAAATCAAGAAATATGATTTGGGATGGCAGGGCAGCTGATAGAAGGTGGGGACAAAAATGGGGAGCAAATACTAGATGCAAGTTTAGTTGAGGAGGTTCATAAGGCTGGCACATTTTTATGTTTCAGAAACTACTCTGTAGAACGACAATACCTGGTCTGAACACACAAGAACTGGAAGAATGTGATGTGGCATCTGAAGAAGACACTGTTTTGGGTGAGACTTAAATATCTTAACTTAAAATTTATTATTTTTTAAAGTAACTAGGCATCCAGTAGAGTCAGGAAGTAGACAAAAATATTTGCTAAGCACTGAATTTGCTTACGAAAGGGTTTGGGTGTAGCACAGTTTCAACTTTGCCTTATCTGAATCATTTAATCTCTCACTAGTCAATCAAGTTATAGTATGTTCTTATTGTGCCACATTAAAAATCTTATATGATATTTCAATCTTTAATTGTTAATTAAATTATTTGTCTTTCTATTTCAGTTCGAATGGATATATAGGAATAAATTCAATAACACATAAATAGGGTACCACTGAGTGTACATCAATTTTTATTCAGCATCAAGTTAGAAACTCATGAAGTTCCAGCCTTAGCACTAAGGCATGATGTTGATGCTTGTATATGGCAGCCATTTGCCCAATTTATTAACTTAGATGCTTGGCCTATAAAACATCATGGAACACTGATGGCCTTTGGATATGTGCAATCTTCTAAGCAAAACAAAAAATTTGTAACTTGCTCACCTAATTTTGTTTACAGTGTAGTATGTGAAGCTACACGCCATATATTTATCTATAAAAGCTCAGGTTGATATAGGTGGAGGATTAAAGGAAAAACTGCTGGAATAGCGAAAAGAAGAAATATTAAAGTAGGTCAACAACATGTTATAAATATGGATAAATATGGAGAAGTTTTAGGTGTACACGCAACAAATGATTATTTGTTCATACTGACTGAAACTAACTTAGTAGTGATAGGAGTGTAAAATATATAGTATATTTAAAATATTTACTTTATTTGTTTTATTCTTAAACCTATGCTTTGTATTTGTAAAAAATCATTCATCCTGTTTTTAAGATTATGTACACCCACATATAAAAGGTAGGTTGAGAGAATTAAGATTGTTATTCTATTTGTCTCCTTCACTATCTTCACTGCCACTGCTGACACTTTCTTCTGATGAATAACCAGTTGTAAATAAAAGATTCTTGGGCTTCTTCTTTTTATCTTCTTTAATTTCTTTAACAATTTCCATCTTCTTTTCCTCAGCTATTATTTCTGTTAATGTTTTATATGGCTTGTTCCGATTCCCATCATCCTTGTGTTGTGTTTCTTGTTGTTTCTCATTATTTGTGATAGTAGTTTGTGTTATTTGCTTAGGCTCATTGTTTGAAGCTATTGTTTTTTCTTTACTATTTTCATTTTTATTTTTCTTTAGCTCAATATCTAACTCGTCATCTGTAATAAGTATATTATTATGGACATTACATTTATTAAACAACAAATAAGATGTATACCTGAGGGGGGCAACTCGCTGGCCACATGTTGCTTTTTGAATGATTATATATGGCTCTCACTAAATACACCCTGTTCATGGGCTCCCTTTTCATTTATTTTATTCTATTTTAAATTTCAAAAATTAAACCTTTTTTAATACTTATTCAACTGCAGTTTACTAAACTTTCAATTTTTTTTAAATGGCTCCTACTATCATGGAGCTTGGCCGCCCCTCGTACATCCAGTACAATTCTTTTATTAAATTTACTTATTAAGAATTTAAAAGTATATTCTTCTTAGTTAAAAAAAGAATTAATTCCTTAACAAAATATCTAAAACATTTAAACTATCTTTACCTCTTGTTATTATTTCAAAGTTGTATGCATGGTCCTTTAGAACTATGAATATAATTGGAAATTCTAATATACACTTTCCAGATAGATTTTCTGCTAGTGACTCTGCAGTGTCAAGTTCAAAAAACTTCTTGCTAGAACATCTCAATCTTTCAGCTGTAATATAATAAAATTGTTAAACAGCTCAAGCAATAGCAAATAAATGTAAACTTGTAAAAAATATATACACTTAAATGAAATTACCTTTCAAGAGTACTTTAACACCACTGAATCCAGAAGATTTATAAAAGACAAGATCTTTAGACCCGTCAAAAGGTGGAGCATCAGGACTTAAATATTTATCTAAGAGGTCTGATAGTTTCTTTTGTTCTGGACATTTTTCATCTACAAATTTCAAAGGATTGGAGTCCACATTGGGAAAAATCCACTCAACTCGCCAGTAAATAATATTTGTTTTAGTGTTGTACCTTGTAGAGTTTAAGGAATGTCTTGTAAAATGTTGAGTTAGGAATTGTAGGACTGTACCTCGCTTTCTGGCTGCCACTTTAAGTTTGTATAAATGCTAAAATTATTAATAATATTTAGTACATTGTACGTTGAAAAATTTAATAAGCATTATAATAACAAAAATCCCTTACTATAGGTAAATCTTTATCTATCCTACTAAATTTCTTTCTCTCATTTCTTTTAACAGAGTAAACAAATCGAGCACATTCTTCTAAAAGCCTATAATCACTGTATAAATCAGAGTCTGTAAAATCCTGCATTCTTATGAATTTGGTGCGATCTCTAACACCACTACAATCTAATTCTTCTTTGTGAATTCTAACACAAGCTATGCTACACGTTTTGACTTCGCATTTTGGACACGTGTAAATTGCCATTTTTGAAGCACATACTTCACAAGGGCCAAGCCTGTAAATGATAATATTGTGTTAATAATCATTAAATATGTTAAAAGTTCCATTGTTAGAGCTTCCTGAAAGTATTATTTACCTTGGTGGAATTTGGGTATTTTGATCGAGATCTGAATCAGAGGAAGAAGGCATCCTAATCGTTAATATTTGGCTTATACACCAATTTATTTAATAATTAAATTATAATTTAAAAGCTATATAAAAAATAACAATAGTAAAAACCACACGGTAACCACATTTGTTTTCAAATTATGTCAGTCTAAGTCATGTTCTTTGACATTACTACATTTAGTAAGTAGCTGATTAAAAAATTGCTTATGATTGTATTTGCATACATAAATCCTAATATAGCTTTGGAATAATTACAAAATATATAAAATATTTTAAAAAATGTCTATTACATATTTTTTTATATACTTTAAAAAAATATCAAGTGGATGATTGTCTATGACGTAAACCTTTGCTTGTCCCAAGATAGAAAAAAGAAATACGAACCTGTGGCCAAAAAAAATGACAACACTGAAGTAAACAGTAATCCAAATGTCAAATGTTGCTAACTTGTTTGTAAATTGAAATTCAAAAATACTGAAGCAAGTTTATTCGATTATACACTAATACATAACAAAAGTAATAGTCTAAAATGGGAGCTGAAACTCAGGGTGATGATTGGGACCTTCCCTGTTCAGACGACGAACTATCAAAAACAGGCGTTTACATTGGTAAGAACTGGATGCCGAATCCAGCTGAATTAGAGAAGATTTGTATAAAGCTATTGAAAAATCGGGCGCATTGAATTTAGAATGGAAATGCCCCGGGAGACGAGCACCATCACCAGTACCGGTAAGTAAAGAAAGAAAACCAACCTGAAGTTCCTTCATCGCCTATTCGAGAAGAAAAATCAGATTTTGATTTCATGGACGAAGTAAATTCCTTAAGATTACGAGTTCGTAGAGAAGGTGAAGATACTCTTCGGGGCTCAGCAAAGAAAAAGACTACATCTTTTGATGGAATACTTTCAAATATGATTAGACATAAGAGGATAGAACAACTGGAAAAACAAGCCAATACCAGCTCCCCCTCCAATAGTGGCAGTTAAAGTATTACAATATAATCAATAAGAATACAGGAGTTTTGTTTAATACAATGACAATTAAGTACTATGAATATATTATCCTAATACCTGACCTGACAAAGTTCATACCACCACTACCTGAAGTTGTAACTTTTTTTTTTTAGTTATAAACAGATTGAAATAAAATAAAATGTTAAAGGAAGAAGCTTACCTCAATACTATAGTCAAAACTGCATTTAATCACATAAGCCATTTCTGAAATTAGTGATATATAAAAACAAAACAGGATGAAATCAAGGCAAATAAGTAAAATATATTAGATTCCTGTTGTATTCACAGATGCCTTATTAATTTATTATTATCCTTATTATTTTCAGTGTTCAAGTTTTTTACCATTTTCCTCCATGGCAACCAAAACTGATAACAAATAGTAAGTTGTTATAAATATTTAAATTATTACAATGGCAGAAAAAGTCTTTATAAATATATCTACTTTATTAGACTATATTAACATCTATTGTGTGTACAGAAAAATGCATTATTACTAAAATTGTATAAAGTTAGAAGTTTGGTGAATAATGTATAAGACTTTTTAATGAACCATAGTCGACAGATATAAAATATTTTCCATAAAAAATATTACATGATATAACTCATTAAAAGCAAAGATTAAAATTCAATATTAGTACACAATAATGGTAAAACATTGATAACAATTATGTTCAAATCAAAGACTTGCATGGTTAAAGGTTATTTCATAAAATATATTGATAAACATATTATGCATAGAGCTGCAATCCATGCAAGTCTTTAATTATAACAATTTAATTTTTAAACATTTAAGATTGCTGATTTAGGCTGTAGTAAGTGTTCATTTTCTTCCATAATCTGCCGACAGGTATCCATATTTTCAATAACATCATCTAATTGCCAATGCTTTCTTAAGAGAGCTAATGCTATGTCAAATTTGCCTTGTCTTATACACTGAACTCCTATACAATGTGCCGATGTCTTCAATTGTATTCCTATGTCATGTATTAAAGTCCATAAATACTTTTCATACTCATTTACACATTGTACTTCTGAAAAATTAATAAAAATATGTATTAATATCTTTGGCTTGTTACAGTTTTTGAAATATAATGTAATTGATATTGATATGAATAATTTTTTCTTTAATTATACTTTATTTATTAGTATTATCAGGGTTTCTGCTTAATAATCATGGCCATGGCCATGTAAAGTGGGGGCCACCTGACTACATTAGGAATTTGGTGCTACATCTTCCATTCCCTGGTCAAAGATTATTAGAGCGACCCAAGACACGGTGGAAGTATAGGAAAGTGTGCAAAGTCACCGATGACAATATCCTATACAGAGTGAAGTGGAAGACAAATATAAGGAAAGCCATCACCATGTGAGACAATAGCTAAGAAAAGAGAAAGAGTCATCTTATAATATATTCATACTAAAATGTATAACATTAAATAGCTTACCTAAAGTAAAGTTAGGTGGCTCAAAATGTACACATTTAATACCATAAATGACTGGTAATGTGCTATTAGCTGGTCGGATCAACCCTTGTGATGCTAGCTCATATGTAGTCTGTGAGTCCATATGAAGACCAGATAATCTGCAATATTTTAATGATACATATTTCACACATTAAGTTTACACATCTATGGCAAATGCCCTAAATAGAGAGGTAGAAGAACCATTACACATTGTTCACCATTCCACCAAAACAGAAAGAAGAATGCAGTGTCTTAATATCATAATATCATTGAACTTTAGATAATAAATTGATTAACTAAATATTTTTAGTATTTTTATTGATACTTACTCATACATAGTCTTTTGATGTGCAGCTTGAATATGAGCAACTATTTTGTCTATTTTAGTCCTTGTAACATGTCCGTAAGTGGATTTTTCAACTACTTTCCCATTCCAGAAATAAGTGTCTGTTGCTTTACCGAGGTTGCCTTGTACTTTAAATGCTCTAGTTAGTCTTGCTGTATTGATTTGATATGTCAGTCTTGTACCATCATTTATACCTAATACTAGGAAAAAATTAAAGAAATTTATATTTTACTAAACATTTAAAAAATATGCTAACAATATAAATAGAAAACTAACCAAAAATAAATTAGTGGAAGTGCAACATTGTCTGACTGTACATGATGTGATGGTTATGAGTTAAACCTTCAATTAAGGGCAATGATTATATTAATTTTATTATATATAGGGAAGTTTATTCCCTATTTAGGATAAGATCAAAAGACAATTTAACCCTTAATTAAGTTCTGAAAAAGAACAATCCTTGTCTCAAACTGGGCGCAACGTGAAGAATTGAACACCCTTACACTTGGCTTTCTCTGTCTACCAAGCTATATGCAGATGTGTGGAACTAAATAAATATTAAGAAGTCAAAAACTTACACAAAACTCCACTAGTAAATTTTCCTAAATATGTAGCCCAGCTACATCTTATGTCAGTGTTCATATACCGAGGTCCACATACTAAAGGGTTATCAGCATAGTTAGGAAGTAACCTAACTTCCATAAGTTTATTTGTAGCTCCAACAATTTCAACTCGTTTCTCTAACGGCCTATCTGGTAGCGCATTAAGATCTACAAGGATACTAACAACGTTAACACTAAACATAAATTATGTAAACATCACATCTTTTAAAAAATAAAATATTTGCAAAAACTAACCTTGACAAAGTTTAGTAAAGTAACAATAATATGTTGCACGTGTCTCAGAGATACACCAACTGGTTTATAAACACAAATTAGACCATTTAAAGTTTTATAAGCTTGAATGCAGGATCTAATATCTTAACCATTTTGATTATTTTTCGTAAGCAACATACATTTGTTAGATCAAAACAAACTATCGTCTCAATAAATAATAGACCTTATGACATTGACAGTTAGACAGTTATAGTCTTTAAAGTTGAAAGTGTTTGATACAAATTTTGTACAATGAAAGTCACAAATTCTACTTATTGGAATGTTCAAAATGCTTTTTTTTTTTTAGATTTTGTGTATAATTAAACAACTTTTATTATTTTTTATTATAGATTATGTAATGTATCTCATATTTTTAGACACTAAGTTTTCATATCTCCCTCTATATTTTCTTCGTGAAGTTTGTTTATAGCTGGAGCTAGAAGCATATATAAATATTTGAAATAATATTTAAGGACTGTACAGTTTTGCAAAAAAATTTATAGTACATACAGATTACAGGCTATAGTACAACCACCATTAGAGAAATAAAGCTAAGTAATAGCAACACTGTAAACTTAAACAAAAAAAAAGTAATTGTCTGACTCGACTCGAGTTTGACTGTTAGTGTTGACATTAGTCAAATAGTCTGTGGTGTGCAATGGCCGTTTGTGAACACCGTCACAGTCGCGTATCGCGGCCTTATCTTTAAGTTCTTCCAAAATTATATTACTAAATAAACTTCCATAGAGAAATAGTGTCGTTTATAGTGAAATTATATTTGTGTTGTTGACTGTGTAAAAGAATTCGTGTGGGCGTTTCTAGTTGAGCGTTTTAATTTCGTGTGAAATTTTTGTTATTGGTAAGTTGGTATATTATATGTATCTTTCTATTATTCAATTCGTATCACACAATGGTAATTGTTGAGTGCCATTTGTTCTGATTCTTCGCGAATAATCGAACGTTAGTGTACAGTATACACGGCACGACACTGCCAACCCGTTCACAACTCGTTGGTTTACGTCGCATCACGCAACTTGTGCCAATTTGCATTATTCTATCACTTTTCATAAATATTTTGTTTTTGTTTCAGTTTGTTGGTAAATAAGTATACTATTTCATGCATTATTATATGAAACATTCTAACAAACAAAGTTTCGTTAAGTTTCAACAGCAATACTTTAGAATGTTGAAATGACAGTTAAAGTATTTTTTTTATGATATATCACTTTGATAACTCTTGATAAATTAGCTCTTGCTAACTAGTAATTACGTTTGCGATGAGAATTTTTATATAATGAAAAACCTTAATATTATCTTATGTACACAACCAATAATAACATAATTACTTGTATAACATAATAATTTGTTTTTTTTAACAATTAACTTCTAAAAAAATGTTTGTCTGTTGTATATCAAATTTACTAGGAATAGATAAAGTATTATAAATATTTATTATTGAGCAATACTATTCCTGAGTTATAGAGAAACTTCTGAAGTAAATATTAAAATAATATTAAGTGTAATAATCATAATATAAGATAACCCAAATCCTTTCTTCCATCTTTATTTATGCAAAAAGAATATAAATTATATATAATATAAAGGAATTTTTTTTACTAAGTAAATAATCTTAGGTTTTTTCATTACAATATAACCTATGGCATCTAACTCTTGTTCATAAACGGTGGTAACGAAGCATAAAAATTGTGCCTGAAACTTATTTAAATATTCATTTATATATGGGCATCAAACTACAAATTTTATTTTTGACACATAAAATTCATCTTGAATGTCAAATTCATTCATAAATGCAAACATCTTTTGATATTCCAATTTATCCTATTGTATATGCTTTATCTTCTCAAATGGATAATTATAAAGGACATAAAGTTCTAAACATAAGTGTAGATTATATAAAGTTTAGTTTAGTATATATAAATATAATTCAAGTATTATTTTATCATGATAATAAAAATGTTACCTTCTCAGAATTTTTTATAAATATATGAACATGATTAAGGTGAAAATGCATGCATGCAGGTTTTGTCAAACCTGTTACAAGTAACCTTGTGAACAGGACAGACACAATTTACATGTGAAATGTCACTATGATTTCCCTTGAAATGAGATAGCCTCTGCCCATTTGGTAGATTGTTTCTAACCAAAAGTTTATAGTATATTAAATATAGCTTGATGATAATAAAATTTGAAATATAGTATTATTAAATTCATCAGTTTACTTAAAAGATATTGAATTGTTTTTTCTTTTTTTATCAACATTTCATTTTTTTTTATAATTAGTTCATATGACAATCATGATTAAGGTCAGTGTGATGCAGTGTTGTGGGTTTGATTACTAGTCAGAGAGAATGATAATAATCTAATTATTTCCATTTTCTGCTCTGGACTGGGCATTGTTTTAGGTACCCACCTAAGAAAAAGCCTGGCATTAAGTTCTACTACCCAGGAGAAAATAATGTCAAGACAATGGCTTTGCCTTACCATTAAACTATTTAAATATAGTAATTCCCCGGAGGTGAATCAAAACCCCATCCATCTCGTTTATACTCATACACTGTCCTGTTAATCCACAATGGCCTCAATAAACACATAAACAGATTATACACAATAAACATAAAAATGAATGTTTTACCATTTGTTCATAAAAATCATGTATCTTTATTTTGGCAATAAAACACTATTGTGGCTTTTGCCAAAACCTTAGCTGACTCAACGCTTACGTCAATTCCTTATCACACCTGAACAAATTAATTGTTTGCTAGTTTTATATGTGGTTGTAGTTATTTATAATTATTTGTATTGCGAAATTGTGTGCACGGCACGGCTGTTGGCGTCGATATAAATACGTTTTCTTACACTGCTTTTTTAGCAGCATAGCAGGCTCGCCGGCCAGGAACTTGTAACAAAACACTCCGTTCTCCACTTTCCGCTCGAAATAGAGACATAGCTTGTTGAGTGACGGAACTCAACGCTGCGCATTGTTTAAGGTACTAGAGAGGTTACACTGTTAAGTGTATATTTTTTTTAGTTATTGAAATAAATACGCCATTTCTAATGAAGTGGATTTCTTTTAAACTATGTATTTGGCGTACTTTGTAAATAGTTTCATTTAATTTGTGGAGCAATTCACGCAAACAAACATATTTCCTCCAATACCATATACTGTATTCTATGGTTGACTGAAGTTTTGACCTCATTCATATTTGAAATTTTTAATCTTTCAATACTTATCCGAGCCATTTTAATAGTTTTAGTTTCTTTTTGGTAATAAAAAATGTGTTCATATTTAACACGCATGTGTAGAATTACTTCCTCTTTTGTTATTTTTAGTTGTTTAGCTATTTTCATATTTTGTTAGCATTTTTTAAAGTGTTATTCCCACACTTAGGAAATTGAAAAAGACATATTTAGATAACGTACAAAAATTTGAAAAAACCGTTCTTGAACGGTTTTCAAGAGGCGCGGGTTCAAATCCCGCTGCGTTCAAATTTTTATACGTTTTCTAAATATGTCTATTTTCATATTGTCAAAATTTTTAAATAAGTTGCAGAGACGGTTGTGAATAAAATGAAAATTGATGAAAGTTAATTTATTATATTTAATACTAGGACTGCCGGCGACTTCATTCATGTGGAATTCTAAAATAAAAATAGCCTAAGTTATTACATCAGCCCGTCAAAATTGGTCCAACCGTTCCAGAGATTAGCCCGAGCAAACAGACAGACCGACAAAATATTTTTTTTATATGTACTAACAGACACTTATTTGTACAAATTTATTACATTTAATACAAAAATGTCTTGTTCAAACGCCGCTTTGTACAATTTAAAATAGCAAATAAATTAATTACGATAACGACCAATTGTGGTAATTTATTAATATTTAGTAAATTTTCGGATTTCTATATAACTTTATCGCTGTATCTTTTTGTAATTAGTTCACTTTAACGGAGGTTCTCAATTCGACACGTATGTATATGTATATATTATTGTACAATATAATTGTATAACTTTTTACAGAGTAGACTAATTTTGATAATTCTTTTTTTAATGGGGGGTATACTGCGAAGTTGGCCCCCATAAAAGTTTTTAACAAAAATTCTAACACTAAGGGTCGTGGGAAAATATGATGATTGCGTATTGATGGAGTGCTCGTCGGTTTATTTTTTTGACCAGTCACACACACACCCCATTGCGGTGTCTATTTTAGAAAGGTTTAAGTAAATTCTGGCCTTAAATTCAAAAGCTTACGTTCATTTTTTTAAGAATACAATAAATAATACTTCATAGTTCGGACTTTCCTTGCACTGGTTGGCAATGAATCATACTTTTTTGCTATCTTTAGTATTCATGTACCGATTCATGTTACCAGTCCCCTCGTGAGGGTAAATTGTCGCTATGGGAAACCCAATTATGTCAAGGGTTGAAGGTATTATACCTTTAAGTTTTGATATATAGGTATAAAATATGTGATTTCATGTATATTTAAAGACAGACTAAAAATACTATAAATATTTGTATTCTTCACGTTTTTTTACGCATAGTAGGGTTACAGAAGCTAGTTAAGACATTCAGTTGTCTACTTTCCACACGAAATCGAGTATGGAGTGGCGGAACTTTTGGCGCACAAATTTTTGGTTTATATGTGTTCTTTTTCTGGTCTGCTAAGATACTGTGAAGTCAATGAATAAGCAGCAGTCGTTTTACAAGGAAAGTCGAAAGAAATTATTTTACTATAGATAATTTCAGCCTCTTTAAGTACATTTATGGTAGGAATGATAGTCAATCGGCGATCGTAGCGTCCGGCTGTAAACGCGATGATGCCGGTTTGACTCCCTCTCGGGGAAATTATATAAAACATATTATATTATTGTTCACATTTGCGAACGAAAACCGGATTAGTTAAAAATTCAAACAGTATTTCCTTGTTTATTGAACTTTGATCACATAATGTATAACATAACTGGTATACAGATAAAATAATATAGATATATAATATCGATCATTTCAAAACATTATATAATGTTTAAACAAAAAAAAAAACCATTGCTTGTGCCCACCTATTTCACATAACGAGCTATGGCGAATATTTCTTGCGATGTACGTCTTGTGAAGAGCAACCTTGAGAATGACCGTTGCGTTGAGGCGCCGTGTTTGGAAATTGAATCGGCCGCAACGGAAACTAGATCTTAGTGGAGTTGAAATAAAATGTACATACGATCAACAGTATGACTATTGTCTGATGGTCTGATTGAAATCGGAGGATAAACTTTAAAACGCTTTATTATTATTATTATTATTCATATGTAAAAATTGCTTAATTGGCTGTCTGTTTGGTATTGAAATTCTAACATAGCGTATGTTAAAGTTATATGTTATTTCAAAGTAATAATAGATTTTAATGTCTTAAATTTATCTTAAATCTTAAAAAGAAGAATTGAAAAAATTTGTATAATTATTTATTGTCGCTTATAATACAGGTATATTTAACATGACAGTTTTAAGAATCAATATTTATTAGCAGATTAACCCTTTAGTCACATAGCAAGGTCAAGGCAAAATTTACCAAGGAACCGTTAACCATTCCTCGGACTGCGATTCGAACCCATTACCATAGCTTTTGTAAATATTTCAGCAACAAAAAACCTAGTTGGTACTTTCATACAAATAACTGACAATATGTAGGCATTCTTACATAAATTCGAGCGCAAAAAATTGAATACAGGTCAAGCCACGACCAATTAAAACTATTGAGTAATTAGATTATCAAACTATTAATAATTTATGACTGCATTGAGAATATATTTTTTTTCCAGGAACATTACATAATACTGCTTGTATTTTATTCGCACCGTATTGAAACCTGTTCTCGTTCATATTGAGGTAAATTGGTATTCTGGTTGTGGGTTCAAATATCTTTGGGGGCAATATTTATTTGAATAAATTAATCTATATTCGGTATTTCCAGTCACTGTGAAATTGGGCGTTCGGTTACACCATTTAAGTATTCACCAGTATCGGCCAAATAAGTTCCAAAAGTACAATAACTGTAATGAAATAATAGCAACAATTTTTTTAGAATATTCTCCTTAGTAAAAATTAAAACTTAGAGAACCGGATCGTCATTATTACGTTCTACAAGAAATGCTACGCACTTTGAATCCGATAAACGCAAACAAGGCCTCTGATTTGTACCCAAGAGGAAGCCTAAGGTTGCGGTTTCATCTCAAGGCCGACGCCCTACGAACTTGTCATATCAATTAATTTGACACCATTATTTTTATAGCCACTCATCCGCGTACCGGATCCGGGTTCTTTTCAATAAGTTAAAAATAATAGGCTTTATTTATTTCACTTTTGTTCTTGCCTCAACAAGAGTTGCTATCAATTTGTTTTTATTCTTAATATGTTTTTTTTTTATATAGACTATAAGACCGCGTAAAATTCGCGACCAACGTTACCAAATTATTTTATGTAAAAACATATGTTTTTAATACATAATAATGCATTTTATTATAAAAAATATTGGCCCGCTGCATTCCTTTTCTATATAAGTGTTTACGGTGCCAAATTTCATATGTACATTTCACGTATTAATATAATGATTATGATGATGACTTTTGATTTGCTTATGATCTTAAATTTTATTCAAATAAAATAAAACATATTGAAACGTTGCGAATTATACGGTATTACAAACTGCATTGATTTCATCGGCTACTAAATTTGTATGCAAATAGTTTGATCAGAGAGAAACTTAATTAATTTCATAACTTTAGTATTATAATAGAAAGAAATGTTTTAATATTGTATTATTATTTAATTATATATTTTTGTTTTCACGCGTTTCCTGTATTTCGTAAGGTACACAGATATAACGTTGCCTTTGGTGATTCCACACTCCATTTCAAATATTCGCGCGTGTAGACTCATTTTCAGTCATGTTCTAATTTTATTAAATGGTTATTGAATCAGTTACTAACGATTCACTTAAAATAACAACTATTTATAACAAAATAGGAAAAATGAAATAAAAAAAATATTTTTTTTGTTTTTTTTTCTTTTATTTCTTATTTAACCCTCTAACCCTAGTATTTCAGTAAAGTCAACACAATATCCAAGTTTGCTAACAGTTGACTCAATGGCGTGTTGTGTTGGGTTGTATGTCAGTGGGTCTTACGGAAAATGACATAATAAACAATAAACGTCTCGACGATGCCGATGTTTGTATAAAAGTCACGTATCGAATGGATCGCGTATGTATAAGATTTTTTCTTCAATCAAGTAGAAAATGTTTATATATATTGATTTCAATGTCATGCTCTTTATTGTGTTTGTTTCCTTTTTAAAGTAGATAGAAACATAATTTCGACGTAATTCGACGTATCTGGATGTGGAACGCATGGCTTAGCGGTCAGAGCGCTTGAACGCTTTTCAAGAGGCGCGGGTTCAAATCCTGCTGCGTTCAAATTTTTATACGTTTTCTAAATATGTCTTTTTCAATTTCCTTAGTGTGCGAATAACACTTTAAAAAATGTAAAAAAAATATAGATAGATATATTTCGTGGTTATGTAAAATATTATTTTTCTTATTTTTAGATGTGTGGAAAGAACTTAAAGATAAAACTCAACTGAATGAAAAAACTATAAGATGCATAAAGTAAATATGCGTTCAACTGGATTTCGAACTTACATTTATTGGGTCAGACCTGTTTGTATAACGTATTTAATATTATTTAACATTTTTAAAGTGCCATTGACACTCTTACTCGTAGGATATGAAAATGTGTTCTCGGAAGAACGTACGGCGTAGCGGTCACAGCGTTCGGACGGTTTCCAAAAATTCCGAATCCCGCTCATAACATTTCATATTTTACGACACTTTGAATCAGTCGTCACGCTTATTAACATCTCTGAGAGCTACTATAAAACCATTTTAAATTTAGTGATTTGATATCGGTACATTTTCCAAACAATATTTTCATTCTTATACCTGACTGACGCCTTGTCAAAACAACCAGGATACCTCACAGCTTTGCTTTTTAGTTAAAAAAAAATAGTTTACTCCAAGATGGAGACTGCGCTGATAATAGCCTCAATTATTTGTTCTAAACAATGAGACAATGCTCGCTAATAGTGCGCATGCCTCGTTCCATACGTTACGTCACACATGCTAGTATGTGTAATGAGTTTTTATTTTGTAATTACAGGAGTGATTAAATACTAAATTACCTTTAACTGAACTGATTATTACTATTACATATTGTACATAATATTAAAATAAGACATATTTAGAAAACGTATAAAAAATTCTAAATATATCTTTTTCAATTTCCTAAGTGTGCGAATAATACTTTAAAAAAAATGTTAAAAAAAATATATTTAATAAATAGCATTCTCTCTTGCCAAACGATTGTTCGTTGAATAATCTTTGGGTAGCAGAAATTTGTAACAATCTCTCTACAGAGATGCTAACAACAAATATAATTTGTAATAAGCGTATAAGAATTTCGACGCACCTGGATGTGCAACGCATGTCTTAGCGGTCGCAGCGCTTGAACGGTTTTCAAGAGGCGCGGTGTCAAATCCCGCTGCGTTAAAAAATTTATACGTTTTCTAAATATGTCTTTTTCAATTTTTTAAGTGCGCGAATAACACAATAAAATGTATATGTGTAATGTACAGATTATACAAATTATCACATTACTAACGACGTTAGTACATAAGAAGTGTGAATAATATAATGGTTTACTGTCTTTATGTTTTAACCATCGTGGTATCGTAGCTCGCTTTTTCCCCCGCCCTGCCCTATGGTAGTGACTTCAAATCGCAGCTACCCTTCATACATATATTAGTAACTTTCCAACAGTTTGCGGAACTTGGAGAACTAAATGATGCATCACTAGTATATTGTATTAGTTAAATAAAGTTACAGACATGAAAATTTACAAACGATTTTAATATTTAATAATGATCCAATTAACTTAATAAGCTGTAATTTCGTTTTAATTGTGAAATCCGATCTATTTCAAGGACTTTTGCACAGTTGTTGCTCAATATTTTCTCTTGTAAGAGGGACAAGGTCGTTAAATATCTTATCATTCACAATATTGTCTGCAATTTTGATAACGCTGCATGTAATATTACATTTGGTTCCATTATTCATATAGTTTTGAAAAAAATAGGGCAAATAAATCTTCGTTATACAAAATATATAAAACTTTTAAATTTGGAAAGGTGTGCGGTGTGCTGGTGTCCTAAAAAAAAACAGCGTGTTTACTGGTTTTGAAAATTAAAAACCGTTTAAGCTATTGGTAGCTGTGTATGTAATATACGCAAATGCAATCTTTCACCTTTGCTATATCTCGAAAATTCACATGTTTACGAAGTAAATAAAAAAATATGCTCGACATTAAAATGACTTAAATAAAGTAAATTGCTGCGTAAGAAATTGTAATGTGAAAATCCCGAACTCGACGTATCTACGACAAAAACCTTTTTTAACCGACGACAAAAACCTGAGGTGTTTCTCAATCCGACATGTGCGTTCTACATGCGCTTATTACAACTTATATTAGTTGTTAGCATCTCTGTAGATAGACTTTTACAAATTTCTTCTACCCAAAGATTATTCTACGAACAACCGTTTGACAAGAGAGAATGCTATATATAGCTGGATGTAGAACGCATGGCTTATCGGTCAGAGCGCTTGAACGGTTTTCAAGAGGCGCGGGTTCTAATCCCGCTACGTTCAAATTTTATACGTTTTCTAAATATGTCTTTTTCAAATCGAGTTTATTCCGAAGTTAGTCCCATAAACGTTCTGACCAAAAATTGTAACAAAAGTGTAAGGATATATAAAATAGGGAATGATCACGTATTCAATTACAGATTTCATATAGTTATTGTCGTTTTAAATAGCTACAGGCCACGTACGAGTATAATCAGTTTGGTTGAAAGTCGGCGATGGTTAATAGTCGTAAAAGTCTAGGCAGATGTTTAAGACTAGTTTGTTGGTATGTTTAAAGCGATTGCAAACATTATGGCCGGAGCACTTGAGTTATTGTGCAAAACACTTGTTGTGATTGTATCCAAACGCCACTGGCACCTAGCGTGTTTTGTGTCGACACCGCGGACAATCGATAATTGTGTATTGCTTTCAAAAAAACCAAGCGAATGTTTATCAATTTCATTGTTTACCTTTTTTTTTTTTATTTGATACGTAAATCGTGAGACATTCGTTACTGATTAATGATAACGGAGACCTAATGCATACTGATAACAATAATATATATAGTATTTTCATATATTTCATAGATTTTTTTCGTAATGTCTATGTGATGCAGTTGGAATTTGTGATTAAATATTGAGGTAATGTTTGTTTTGAAGTGAAACTATTTTTAAACGGATTAATCGCGTATAATTTTGGTATTCGAAAATATATTTTTAGAACCCGACCACGGACTACTGTTAAGTTTCGAACACTTAACAGTAGTCCGTGGTCACAGGTAAAGTCTACCGATTAATCCGGTTAAAATAGTTTCATTTCAAAATGTGTAATAATCGTGAAAATCAAAGAATGTAATGTTTGTTTCTATACATATTGTCGTTTTCCAGTTGCGGATAGAGAACGCGGCGTTATGTTTCAACTGTAGCGGCGGAGTAATTTAACACCTAGCTCTCTTCTTTTGCCTATTCCAATTCCCACGTGATCATCAATGTTATATGCTTTAAATATTTAAATGAACTCTTAAAACCAAATGTATTTTAAAACAGATTCTTCAATAAGACGAGTTTCTAAACTAATTAACAAGTCGCTGAATATTTTCAAATGTTTGTTTTAAATTTCGCTTTTACTTGGTTACATAAAAACCGCAGCATCGCGCGTGATATTCACTTTATTACGCAATTTTTTTATCTATATTTCGGTATCAAAAACGATTATATATAATTTTTTTAAGTTCATCTTTCTTGCATTTTGTGGAGCAGGCGAAGTAAGCGCATAATATATTATTGACAATTGTTAACTGTCTAACTTCGAATCAACTAAGGCGGCTTATGACAAATGTACGGACGTCGTACATATTAAATTTTATCACTATCAATATATAGATACATCAATTGTACAGCAATAAATATAATTAAAATGTATTGCCACTTTATCAAACAACGATTTTGCCTTCCTGATGTTTAGTTAAAAAATACGGAAATAGTTCTCATATAGTTGAGAGAACAACGTGGCCTTGCCATTGTGTGCGATCGGCGAGCAGACACCGCGACGCGTCGGTCAAAGTCACTGCCAACTAACTGCCTATCTCAATGGCGGCAAGTGTTCAAATCAACATATATCTGCCACGTATGCAGAATGCTAAACTATATAGGTAAATTATGTTATTCAAATAAAATGGTTGGGTCTAATTATAAAATGTCTAATTGAACAATGATTGTAGATTCGATCTCGATTTAGATATTTGTTATGTTATTTTTATTATCTGGATGGAGCAAATAAAAAATATCTAGCCCCGAGTTATGATTTCCATCTGACTTTAGCCGGTGATGAAGTTGTCCTCATTGAATTAGAGGCACGCGATATAAGGTCCTTGCCCCGAATGATCAGACTAGCTCATGTCTAAGACATTATGACATTTTCCATTTCTTTTCAATCTTTATAATATGTAAGTTAATGTATGTGTTCTTGGGCGTTATTTAATAATAACAATAATTATACGAAACGATAAGCACCCATTAATATAGCATAAATGTAAAGATAACTTATTATCAATTTTTCAGTATAGATAAATGTAAAAATATATTCGATAAGGTATTATCACAGGCTCTAAATAACATGTGTTTATAATATTATTATATAAGCTCATCATGTTTGCAAGGTGCAATGTCAATCGGAAGAATGTTTATATAGCTTCACGCTTTATTCCGCTTATCGGGCAGAGAGAACCTAGCAACGTGTCCGTCCGTTCTTCGCCTTCTATTCGAATTGGAGAAGTTGTGATGAGTAGTGAAACTGGACGCTGCCCTTTGTATTACAAAAACAGGGAAATGAAAATAATTTAAAAAGGTATATTCGTTTTGCTGCTTTAGTTAAACAAAACTCGACGCCACAGAGAAGAAATAATATTAAACTAGGTCCTCTGTGCTTAACCCGTAAGGAGCAGTTCAGGGACAATAGGCCCAGGGCCCCACACCTTATCGGAGAATGGCATATAAACTATTACAAAGTAGTCTGTTATAATTTGATACTCATAATTCACTAACTGAGCCACAAGTTGTTATATCACTTGTTTCTAAGGGCCCGTATGCTCTAAGACAGCACTGGTCAACGGGATTGCAAAGTATTTAATTGTACAATAGGTACGTACGTACGATATAAGCGAAGGCGGCAATCTAAAGATGTTCGTGTTGCATAGAGTTAGAATGCACGCAACCGTTATACAACGCGCGCCGGTCAGCAGGCTAGTTTAACTAGTTCGGACGCGGTTTCGGCTTCGGCTGACCTTAAATTGTTGACCCCGATTGTCGCAACTGTTGGCGTCTCAAGCTTCGCCAGTTCTAGTGTCTTGTTTAATTATTACAATACAAATAAACATTGCATACGAAACGATAAACATACACAATACGTACAATAAAGCAGCCCTATGGCTTAACAAAGTGAATGATCTTTTCCAGGCCGAGTGCTGTTGATGTGAGCGTAGTGTCTTGTCACTAAGTTCTGTCTTTTGTAAATGTTTGAAATTTAGCATTTTTATGGTCTTGATAGGTTATTGTGGGCTTTTTTACAATAAATAGACAAAAAAAACACAAATTGAATTGTTGACATCAATGATAAAATAAATATATTACGTAAGAATATTAAAGAAAAATAAGTGTTTTTTTTTTATTATTAAATAATATCGTGACATTTATATTAGCAAAATGGTATTGACGTCTAAGACAGTTTAGACAAGTTCTACGCTATTATTGACGTTGCCATACATTTTAGATAAATTTTATATTTTATAATAATAATAATAATCAATTTTAAAGAGGCAGACCGTAAATTAACAAAATTCGTTCTATATAACGTAAGAACTGTATATATAATGTAGGCACGGCATTGTGGATGTTATTTCGAAGATACATACATACATGCGCACGAAGGTCAAAAACTGTATTGAAATATATGAGAGGCAGTTATTGCCAGCAATTTTGTTCTTAAACTATTCTCGCAAGCATGCTTTTGTGATGAACTCGTGTATTTATTTCCTTTTGTACCTACATAAAATATTTAATTGATATCTTGATTTGAACCTTTTTTAATCTTGGATTGTTTTGGAAAAGAAAAAAAAGGCTTTAACACATTAATGATTAGAGCGTAAGGTATTAACAGAACAAAAATGCCCCGCTGGGGAACAAAAGTTGGTTAAAGTTATAAATTTTATTTGTATATAGTGTATGATTGATCGTCTGACCGGACTTATAAAATAGTTAGTTGAGATGCCAGACAAGAGTGTTTGTATTTATGTTTTTAAATACGGTATATCTATAGTCTATTACCATACATTTCTAAGCTCTCTCTGTATGACGGAGTGACTTACCACTAGAATCACTCGGCCTTCACCACAAAATGTGGTACATGCGGAAAAAATATTGTTATCATATCATGGCGTAACCAAGTTAAATTATCTATATAAAATCACTTCAGATGTTACATTACAAAGCGTCTGATTAAAGAATTAAGAGAAAGGGAACACCAGTTCCTCATACCGGCACGATCTAGATCAGGGTTGTGGGATATTTAAATTTATCAAAATAATGAAGGAGGTTCCACAACCTTCCATGATAACTAAATTAAATTACGTATTTTGTATACATTTATAAAGTGCTAATTAAAAATGCAAGCAATTAAAATAACTTTACCGAAATAACAAATTATAATGTTTAAAATTCTGTTTTTTATAAATGATGTAGGTTATCCTTATATTTATGTAAAAAGTTATATACAATACATGTGATAAAGAAAAAAAACTCCATTAACATGACGTTTTTGCACACCCCTAATATAATGGTTTGCAGTCAAATCGCGTGTGTCATTGAACTTGTGCTCTCCGACGGCGGCTGATCGCGACCGTTTATGCCAAGCTTCTTCTTTTGTGTTACAAGTTTTTTATATTCGTGAAATACGCAGCAAGATTATTGTGACACAGTCCATTTTGATTGTTGATTGTAAGTTCTATACTCGCACACGCAATAACTCTAAAATGGTCTATTTAATACTTCAGTTTCCTCAAAAAATGTAGCGATATAAACCCGCTATCCTCGACCTGAAAGCGGATTTTAAGGCCATACTTTATTCGCTATAACTTCATTATATATCCATATAAAGACCGCAAGTAAGTTTGTCGCTTTTAGATGGGCCTAAGTTCTATTCTCACATCTTACAAATGAACTACTATTTTGAACTGAAATCTATTTTGTTTGATTGAAACGAAAGCGCGGTAGGTCTTGGTAACTCAATACAATTATTTCACCTCAAGTTACAGTGGAAAGTGGCAATAGAGTGGTCTTATCTTTTAACGATCGACAAAGTATAAACGTTTCAATAGTGTATTGTATTTGTGTAGCACTTAGATATATAACAAGATTATTTGTTATATTTCAAGTAAATATGGAGACGAATAGGTTCTAGATAGATGGATGTATATATAGTTCTTGAACTGTTATAGTAAATCTAGGATAAATGGATATTCTATTCTTTTTTTTTTATATTCACGTTTCCCTGTTACAAGATTTATTTGTGCTCCTTCGTTTGCCTTGTCGATAGAATAAAAAATATTTCTAGTGCCTAACTATCCGGGGTAACTGAAAAATTTCTTGGCAGGCAAGAATCGAATGCAGGACCATCGCGGGCACAGTAAGACAAATGACGCAGCTACACTGTATTGGCGTCAGCAATATTATCTTCTTGTAGGTATTTCACATTTTTACGCAACTTTCACTCTTGGTGGTACCAATAGAAAAGGGAGGCTTAGGTCTTTTAGAGATGTACCTAACCAAACCGAGTCTTCTTACTAAGTAACCTTTATTAAACTAACATTTTTAGTATTGTTAGTATTTGTTTTATTAATATAAGATAATATTGTTATTCTGTTGATATTTTCAAGTTCGTAAATACGCATACACTATCGTATCTATATTGTGATAAGCCAGAGTGGGCTTATATTAAATGTATTCTTGGGTATTTATAATATTTTTAAAGTGTGATAAGTAATTTTATGTTTATTCAAACTGTTATCAATCAATTTTTTTTAATATTATATTTAAAAGCATATATTTGGTTGGTTTTACGAGGAATATGCGTAGGCAGTGTTAGGTACTACAGTATAATTCGTTATGTTTTGTTAAATTGCTATTTCTAAAAGAAGAATAAACTAGTTAATTGTCACTAGATACTTTTATGAACCGTATAATATCGTAACTTTTTCGATATTGAAAAACATATTTTTAGAAAACGTATTAATAACTTGAACTCAGCGGAATTCGAATCTGCGCCTCTCAGAAACAGTCCAAGCACTCTGACCGCTGAGCCAGCGGTCTATATCCAAGTTCATGTTTAAAAACAGCATTATCTCTCACCGAAAGATTTTTCAATAATAACAGGAACAATAATTGGGTGGCAGAAATTTGTCTACAGCATTCTAAAGCATGATTGCAGTAGCGGATAATTCAATTTTCAACCACCACCAATACCGTTAATAGTTATGCTTATTTACTTATTTATAATATACCCAAAAATTGATCTTAAGTATAAACACTAAGATGTGATTTATTTATTTTTTACACAAAACTTATTTTGACCTACTTTCATATATCCATATGAGGGAGAAACAAACTTATTGTCTTGTATGTACATAACTCACTTCCCATCGCTAATATTTGTCACACGTTTCTCCATTATTCTAGAATTCTTAATAATCAATTGTTTCATTTGTAACTGCTCGTTTCCGACTGTTCTTTCCGGTCTTATTTCTTTAATCTCGTACTCGTTTATAAGGCATTCTGTAATTAGTATTGAGATGATTATGCTTAATTGCATGTGATGGTTGTAAATTCGAACCCCACTGAGGTAAATGTTTTTATTTAGTGTAAATATATACTCGTTTTTACATTCTGGCGGTACAAATACTAAAATAATACATAATGTTACACAACGCAGTGATTTGTTTACATAAATAAAATTAAAATTAGCTATTTAAGACATAATGCCGGTAAAATGATACCTGTGACATAAATAATAAACAATGATTATTTAAAATATAAGTATTCTTTATTATATTTATTTAATATATATATAGCAGGGAGGTAGGCAGGGCGTACCTAGTGTCAAAACACTCCCTATTTCACTTGCCGCCTGTAGACATTGCGTGTTTTGTGGCGGAACTAAACGCCGCGCTTTGATATAATTATTTATTCAATTCAAAAAAAGATCAATATTCAATACATTAACATGTGATTTATGGGATGTACATCTATATTTATATGTACATTAAATATATGAATATTGTAACGTTTCCCCCGAAGCCTCGTGAGCTTCTGTCCGTAACACGCTGTTACCGTGATTGATGAGATTTGCCCAGCACATGCATACAATTAATATTCCTACAGCTAAGGCGATATTCGCTATTACAATTAAATTGGCTTGGTGCTTGGTGAATAATCGCGTCCACGACTTTTGAAAGATATATATAAGTATGGTGGATTATAGAGGTTTTTGGACATTACGGTTTTCTTTTTTTGAAACATTATGAACGCCATAGCTCTGAAATTTATATGAACATGAAGTTTGTGGATTCGATTTTAACTCGACTAATTTCGACTACTGAAGACAAAAATATGGCAATTGGATTTTGTCATCTAACAAAAGATGTGTGAGTTCAGGATAAAGTGTGTTAGCAACACTTTTCTTTTAATTAAAAACAGTTACAAATTTAATTTATTTAATTATATATATATATATATATATATATATATATATATATATATATAGTACGTACTAGTGACGTTGCTTAGGCGTATTCTAGACGTTATTTCCTTATCAATGCTATTTTAAAACCTCAATACTATCGGAATGGTGTTACAGGGTTGAAAGAAGAATGACCAGCAATAGATGGTTAATAATATAGAAATATGTTTGATTTCACATATATGTTACTGTAATTTTTTATTTCGAAGAGACACGGTAAATATAGATAAGGCAAGAAACAATTCGGACTTTTACCATTAAAATTTTTACCATTTACCGTAGTACGGGTTTTTTTTTACTGCAACATATTTTATTATTGGCTTCACACTTTTTCACGCATAGCAGGGGTGTAGTCAGAGACAACTCAGTTTTTTCTTACCGCCCGAAATCAAGACATTGCGTGTTGACCAGAGCTGTTTACAAGAGTGGAGAAACGGAAATATTTAAAGTGTTAGCACCCAAAACCAGCCGTGATAATAGTCAGACGCTATCCCATTGCGCCACGACGGCCTCAAGTGACAACATATACATTATGTTGTCAAATATTAATTTCCGAAGCACTTTTTTAAAATATATGTAGATTTTTTCATAATAGGCCTTGTTTGTTGGCCTCATATTAATGGTAATATGTAATTTGGAAAGTAGTAAGTACTGAACACGATAGAATGTTCTTGTTGGAATGCAACTGGTTCGCTTTAAGTTTACAGTTATCGTTTAATTAGAGCTGATTTGAACATGTCACTTGGCCAATAAGTTCTTTGATTTTCGCGATTATAACACATTTTGAAATGAAGCTATTGAAATACAAAAACACCCTAATTTCAATAGAGAAGACGGTTGGAAACTTTCTAGCACCAGGGACCCAATAATGAAAACTTTGAAGTCTCAATCCCATCACACCAGAGATAAAGATACAGTCAGCTCATTTTACAAGAATCCAGGGCAGTACGCGAGGCAACTAAGAAATCGTTGGCGGTAGTTTGAGATAATAATTGTATCGAATGACAGACAAGTGCCACCTCAGTCTACCTGTAACCACGGACTACTGTAAAGTGTTCGAAACTTCGGGTTCTAAAAATGTATTATCGAATACCGAAATTATACGCGATTAATCCGTTTAAAATAGTTTAATTTCAAAATGTCACTTGGCCACTTGTGCCGGTGTATTAATTGTAAGAATTTTTTTTTGCCAAGGAACAATATTGGGCATTAGGTGTTTTACGGATGTAACGTTTCGGATCTGGATATGCATAAGGATATAGGAAAAATATTTTTTTTGTTTATATATAAAAAATTTTGGGTTATCCGAATCTCGATTTTGGACGAGATGGGGGATATTTTAGGTTACTAATTTAATCAATTTAATTTTTTTTTCTATTTGTATGATATTAATTTTATCCCAGGTGCGTTTATTTTTGATTATTGACAGCTCTTATTTTTAGACTCCGCCCGTATCTGAAATTATTGAAATTTTTTATATCGCATATAGTTACGGTTACGGATAGTTTTTATTTGAGACATCCAATAGTCTCGGTCTCGGTTCCGGTTACGGAGCTCTATAACATTCCTGTTAGGCTTTATCAATGATTTTTTGGTATCTGTTAGGTTTATGCAAAAAAACATGTAGTAAAAAGATTCTCCGTCCTACGCTACACTTATACGCCATTGCATAAGTTATAAATCCAAAGTAAGTATTTTAAATATACTTAAAAGTAATAATACTCTTTGAGAGCGAATTAAATTTAAATTATTTCCAAATCCCGGCGCGGGTTCAAATCCTGCTGCGTTCAAATTTTTATACGTTTTCTAAATATGTCTTTTTCAATTTAAATTATTGCTTAGAACCGATAACGTTAAAACGTTGTCGTGTTTGTATAAAATATATTGTATGCGATATGCGTGTATGTAGTTTATATCTAGTACTATGTATACAATAATTGTACCTTTTATGTTGCAATAGTGCCTACCTGATATATTTTTGATTAAAAGGAAAAGGGGTTTCCCCGATTATTATTTAGTGATTGATTGTTGAGTGATTCAGTGAGAATATTATAAAAAGTTGTATTTTGTCGATGTTTGATAACTTTTTTAATCATTATTACATTTTAATCGGTCGATTCGAATAACAGATAATGTGGACTTAGTCATGTGACAATCTGTTTTTGATATTTGAAGCCAACACGCGTTACGACGTTGTATTGCTGAGCACTTAAAATATTAATATTAGCTGATTAAATTTTCCCTTGCGTCAGTTATTTCATCATAGCATTAGATATGTGATCTATTTATATGCTACACCTATTTATTCTTATTTTCTAATAATTTGTAGGCATAGAGAACCTAGTGTCAAGACACTCCGCTTTTCAATAGAATTTGCGACGTTATGTGTTAAGAGAAGAAATAGAGAAATGAAAATAATTTGAATATAATCATTCTCCCGAGTGGAAACCGAACCAGCCAGACGCTGACGGCCACTAAAAGTATTATATGTACAATTTCTTTACAAGAACTGAGTAAGGAAATAATGTGGATATTCCTTTTGTAAAGTGTCAAGCGTTACTCTAATCTATTAATATTAAAGTAAAGTGAATTTTGTAACTACCAGGGTATTGTGTATTATTTAAAGCATGTAATCTATGCAATTATTGGTTGTGGATTCTATTTTCAATCGGAGGAATTATCATAATTTAATTATTTTCTCTCTCTCTGGTGAATAAGATAAACGCAGCGATTGGAAAGAAAACGTCGCGGCGAAAGTGGAGAATATAGTGTCTTGATTCTAGGTTCTCTCTGACGTCTTGACGCTATGTGGGAATGAGCATGAAGCTCTAATCTATGCATATTTATACTCTCCGACGATTTTTTATAACTATTAATTAAGTTAATACTGAAAATGCCTAAAGTATTACATAATTTAAAAATATATATTTCGCGACATAATAATATCATCATACACGTGTATTGGACAAGTTAAATGTAGCGCATGTGTCACGACCAAGTGATATAGAAACAAACTAGCATGTGTTTTAATTAGTTTTTAAAGTTGTTATCTATAACCTCAATATAATTGTATTGAATTATTTATTTAACGACTATTAAATTATTTTTATTGTTCCTCGTCACCAGTGAATGAGGTATAGCTGAGTCAGGACGTGTGGGAGCATCCTGGTTCTAGGTTCAAATAGCGTTCGTCATGTATTTGTATTTGATATAATCATATCATTGACAATGGGTATGTAATTGGAGAAGAGATTTATATAAATAACGTCTGTTTGTCTACAGTTTCACCTTTTCCCTGCAGGGTAGGCAGAGGCAACCTTATGTTCAAGACATTGCGTACAACGCTCGACGCCGCTCTTTGTCTTAGTTACCAGAGCGGAGAAACGAAAATATCTAAATATTCAAAAATTAAATGACGTTTGTTAGTCCCGCTAAAACTCGTCTATAAAATATTTATAGACGTCCAAGGAAGATTTCAAAGGCCAGCAAACATAAAAACATTGCGCGGCAAATTTGTAAAAACATAATTTTATTTTCCCATACAAGCTATGCGTACCTGTCAAACTTTTAATATTAAGCAAGGAAATAGCTTAGACTATGGAATATTAAATTACCTAGTATAAGTAAAATTCGGATGCATGATTTAATGATATATAATTGATGGATTCAAATGTTTGATTAATTTGGTTTGGAATTTTGACGCATTATTTAATTCTGAGGCGGTACGAAGTACTCCAATTCGGCTATTTTTTTTTTCTTCGATTTAACAGTAGGCTGTTGGCCCTGATGGCCTCTACAGCGTCACGCGGGCTTTGTGGGAGGCCGAGCTAGATGAGCTCTGACCTTGGCTTGACCACCTTGGGAGGTGCCAGCTAATAGAGTTCACGAAGTGGCAAGGGCGTCTCCTGCAAGACACGATCCTCGGCTGGCGTATTTCGTTCGTAGTGGAGGGCTTTGCTTCGCTCGAGCCGAGCTCAGCCTACTGGGTAGGGCGTTTGATACCCTTTTGGAAATTCATTTTTGCGCCCTCCGCGCCTCTGCGCGCTTGGGCTGCAGTGAAACTGGGACCTCATCTCCACCGGCGGGGACGGTGTGTGTTGGCGTTTGTGTGTAGCCCTACCTACATGTTCGGCGTTGTTGGCTACGGTTATGCGCTCAGCTGCGTCGTATAAGTCGTTGCGCGGCCTACGGTAGACCTTCTTAATCGGTAGCGAGTATACGCAGGCTTTTACCATCAGCGGGTTTGGGTGAGTAGAAGTTCTTTCGAAGTAAATACTGGACTACTGGCTAGTTTTAAATACAATTATTCCCCGAGTGGGAGTCGAACACACGAATGCCGCTAATGTACATGAATTATAAATGTATGATAACTTGCACTTACATACAATATAATAGTATGCTATATAAGATATTATCGAGAACGTTATTATATGAGGTTGCGGTAAAAAGCGTAATATTTTACACACGCCGGAAGTTTTCACTTTCCCCCTGTCATTTACATATCAAATCGCTCGCATTAATATATTACAAAAGAAATGTAATCTGACGAATCAGCTGCTGCTTCAATAATCAAGAAAGGTAATGGAGTCAAATTTTGAATTACTTTTTAAAATGTAAAAATTAAAAAAACATATTATAATTATAATAATAAACATGTTATAAGAGCATAGACATTAACAAATCACAATAATTAAAAAATCTCTCTTGTAATATGGCTTTAGATGTTGAGAAGATCTAGGCAGGTGTTTACTTTTCCTCATAACATTAATAAGAGTAGTTTTAACATTTTACATACGAACAATCTAACTTATTATCTCTATTTTTTTAACATTTTTTAAAGTGTTACTCCTCCCACACTAAGGAAATTGAAAAAGACATATTTAGAAAGTATAAAAATTTGAACGCAGCGGGATTTGAACCCCCGCGCCTCTTGAAAACCATTCAAGCGCTCTGACCGCTAAGCCATGCAAATGTAGTAGAAATTTGTAAAAATCTCACTACAGAGATGCTAACAACAAATATAAGTTGTAATAAGCGTATAAGAATTTCAACGTAGCTGGATGTAGAACGCATGGCTTAGCGGTCAGAGCGCTTGAACGGTTTTCAAGAGGCGCGGGTTCAAATAACGCTGCGTTCAAATTTTTATACGTTTTCTAAATATATCTTTTTCAATCTAACTTATACTAAAAATAATACTAACCAAATTTCTTGCCTACTAAGATCCTACAGAGATCCCAGGACATATCTCTAAAGAGCTCGTAGTTGTCAGATGAATTTCTCGCACGAGTGCAAGTGTTCGTGACCAAAGTTTTCACGTCTAAACCATCCTAGGTCAATAACCGGCGCGCTGACGGTCGCTCGGCGTTGCGAATTTTTTGCGTCCCTCCAAGAGAATCAATCAAACATTTTCGATTAACCTTCACGTTTTTAGATTTAACGCTGTTTTTTATAACTAAACTCAACTCAAATGTTATATATTATTTTATTTTATAAGTTTTATGTCTCTTGAGTAATTCAGTAATTACCAATAACATAAAAAAATCCTATTATAATATTTTTGAAAAATATTCATACTATATTCATACAGACTTTTAAACAAAGTTGGTCGGATAAAAAAAATACATGGATAGTAATTTGTGTGTCTATTATGGACTAATTGTGTATCTAACATTTCTAAACGACGAAAAACCGTTGAGATTCATTCATTGCTCCGTTCATTGCCAGTGCTTGTGAGAATTGACAAATTTGCGTGCTGATTTTTGCTCATTGAACAGGTTCAATGATAAAATTAAAATGACAAGAACTGAAAAACTAAATATTATTATTATTCAAATGTTTCTCTTGTGGATAAATGGAGAATGATTAAAAAAAATTTTTTCATTTATGTGCTCCAAAATTAATTAAATTGTAGTAAACGTCTCAATTGACAATTAATCAATCAGTGTCAGGGTAAACTAAAGTATGAGGAAATTACGATGCCATGCGGACATGAGATTGATAACGGTTGATGAAGGGACGTGAAAGGACGCGTGAAAGTTAGGGCTATGTCGCTAGGAACAAAGCTTTAGATCAAAGACTACACGGGAAAAGTGATTTGACAAGGGTGTAGAGTCAGTTTGTGTTTACATAAAGTACCTGTAATATAATATATTAAATATTATACGTAACGGTTTTATTTTAACAATCTCTCCCTCATTTTGCACTCACTTCACTACACTCACTTTGCTCTCTTTTTTTTTTTCGCAATTTAGAATTCTTTGATTTTTTTTCATATATACTATTAAAGTTTTTTGCGTCATATTTATATATAATAATTATTTATTGCATACAAAACTATAAAGAAATTAAGCTACATGCATCCATATCAATTTTCTACAGTATTAGTAACAAGTACCTACTATTTTTTTTTGTATTTGTATCAAAACAAGATAGATCACTGTATCACGTCACGCTACGCTACAAAAATGACGTCGGTAAAAAAACGTTATTTATATGCCTTTCTTTGTTTAACACATTTTCAAGTCGTATGGAGGGAAAAGCGCGCATTTGTTGGCGTCGTGTAATTAAAATGTGGGTACAAACCGACGGGACCCTTATATATGTCATGCGTGACGAGCTTGGCGTTAATTTTTAGTTAGGTTAGGTCACACGCGACTGCCTGCGTAGAAGGGTTGTAGGTTCGAATTCAATTCCTATTTTTTTCGTTTATATGTTCTAAAATATTTGATGTTAGGTGAACAGTGGACTGTGACAGTGTTTGCGACAATTTTTAGCTGCCTAATGTCTACAAGATATGCGTGGTAATGGTAAAAAAAACCTTAGTAGCCTGTAAAATTTTTATGCCAGACGAACTTGGTACGACCTTTGAAATATTCTGTAGGTGGAAAACGGCAATTTTAAATTTTTGAGTATAATATACCCGCATTTCCGCGATTCCTTTATCATATAAAGCATTACTCATATGCACCATTGGTAGGTAGGTACTGTACTACTTTACATTGACTTGTATGTAATTTTATTGCAGATTCTAACAACTTCATATCATATATGATATAATAGATTTTGTTTTTTTTTAAAACATTTAATAGAGCTTTTTCGTTTCGCATAGATTCCAACAACCTAGAGAGAATATAGTGTCCGTTCTCCACTTTCCGCCCGAATCCGTGAAATGCTATTCACAAATTATGGAACTTTTAAAATAATATTAGGTATAGCGAATGCATTTGTCTTTTTCCTTATTTCAGTGAATTTCCTTTTGTTTCATTGTTTTATTTGATTTATCATAAATCATAATAGTTACAATGAAATGTTTTATATTTTTACATTGTTTGCGTTTGTGTTTGTTTATCGTCGGTGTTGCTATGACACCTCCATGCGATAACGAGTGACTCAACTAATTGCAATCTATGTAAGTTACACATTTAAAATTTTAAGCTAGTTTACAGTATTTATTACTCTTGAAGTTATTTCTTTTACAAGTAATCATAGTATCTTAATGCAATAAGTACCGATGATTACATCATTCATTGCTTTTAAACTGACAACGTGGTCGAAATTGTGCATATCTATATATTTACACGTAAAGGAAAATCTTTAAACCTTAGAAAACTTAAATTATGCGGACGTAGGGGTATGAAATTTGTCACCGTTATAGCTTATATGGAGAAAGAGTGGTAGAAGCTAATATTTTTTATAATAATGTATGAGACGAGTATGTATGAGAGTATGACATTAAATAAACAAAAAAATACTAACCCTTGCAATGTGATTGACGTACACATTTGTATAAAATGACATACACGTTGCTATGACAACGCGTACTCAACGTAGTTACTAGCGTAGATGATTGAATGAGAACGTAGTGTAATGCAGCAAAGTACTACCCATGGTATTATTAAAAGTTTTTTAAGATATTTCGACGCGATTTCCTGCAATTGAATTATTAATTAAAATTGTACAAACAATCAAGTGGATAATGTTAATTACAAATCAACTCAATAATTATGTCCGTATGAAGCGGTCCTAGTTTCCCTCTAAATGAATTTATTTTAACTGTTATAATGGTCTATACGATGAGTACACACATTACCCTATTTCGATGAGCTAAGGGTTACAAAAACACACGTTTCCTTGTATTTATGTCAATGGATTCTAAGTTTCCAACGAATGTGTAATTTATTAGTTTCTTCAGAGCGTAATAATAGGGCACTGCCTGTATTAAGTTAATTTACTCACACGTCCTGGTCATGTCCAGAATATTATATTTTGTTTTATTTACGCACATTTTCGATATGAAGTACCCTGCTTCAGGCAGAGAGAAAGTGTTAAAACACACCACTCTTCTAATAATAATAATATACAAAGTGATATTTTGTGAACGTACAATTTAAATAAACACAACATTTGCATTACAATGTTTACAGATTATTTTGAAATAAAAATTGCAGCTTCACGCTCTTACCGTATAGCATAGCATAGCATAGCTCTGGTTTCCGCCCGAAATGGTGTAATTTAACATGGCGGCTCTGTCTTCGTACCAGAACGGGGAAATGAAAATATTTTTAATATTATTATTTATAATATTGTAGTTTTGTTAGTTTTATAATATTTATTATTATTCTTACGGATCTCAGCAAGAAGCTGATGGTGTGAACCTGTGACGGGCTAAGCGAAGTGGGTCAGTTCATTGTGTATGGCTGTGGGTTTTTGAGTTGTAGATGTCAGGAATCGCCGAACTATAGAGCAGGTGTCTATAATTACTGACTATTGTAAAGGGATGAAAGTGCTTTTGTGTAGGCTTAATTCTTTTAGGGATTTCAGAATGGTTTCGGAATTTTAACTGTGTGCTGGTGCCACATTTGATGGATTTCGTCTGCCAGTGGGATGTACTTTCGTATTTTCTCCGTGTATTTCTTTCTTATATTTATTATTATTATTATTAGTAAAACATCGTCTAATATCGTGCAAGTTAAAATATTAGCCCGTCTGTAACGCAATGCTTGCTTACGCAAGTGTACACGCGAAGGTCGCTCTCAATGATATAATGGGTACGATTAAGCAGATTTTACTCTCCAAATGCAATGCCTCAAACATAATTGCATCCTTTCGGTTTGTTATTACATATTTGTTATGCAAATTCTACACGATGCTTAACGCTGTAATTATTATTTCATGTTATGAGACTTACAACTGTAATACTAGTAATACTAGTTAAACAGTAGTTTAGAATTATTTTGTCTGTTTGTTTCAGATTGTGTAAGGCAGCCGGGGTATAGAGATACTGGCTAGTGTCTATTTATACATACATAGATCTACGTTTTTGTAAGCAAAGCTTTTCCTTATGTGGGCGTCAAAATTGTAATTTAATTTAAACTTCCAAAACTAATCGGCTTAAGCTTATACCAAACGATTACGACGTAATTATGAAGTCACATGTCGTCCAGATGTGATAAGGTATATATCACGGTTCGCTTAGTAGAATATTGGCCAATTTTATACTATATATATATATATAATATTAAATGCAATCAGTCAGTGAGACATGACTGTTAGTTTATAAACCGATTGTTATTTTTAATACCTGTTAGTAATATTTGGATTATGGTTTCTCGGCTAAATATATGCAATTCTGTAACTGTGTAGAAATGTTACTTGTTACTGTGTACTTTCACGTCTTGTTTATAAACGTAGTACCCTTGTAGCTTAGTTGATGACATGCAATTTTAAGACACAGATACGAATTCGGCTACATTCTACATTTTTTAATTAATAAACTTTCAATGTGGAATTTTCAATTCGTTATGTTGATAGGAGATAATGATTTTATTTATTCATTATTCACACCACAAAACGAACGTTCCGAACCCAGTTACTTATCGGAACAATTAAAAATGTCTAAATGTTAATAGTCGATTTCCTTTTCAGGCTAACGACACCAGCCGATATGCGCCTGATCCGCCCGAACCGGCCCCGCAGTGATAACGCCTTCGACGAATTAATTGTTCCGCCACTTTACTTTTCTACGTAGTTAGTTTGTTGGTGTGACAGTGACAGTGAGGTGCGAGTGCTAGTGGTATAGTAGTCGGTACGAACCGGCCAGATGTTGGAGTCATGGCGTTCATGACGAAGAAAAAGAGGTATAAATTTGAAGTGCAGTGCTGCTTAGAGGAGCTCACAGAGGTGCCATTCGTGTCGGCGGTTCTCTTCGCTAAGGTGCGGCTGCTCGACGGCGGTAACTTTCAGGATCATTCTTCAAGGTATGTCCGATTATTTTTTTTATATAGTCTATATTACATATATAAAAACGAAAGGTCGCCCATCACCAAATATCGAAAGCAGCTTAACTTACAAGAATTCAATGTTAAAAATTGAGTACTTAAAATGGGTACTTTATAGTTCATAGATAGATTAGCGGATGTTAAATCAAAGAAGTCTAAGGGCCTGTTTTCCTCTTGAAATTTGAAATATCATTAAACTATGTAGTAAAAGACAAAGTCGCGGGCCACGGTTAATATATATATATATATATATAAAATTAATATATATATAAAAAACTCTTTATGCTCTGAAATACAGTGGTACAATACTTTTGTTGTGTACTGTACTGAAAATAATAATTTATGACGGCTTGTATGTAGAGATTTCTTTAAGCTTGACGTGTAAGCCTTACGGCGATATAAAGCGTGGATCAATTCTAGCACTTTTGTAAATAACAATCTTATAGATATAGAAAGGCATTGTTACAACGGTTTAATTTTTCAACTAAGTTAGATTTTTGTAATGAAACTATTTTAACCGGATTAATCGGTAGGTAGACTACCTGTGACCACGGACTACTGTAAAGTGTTCGAAACGTCGGGTTCTAAAATGTATTTTCGAAAACCAAAATTAATCCGGTTTATCCGGTTAAAAATAGTTTCATATCAAAATGTTTAATAATCGTGAAAATCAAAGAACTTATTAAGTTAGATATTTCAGACACTAACACCTCTGAGTACAGCTGTTACCTATATCAATATATATATATCTTCTTTTCATGTTCTTAGACCCAATTTTCGATATACTTAAACTGACACGTACAACTTCATATATGATTATCATTATGGAATCGTCTGGAATATTTTCTCTAATTGAAATTTAATTAAATATCAATGATATTTAATTAAATCAATGATTTTTAATTATATCAACCGCTTGTTGTTTCGGTAAATTTAATATTATGATGCAGAATAAAAACTACTTGCTATACATAACACTTATTTTAGGACTAATTTTAATATATTTAATAGAAACGGATGCTGGAACCTCGTTTTAACAAATATTAAAATACTTTTGATTCGCTTAGTTTCATGCTTTTGCCCACATAGAAAGGGGGAGAAAACCTAGTGTCAATACATTACTTGCCACTTAATTCTCTACTTGCCACCCGAATTCAAGATATCGCTTGTTCAGTGGAGAAACTCACTAGCATTGCTTTTATATTAAAATATTCTCACAATCCTCTTGTGGTATACATCCTAACTGCACGACAAAGGCCCTAATATATTGTTTAGTTCAAATTCATTCAAATCAAAATAAAACTATATCTATATATATATATATAATGAAAATGTAACTGATCACCGTCTGGATGTACATGGATGATATATAAGAAAAATATTATTGGGGTCATTTATTGTCATGTGATGGAACCCAAAACAATGATTTTTAATTTTGTTCTGTGTCTGCCTGTGCGTTTGTGCACGCTAGTCTCTGAAATGGCTTTACCGATTTGAATGCAGTTTTGACTATTGTATTTTGGTAAGTTGCCGGTAACATTGTTTATTTCATGAATGAATGAATCTGTTTATAGATAAAATAGTACAACAATTTAAATTATAAATTTCAGCATAGTTAAATATTATGATTTAATTCTGAACGCGGGCGGGCGAAAACACGAAAATAGCTAATAATAGTTATGTAGTTAACGCAGGCGAAGCCGCGAGCAGGTCGCTATTAATATATAAAATCAATAAATATATATACAAATATAAGATAAAACCATTTTTCTATATATTCTGTGTAATATCACACACAAGCATGTCTAACCTGAGTTACGCAAGTAATATCCACATAAATGCATTATAAGTCAAGTGGTACAACGCAAAGACAGGTCCCACCACGCACGACGTTTGCGCAACTCTTCCTCGTCCAGTTAAAGACACTCGGTGGAGAATGCACTTAATGGATGATCTTTCATAATTTCAAACACGGTGAAATATTTAAAAGTGGTTTCATTACTATAAGCTTAGACCGGTGTCTAAAGTCAACATTTAATTTTTATGTAACTTGAGACCACCGTAATACAATCAGTATATATATATACTCAGCTTCACGCTTTATCCTGCAGAAAGGGAGTGTCGGGGGGTACGACTTCCGCCCGGATTCGAGGCATTGCGTGCTAAGTTGTGCCGCGCTTTGTCTTGTTGACCAGTTTTATTAATTTATAATAACTTCACCGAGTGGATATCGAACCAACAATCAATCGTGACTGCATTTAGGCGATGGCCTATACTGTGTTATTGAAAATCAAAATAATAAATAGTTTTAAATAACACACTAAAAGGAACACGCTTGAAATTATCACCCTGGTTGTCCTGATAAGGAGTTCAGATTCATATTCGGAAAATATTGTAATGTCACCTGGGCACACCTGATGTTTGAAATTTTCAAGCAAATGTATACAACTTATAAAATCGCTTTAAATAGTTGTCGTCCCAGATGCTATATAAACGTCATAGGCTTAGACTTTACACATCGCTGCAATAGGCTGAAAGCCGAGAGATGAATCACTTTGGTCTTTCGTCTTCAGTCACTTTCACTTTCTGGCCATTTAGAGAAACATCGAATGCTGGAGCAGATATGCTCGCGCATTCGTTATCGCATCATTATAGTAAATTATTTATACATAATAACATAGAGGTTAAGTACTTACAATTAAATGCTATCAAATACACATTTAATTGGCTTCATGATTGTAATATTGTATAATAATTTATAACATTGACTCATTGTTTTAGCGAGTTAGTTTTAACTTGAAACACATATTTTGGGCTTAATTTTTTATAGTTTTCGTAAAATATACTTTAACTAAGCCAGTAGTTGTTAATTTATTTAAATATAAAGAGGCTCCAACCCTGCACGCTTCGCTCGTTACAGAAGTGATTGTTTTATCGACCAATTATTCTGTCAATCGCATAACACTATGTATGATACAAAAAAAACACCCGGCGCAGCCACTACAGATTTATATGTCTAATATACATATATATGTAAATATATTTATTTGTCTGACGTATATATATATATATATACGTCATCATTTAAATTAAAACATTGAAAATCTAATCTAATCAGATTATACTAGGCTATCGTGACAGCGTCTGACCGTAAACCGTTGGTTATTGAGTTCGACTCCCAATCCTAGGACTGATAATATTTCAAAAAGAAAAAAAATCTCTGCACTGGTACCTAAGACAAAGCGTGGCTGGCATTCAATTTCGACACTCAACACACACAAAGTCTCAATTTCGGGCGGTAATTTGAAAACGGAGTATCGGGACACTAATGAGTGGAGCATAAAAAAAAAGAAGATTTTGAACATTGTACTAACGATGCCTGTACAGGCATTTTTGTAAGCCGAAGGTTTTTCATGGCTTCGCTAATTTATGTAAATATAGGTAGCGCGTAGTGTATGATTCATTTGAACGAACAAAACTTGTAACGTGGTAATAATTTAATATTGCTCGCTTATATACATTTTCTTTTAAAAATTGATTTACAACACATTTAGCATAAAAATATTTATTTTCTCTCTTTAGGAGTCAGAGAGAACCTAGTGTCAAGATACTCCGCCCTCCATTCTCCGTTATAAGATGATATAACTTTATTTAAAAATAACATATTAGTTTAAAATAGATAGTGAATAGGCTTAAAATTATTTGTTTGTTATCTTGGTCGTTCCTGTTATCAACGGACAAGACAATGGGTGCAAATTTTCAAACGAATCGGACGTTTAAAAGTGAGATAGACTGTTAGACACAGGTGAAACTAGCAAAAGCTGCTAAGATGATCACTGCAGGTTCTCTTTTATCGTCTCGTAATATACGGGACATGGATGGCCGAGAAAAAACGGGTTATTTAGTTTAGTTCTTGCTGAAGTGGTATCGCATCATAGGCAATGAGCTATTCATTTTCCATACGACTTTAATGTCTGAGTTGTGTGGACACAATGGTCATTAAAATCCTATTTGAATATATTGTGTGGAGTGTGGAAGTGTTATTAAACTTAAGTTTTTTTTATAACGTTATTGTGGCGTTAGACAATATCAAAATGTATACACTAAGTTTATTTGATCGATCTCCGCTTAAGAATATATTTAAAACTAATATAATTTTTTCGGTATGGAACAACAAAGTCTGTTTGAAAATACAGAAAATAAAGAACGGAGTGTCTTAAGTATACACTTTGTCTACTTGGGTCACTCTGCTTACTGTTGTAGTAGTTTGCGCAAGCGTTCCTGCAACGTCTCGCCAGGGTTTTAGTGGGTAGTATCAGGTATACTTGCCGGTGAGTCCTACAGTACCGTCCGTTTCCGTAAGGGTGCAAAGGCATTTCCTGCGTCACAAAAAAAAAACTGCCTACTAAAAAAAATTATTATCGAAGTTACTAGTTTTGATTTTAATTGTTAGGGACAATTAAAACAAAAAAGTCGAATTAAACTTGTCGTTGTTATCATTTTATCAAGCATTATTACTTGGCAAGCGGAACCAAATGATAAAATCCATTGACGGATGGAGTCCAAGTAATGTCGACACGACACCGCCGAGTTCCGATCGCAGGAAGCTATGCAGTTATCCAATCTACCAGTTTGGATACAATAGAATCTAACTAGTTCTTAGCAGTATGAGAAATATGGTGATATATTAATTATTTTTAAACTAATTTTCTTATATGACATTTTATATTATAACTAATCGTCTTCTCGTTTTTTTTTTCTATGTAGTATTAAACACATATATATATATATATATATATATATATATATATATATATATATATATATATATCTCCGCTCTTGTAAGACAAAACGCGGCGTTGAGTCCAGTCACTCGTGCGCGCGCGCATTGTCTCTCTTACTGTCCCGCTATGAGGGTAAATAGTGAATCTGCAAAATATATAGGCTGGATATATACAGAATATATATCAGACAGACTAGATCTTAGTTATAACATAAAAGTTTATATATTTTAATCAGAAACATTTTATCCAGCCGAACTTTAAATCTACAGTACCTACCTTACAGTACGTACGAATTTACCATTTATTTGTACTTAATTAGAAATTTCACAAGCAATTTTATTTTTAAATTAAATACAATGTGATCGTCAAAAGTTCTCGTTTCAATGGAGATTAAGAAATAATAGTTTTGTAATAATATAATTGCAAACATTATTTTTCTATATTTATCTTTACTCTTAATTGCATGTACGTTGATTATTAATTACTATTGAATAATAACGGAACTGTCTGATTACTCTAACAAAGAAAGCAATTCCCAGCGCATTAGGTACCTACGTATCTTTGTAGATAAAAATATGATATGACATCTATTAAGTTTATATAATTTGTAGATTGTTTATATATATATATATACTGCAGGGTATGAACATAATTCAAATATAAACTTATGATTGTATTTAAATTATTTTCATTTCTTCGCTCTGTTCAGACAAAGCTAACTCCACGACTCGAGCCCATACTCGGGGGAATCCCCGAGTGGGAATCGAACCCACAACCAATCGCGTCTCAAGTGTGAAGTGAAACTTCCACTTCCACGATTAGTGGATTTTTCAAAAGTCCAGTATATTTATTGGGTCAGGTAGGTTAAAGGTTTATTTATAAAATTTCAATTGAAAATAGCCTTTATTCAAATAGACTTTCGCAAGGACTTTTGAGTCGTCGCATAAAGCTACCACCGGGTCGGAAGGCAATTCTGCTGAGACGAGCCGGCGAGACACTCAACAGTTGATCTTTTCAAATATAAAAGTTACAATTTTATTATTTAATACAGTTGTAACAGCTAACCTGCACCAAACTTAAATTATATTACTTCCACACATTTTTATCTTTTATATATTCTTCTACGGCGTATTATACGGTGTATTATACGGCGTTTTATAGTGGCTTGAAATCCATCATAGGTTGTGGAATGAGTATACGACTCAGACCCATAAAAAGACTTATTTACTTTTTGGAGAGGATAACTTGGCGTTACAAGCTTATCTTTGTTTTCCGTTTCTATCGTATGTCTCTCATTGTTTTTAGTATAAGACTGGATATGTTGTCGGACATACAAAATATTATTATATATATATATATATATATTCAAATAATGTTAAAGTTACATTTTTTAATAGATTATTATTATATAAAATGCTACGATTGTCAAAAAACTTTTAATATGCACTTAGAGATCATCGTGGCGCAGTTGGTCAGAGTCTGACTGCAACCGCGATTGGTTGATAGGTTGAAAGTTCGAGTCCCACTCGGGGGAATTTTTATATTTAATAAAATATTTTCTATTTTTTTCGCTCCTGTCCCCAAGACAAGGTGTGGTTGAGTCCTGTCTCACTACCCGGCAAGTGTAAATATGCACTTAAAATATTCACATATGCATTAAACTGCATCCGTCCGTCTTCAGTTAGTCAAACAAATCCAAATGATTTCGGTGTTTTCTGTTATTAGTAAACGGAAATGTTTATCGGACACGTCACATTGTTTAGTCTGCGCCTTATTTGTGTTACCTCATGGTTATCATACGAAGTATGATCAGACGAATGAATCTATGCATATATGTTCAACGTGTAAACACGCGTTAAATGTATAGTATAGCGTAGATTTGGAACAAAAAATTAAAACTATGAACTTTATGAAATTTATGAAATGCAGAGAGCCATATGTGATTTGACGGCTAGTGTTGAATTCGAAAAGAGTGTTTTTTTATTTGATTGCTTCGTATTTCATAATTCTTAAGTAGAAACTTAGCGTAATAAAACTCGCGATAGTTATTTTGCTTATAATAAAATAGCTAATCTAGGGATACGATACGTCCTCGTCTGATGGGAAGTGGGTAGTTAGGGACCCCTCTGGACGCACAGGAATGCGGCACGCAGCCTTGTAATTGAGGTTTACCAGATGCATTGAAGCTTCAAATCAAATAGGGAAATCCCGTAATTCTGTTCAGATATGATAAGAGAATTTCACACAAAGCCTCACTTACGCCACTCAGGATTTAAATTAATTTTATAATATTATAATATTCTTGCACTATTCATGTATATACGTAGTTTAAGATGTTATCGTGGCGCAATGGGATAGTGTTTCGTTGTAAACGTGATTGGTTGTGAGTTCGATTCCCATTCGATTCATTCGAATGATCGTAATCTAATTAATTTGATTTCATCGCTCGGATGGGCAAGACAAAGCGCGGCATTGAGCAATGTCTCCGATTCAGGCGGAGAGTGTTGAATGAAGTGTCTTGACTCTTGACACTTGGTTATCTCTGCCACCCTACTATGTGCGAAATTTCTAAGTTAATTAGGTTTATTTACCTTTTGTGTGTTTTAGTGTTTGATTTGCAAAGTTTTTTCTTTCTTAACATATCTTATACCTATCGAGACTATGTAATGTCTCAATCTCTGTATAGTTCAATTGTTAGTAAAAGTATTCTTACTGAAAACGTTTTCCAGTATAATAAATATAATAAATAATGAGAAACAGTACAATATAATAAATAATGAGAGACCTTTTCCAATATAATATTAGACTAAGTATAGGTTTTTACTTCACTTTAAACATACGAGTAGGTTTGCGACTTAGCATTTACTGGGCGTATGCGCGAACGCGCTCGATTAAAAAAGGCACTCGATTCAAGTATATAAATAAAATTGAATGAAAGGGTAGTCGCCAAAGGGTACCGCCACGTCACGAACACGACTTATAAACATATAAATAAAACACCCCTTTTGTCATACATAATTATTAGATAGGTATAGAAATTCACGAACAAGCTCTAGAAATTAGGCTTATTAAAAAGGTTACGTTTTATTATAGGTAATTAAACAAGATACCTTATTTTTTTTTTACATTTTTTTAAGTGTTATTCGCACACTTAGGAAATTGAAAAAGACATATTTAGAAAAGGTATAAAAATTTTGAACGCGGCGAGATTTGAACCCGCGGTTTTCAATACGTACGTTTATACCTTTTCTAAATATGTCTGTTTTCGAGATACCTCATTTTCTCAATTCTAAATTCTAATAAGTGTTAAACTCGTATTAATAAAAAGAAGTAATTGGACTAGATACTGTAAAAAAATTTATTTTCATTATGACGTTGGCGTCTTTGAGTGAGAGGGCATCCACCTTACTCAACGTGGTTTTGTGTCAATACAAATTGGAGTTCATGCTGAAGTATACTATATCCGCGAACAAGATGCGAACCGACATCTATCGCAACTGGCTCGCGGCTATCGACTACACATGGTGGTTTCTTTGAATATTTAAAAGTTCTACAACATAACGAATAATAATATTTTTATTGATTATCACTTTTCATTATATTTCTTAAAACATACGTCTTTTTCTCTATAATTAAGAACGTATCTACTACACACGATCTAATCCTAAATCTGGAACATGCAGTTCACCTCGGTGTGGTACTTAACTAACGGCAAAGTTTTTATCACACTCGTTGATATAATTAAGTTGAATTAATTAGGCAAGTTGGCCAAGGCGAATGCCCGCCCTGCAAGCAGCCCAAGGTTCGTGATGGCAACAAGCCAGGCCATAGCTTTCATTGCGGCTATTCTTATACGCCATAAACAATGAAGAAGTTTTAAAGCAATTGTTGATAAATGTTATTGCCATTGGTATATCTATGTACCGTAGGTGAGTTGTTTTAAAAGGTCATATATTATTTATTGTCTGTCATACTGCTTAATATCCGACACTTCTATATTTTTCTACTTCACGCGCTTTATCCAGCATAGCAGGGAATACGGAGACAATCTAATGCACTCCTCAAATTTCCCCGAGTGGAGATCGAACTCACAAATATAGCTTTTACAGTCACACGCTGTCCAACTGCGTCTTGATTAACGACGACGAACGAGCCTTAATAAAAAATATGTATCTAAATATTAAGATATTTCGTTTAAGTTGACAGTTACTATTACATTTTTTTTACTATAGAAAGAACCCATAACTATTGAAATATGGGATCATTAGTAAATGAAACCATCGTGGTGCGTGGCATCTGAATGTATACGCGATTCTCACTAAGGGGAATGCTTATATTTAAATTATTTTCATTTCTCCCATTTGGTGACAAGACAAAGAGCGGTGTTTTGTTCCCCCAGTCAACACCTCATGTCACCGTTTCGAGCGGAATGTGGAAAATGGAGTGTCTTGACACTAGGTTCTCTCTGCCTACCGATAGCAGGCCTACATAGCAATGGCGTAGAACTGGCGTGAAACTAATGGAAAAATATTAATTTGCTGCTATTTGCTCAAACACCTATTATTTATGTATTCGCATTAACATTACGTGACGCGGTAAGTCTGAATATGGTTGGAATGAAGCAGAATAAGAAAAATGCCATTTGGTACGTTATCACTTTTTCTCTTGTCTGTCTGTCTTGTATGTGTGTGTGTTGTGCGTCTAATGAAGATGAATGATGAATTACCAAATATAAATGTGAAAAAAAGAGGAGTGTACGCTAATTTTAAACTCAATATCTTGACTTTGCTACCCATAAGTAAATTCTTGTCATGGTTTGATTTGCATTTGTTTAGATTAAAGCTGAAATTTAAACGGATACGAAATTTAAACGGAACGGAGCCATTGCCTCCTACAGTGACTTATTTGTGTTCATGAAGTCTTGCTAGAATAAACTTGTTTTTTTTTTTTTTTTGACGAATCCATTAGAGACCATAGCTTCCGTAGTTCTATCTCATATTGTAGGCACTCGACAGGCTTGTTTTTTTAATGACGGATCGATGATAACCTAATGGCCTGGTTAGATAAGTCGATGCATTTTTAACTTGTATTTTTAAAAACTGATACTTCAATAGCGGTGATATGTTAACGAACTGTAGAGATAAATATTTCAAATTGTTTTCTGCATTTTTTATTCTGATATTGAAATGAACAACATAAGGTGTTGTCAGCTAAGGTTGGTAGTTCCAATTCGGCTCGAATACTAATATCACAGTAATTGTAAGTTTTTTTTTGTTACAAATGACACGAGTACCATTGTTTGATTGATGTACCAGATAAGAAACTCTTCGTACGAAAATAAATTTTAATTGAATAATTCGACAGTTCGCTCTGCAACAGCCACTACCGAAGACATTAGATAGATAGAAATACACAAGATTTTATAAGTAATACAGAGTGTGCAAAGGCGGTATTATTGCTGGTAGAACCATCTGCCAGACAACCTTATATTATATATATATATATGCTTACAAAACTATGTATGTGAAATATAAAAATATATTTTTATATTTCACATACATTGTTATCTTTGTACGATTAGTCACTGCGCAGGTTCAGTTCAAACAGGTTCAGTTCACTAACTAATTAAGTAGCCTAACGGCCCCGCTACCGGCGCCTGATTGTATGAGACGGTAACATCTTGTTGATTGATCTGCGTTAGACTGGATTGTCTGCGTTCGAATAATCAATTGTATTCATTATTGTTCGTTTTATTTAAAGACGGCATCATGGTGGTATGTGACAGCGCCGAACTGTAAACGCGGTGGCTGTGGGTTCGACCCCCATTTGGGGGAACAGTTTATGTTTAAATTTACAATCGTTTGTATTACCGACATGGCAAGACCATAGCGCAATATTCAGTTTCGCCACTTATGTGGTGAAGAATGGATTTTCTTTGCATACCCTGTTATATGCTGGAAGAATTATATAAAGCTGCATTTTAATTTTTATTTCATTCGCGGCTTCTTTCTTTCTTTTTCCTTCTTAGCAACCCTGCTAAAATACAAGAATGAAATGAAATGCGTTCGATCCCCACTCTTGTGAAATTACTACATAGATGTGTGGCATATAAACAGTATGTTTAAAAGTGTATTTTGTACTGTACTGGAACATAAAATAACCTAGTGTCAAGACACTCCGTCCTCCACTTTTCTGTTGACTGTTGGGTAGCGGACCTCAGGGCCACGCTTTGTCTTGGTACCAGAGGGGAGAAATGAAAATAATTAAATTATTATCATTCCTCCGAGTCGAACCCACAACCAATCGCGATTACAGTTAGACGCTATGCCCGGTGGCATCCGCGATGGCCTTTATTTATTTATTAAGTTAAAAAATATATTAAATATTATAGTTCCTCTTAAGGGGCGTTAATTTGGTATTTTACGTACGAATGTTATGATGCCATTCTGGCGCATTTCGAGACGTTTCTATCTGATAGCGATGCTTGTGAGCTCAATTCATGTCACTTGTGGCAATTTTCATATTTATCATGCAGGGTTTTTCTTATATTGATAAAGTTACTGCGCGTTTTGTCGCCAAGACAAGGGCTGGCAGTGAGGTGCGGCGGTACTTACTAGATTATCAGGCCCACTACCAAACGAAGCTTACATAAAGTCTTTAAGTGAGGGTCGCAAAATTCGAATATCTAGAAAATATAATTTTAGGGTCGTCGGTAGTTTAAAAACGGATATTAAGAGATTTTTAATATTTCTATAATAGGAGCTTAGTTAGATTATAACTATGTTTTTTTTCAGCTTTACGCTTTTTCCTACATAGCAAGGTGGTCAGATAGAACCTAGTGGTCAAGATACTCCGTTCACCACTTTCCGCCCGAATTCGATAATGCGTATTCAGTGGCATAACCCAACGCCGTGCTTTGTCTTAAATACCAGAGCAAATATTTTACATATAATCATTCTTTGAATCGGTTATCGAACTCACAACCAATTATAACTATTTGTATTTGGCATTTGTTTTAATGGTATTTGTTAACATAATACTAAATAAGAAATGTGAATTGTATAGTTTATTTTACCTTACATAGGTGTACTCTATTCTTTACTTTTTTTTTTATAAAATACCGACATTAATCTTAGCTTGATATTTGAATTCATTACATATAAAACATAATACTTAATAATTTATTTCAAAACGCCCAGGTTTCTATCTATATGTATCATTAATTTCTAGTAATATTTGTCGTGTCAAGCACGTTATGCGATTCCCACATAATATGTCGTGCTTTCACCGCGAGACACTGTATTACCTTGTAATCTGCACAATCCGTTCACAGTAAACGGCTTCTGCTTAACCATATGTACATAATAATCAGAGGACATGTATAAAATCGATAATTCGTTATTATCATTATCTAATTGTTTCGTTTTTCTATTACAAATAGTCTATATTCGTGGTTTATTGAAGAAAAATATAAAATGATAATTGACTTATATATATGTTTCCGTTACAATTTTTCCTCTCCGGACAGATTGGATTTTTTGTTCACGTTTCTTGGTGAACTTCACTAGGCGACACTTCAGGACTGCCTGAAATCGAGACTCAACACAGTCTTCTCGTCTCACCAGAATGGAGTACCGACTGGCGCGGGTTCAAATCAACAGCTGTATTTAGAATAAAACTTATTTTGGTTTTGAAGTAACTTACTAAATGTATAACGTATTGGTTTCTCCCAAGAACTATCCATTTTCGTCTTTCACACTTTTCCAATATGACTTTCACAGTGATTTTCTAGTTACCAACATAAAAACTAAAGGCTGTAGCCAGCCTCTGTTTACTGGGGCGTAATGATGGCCGCCGTGTCACAATCTTTGATTTCTACTCCGTTAGTTTTCTCTTTGTATTTGCCATTCTTTTTTTATTTTTATTTAATTCTGGATAGCAGCTAAGTCGCTTTGTCGCATCGTAATCAGTGTTTTGTGTGAAATTTCTTTCTTTGGTTAATTGATTTGTCGCTACAAAATATTCCAAATCTTCGTTATTTTAACATTTTTAAGTGTTATTCACACAGTCGAGATATGAAAAACATTTTTAGAAAACGTGTAAAATTTTGAACCGGTAGCGGTATTTGATGACCCTTTTATGACAGTTTCCAAAAGCGGCGTTTTCGAGTTTTGCTACGTTTAAATTCTTTGTTCAAATAGGCTATTACAAGCACTTACGAATCGTTAATTAACATAAAATGTCAGTACTGTCAGTCCTAGCGGCAGCTACCATCGGCTCGGAGGGCAGTTCTGCTGAGAAAAGAAAGCGAGAAACTCAACAGTTGCAATTTTCAAATATAGTTTTACTATAACTTCATATCTATCATTAGCCTCCCGAGTAAGCTTCAACATCATTTAATTCCATACATTAACATCAGAATAGTATTCCTGGACTGAATAACTTGTGTTGGCAAGCCTGAAATTATTTGTGGAATTTTATCATACATACGTCATGTGGCATAAATGATTTGTTCAGATTTTGAAGTAATCAGCTTATTTTTACTTCTTTTGAAGTTATTAGTTTATACCGTCTAAGTTTTCTAACTGTCTACTCGCAACGGAAGACATGTGCCCCATTGAAGTCTCGAATCCGAAGTAATTCCTAAAAATACCGCGGCGTCACTAAAATTGATTTGATTGATAGATATAATTATACATTCAATTTTCTTCGCGTCCTTAAAAACGTTAGTTCTAAATTACCTACAATAACTTTTCATAATACCCAGATTGAAACCTACCCCTTTCGCTGCTCAGTCAAATAAATGTTGGTAGGTACAAACTGAGTTACGAATCTTTCTTTTAAAAAAAATATATGATGTGATATCTTTATTGAGATTATATCAAGGTAATGTTTTTCTCGTATAATAATAATATAAACAATATTTTTTTAATTTCTTCCAGCTGTTGTATAAAATTTGAATGAAACGTAAAAACTGTGTTCTCAGCGCTCACGATTATATTCACTCATCACGCAACCGTTAAGAGCACTAATAATAATCTATTAAGATTAAGTAAGCGGATATTTTCATGTGAAAGTGAATGCATTTATTTATAGCTTTTGTCGCATCATCAGTGCATATTTCAAAAAATGTTCTTCTACATTTGTCTATTGCGAAGCGTCTAAAATCATAGCTGTATGTCTTAAAATACAGCATTAATTTTTTTTTAAATAAGTTTCCTTCATTCTTTTTTAAGAAAGAGCGGTAAAAATCTACTTATTACACAATAAATGCATATTTAGCTTTATTTATTTAGAAGATTTGAACGAATGTTAGTTTATTTTTTTTAACATTTTTTAAGTGTTATTCGCACACTAAGGAAATTGGAAAAAGAATCGCTTTGAATCGCTTGAAAAGAATGGCATGGCTTAGCGGTCAGAGGTCTTGAATGGTTTTCACGAGGCGCGGCAAGTTTTTATACGTTTTCTTAATATGAATGTTAGTTTATTTACCTGAATATACTCTATATTGAATTTGAACCCGCTAGCCACCCATTTGTTGTATACTTCCGAGCTACGTTAATATGATATCACCTCAGTTGACACAATATTATCAAAATCCCTATAATTTTTTAATACTTTACCAAAACGAACAATACGAAAGCTTTTTGAAATGAAACTATTTACATGTAGTCTACCTGTGACCACGGACTACTGTAAAGTGTTCGAAACGGGTCGGGTTCTAAAATGTATTTTCGAATACCAAAATTATACGCGCTTAATCCGGTTAAAATAGTTTCATTTCAAAATGTGTAATAATCGTGAAAATCAAAGAACTTATTAATAACTAAACTATTAATTCCTATACAGCTAGATATGTACAAGTTATATCACCAGTGTGCTGTGAATTGAACTGGCACTCAAGCGTAAAGCCAGCTGTTCCGCGACACATGTGCATGCAATCGTAACCCGATATCTGGGAACTGGCACACCGGACGAGTACGTGCGGCATGCTGGATGATTTCATTATAGCGCAATATCACACTGAGTGTGTCTTCCTTGTTGTAAATTTTAGTTCTTTTGTTGATTATAGAGGTTGTTTGAATTTTTTTTTATTGTAACTTTCCTTAGGAAGAATGATATTTGTGTTGCTTAATATGTATTCAAAAATTTTTAAATCGATATTGCAAGATTTTTTTAAAAGTTGTTATTCGTAGCATAAACAAAGAAAAAAATATTTAGAAACTTGTAAAATATTGACCGTAGCAGGAGTCGAACCCGCGCCTCGTCGTTGTTAGCATCTTATAGAAATGCTATCTCGATAAGAGCGTATTGCTTAATTAGCTAGAGCTCTGCGCTTCTAAGAGGCACGAGTTCGAGGTCAGCTACGTTAAAAAATTTATACGTTTTTGAATATTTTTTATCGAATAGGCAACCTCGAGCTCAGCAGTTAATCTCACCAATTACTATGCTAACAGGCCGCTGTATTTTTATGAATAATAAGTCGCTTACGAAAAAAAGTTACACAGTGTTATAAAGGATACTAAAATTGAAACGCTTAGGTAATTTTATTTACGTCGCTTTGCGCCAGGCGCCTCAACACCTGCACAACACTTTGCAACTCAAAGATTTACGATGTTTACTTATTCTTGACTCAGATTTAAATAGCATGATTATTTTATGTGCAGAAATGTCGATGGATAAACAACCAGTCGCAGGGATGAAACTGCCTAACGCTTGTATCTCACCTGTTCGCACTTTAATGACTTGTTTATTTACATGCAATAGTTGAAATTTTAAATCTACCGTGCACAAGCAACCATACAGACAGACAGACAGACAGACAGACAGACAGACATAAAAATTAATATTTTTCGTAAATATATTTAAGTTATGTAGGTACAGGCATACTTATTTTTTGTTTTTATATTATACTGTGTTGAAATATACTGGAAAGTCAAGCCAGATGAGTGCAGATAAAATAGACCAAATGCATATAGAATTAATTTAATAAGTTAAAGTCGCTGAACATTGCGAGACGGACTCGGCCTCAAACTGATAACAATGTAACCTATACAAGTATTATGATAATTGTTACTAACTATATTATTTTTAGATATGTATGGAATGCATACAACTCTTTTAGAAATGGACTTAATGTGTTTGTGAGTGAAATGTATAATGACAGTATTAGAGCTAGGCTGCAACAAGCATTTTTTTTATATATACCTAGTATATTGTAAGCGTTTTGTTGTAAGTTTGTTAACTGACATACAGACACGGGGACAGGACATTAAACTAAGTAAAAACTTGTATTAACAATAAAAATAATGTAGAACTACTACTACTAGTGAAAGATTACTCTGTTTTTTTTTTAATAGTAGAGAAAAAGACTTAGTTGAGTCGTAGAGAGAAGGATTAACGTAATATTTTTGCTAAAAAACAATTGGCAATTGAATGTAATGTTCATTACGAAAACTATGTGAAAAAATATCAATTTTTTTCCCGCGTAGAATTTTCCCGTGTTGAAAGGCGGACCCCAGCGCCGCGCTTTGTCTTGTCACCAGGGAAATTAAAATAATTTGTGAGAATCGAACCCGCAAACGTCGCGTATACAGGCAGATGATGTCACACCACCTTTGATATATTTAAATAACTATGTACATTGAAAAATACATATTTAGAAAACGTATAAAAATTTGAACGCAGAGGGATTTGAACCCGCGCATCTTAAAAACGGTTCAAGCGCTCTGGCCGCTAAGCCATGATTTCTACATCCAGCTGCGTCGAAATTCTTATACGCTTATTACAACAGCATCTCAGTAGAGAGATTTTTACAAATTTCTGCTAACCAAAGATTATTCTACGAACAATCGTTTGGCAAGATGTAGAAAATATTCGAAAAAGACATATTTAGGAAACGTAGAGACTTGAGAGTTGAACGTTTTCTAAATATGTCTTTGTCAATTTCCTAAGTGTGCGAATAACACTTTAAAAAATGTTAAAAAAAACTATGTACCTATTTAAAATATATCTAAACAAATCGCCATAGGGTGTCGGTCGAAGCTCTGCACACCATCTGTCTGCACTTAAGCTCCGCACTGTTATACAAATTATAAAAATGTGCGCGAAATATGATAACGTTTACGAAATTTATTTGACTCTTCTGAAATAACAGACTTTTTCGTACTACATTCAGCTATTATTTTTAAACGCCTGGGAGTGTAGAAGAAGGCTAAAAAGGCTACAAAGATTGAATGTCCATAAAATAAATAAACGAGGAGCGACTGGCCCAAGGGAAATCGCTAATTAGTTCAAATTACACCTATTGGTTAATCGATCGTGCTACACATTGTAGACTTTATTTTATTTTCAGACAATTTCTCACAGTTGAACCTATGTGAAAATTGGTTGTCGGTTCAATTCCAATTCGGAGGAATGATATCCAATGACTATTTTTCTATTTTTACTTCTTCTCTCTGGAAAAACAAGACTGGGCGTTGAGTTCTGCCATTCAATCTTGAGATAACGTTCTCTGTGTCTGTAGCAGTGTACTGCTTTATGAAAAAAGTGGGGAGCTAAAAAATTATTCTTGAAATTCCAAACTTATATATATATATATATATATATATATATATATACTTTATATAGTTATGATTAGATTTTAAGTGAAATGTTTAAAATATAAGCTCCTATCAAATCCAAGACCGAGACGTGTATCGTAAACAGGTGGGCGGATTAAAAAATACGAATTTGTCAAACCCGCTGAGAGAATAAACAGTCGACAGGTACATTCGTGTACACACAAAAAAATACTGGATTATTACTATGGCTTATTGTTAGGGAATTTGATATATATTTTAAATAATAATAATAATAATAAAGTTAGTATCGCTTTGGTTTATTAGAAAATAGTTTTTTTTTAAATGGTATTATTTTATTATATTCGTATTATCTTATATCACGTATAAACATAGGAGTTAAATTATATTTATGCTTTAATATTGACGGCGACACAGAAATGTCATTTAATATTTAACTGACATTAAATCATTAGGTACTTATTAAATATTAATATTTGTTAAGACTTCATGTCTCTAAGTGTGGTTGTTAATTTTAAATTAGTTATTAAGCATTTCATTGAAACTGAGACTGGATGATTCTGCTGTTGTTATTTGTTCTTAGGTTATACGTCTATTATTTACTTAGCATCAAATACCTATACAAGTTGTACAAAAAATACATTTTTTAAAAATAGTTTCAAAATATAATTTTTTTTTGTACGTTACTTTATTACTGTAATAAGTAAGTGTGTAAGTTAAATACATTAATATATAACCATTAAAAATATATAAAGCTCATTCAAAAAGGGTGCCCATTGGTTGCAATACATTCCTTTAAACGTTGAGGCCAATTACCACACACTCTTTCTACGGGAAAATTCTTGACTGGCTGGCTGGATTAGGATCAAGTGAACACGGTAACTACCTTACTACTTTGAAAAAGACATATTTAGAAAATGTATAAAATTTTAAAGATGCTAACAACAAATATAAGTTGTAATAAGCGTATAGGAATTTCGACGTAGCTGGATGTAGAACGCATGGCTTAGCGGTCAGAGCGCTTAAACGGTTTTCAAGAGGCGCGGGTTCAAATTTTTATACATTTTATAAATATGTATTTTTCAATTTCCTAAGTGTGCGAATAACACTTTAAAAAATGTTAAATCAAATAAATATATACCTTCATTTTTTTGATAATATATTGCTTAATTATAAACATGTTCTCATCCGTAAGTAGCAAAAATTTTATGTGACTTTACCTATTTTTTTTTTAAATTATCAGTTAAAAATTACCAGTGCGTCTGTTATAGGCTGCAAGTCCTAAGTCATCTTTTTAAATACGCGACATGGTTCTAGGTGCTGCTTTCATCTCCCGAGATAAAATCTTCGAAAGCTGCAAACAGAGGAGGTTTCATTGTAACTATTAATAGCCCGGTTCAGAAACATTTGACTAATACTAATGGTATGGAGAACTTTAATAATTGTATGTCTCACCATACCTATTGTATGTAATGCAATTACAGCGATTCGGTTTTGTTTAAGACCCCACTCCATTTTAATGTCGCTACATATTTTATAATACGTTGCCGCGAAAATAAGAAAACACAATGAACAATTACATATATAAATATTACAGATTCCAAATTTCTAAGTAATATTTTGTTTATTTTTTATTATAACAGTATTTATGGCCATACAAGTAAATATGGTATTTAAGAGATGGGGACGTATACTATAATTATATATTTTTGTGGACGGCTTCCGACTGTTAACTCTATTGATTGCGGGTTCGATCTCTACTCGGCGAATGAAATATATATAATAAATTTAGTGAACTCAGTCACTTAGTTAAAACGCAATGTCTTGATTTCGGGCGGAAAGCGGAGAACGGAGTGCCTTTACTCTAAATTCTCTGTGAATACCCAGCTATGCGGGGATAAGCTAAAACATTTGTTTATTTGCCGCTTATTGCCGTGATATTCGAACCCTAGTAGATCTCCTAGTAGCAAGTCATACACATGCCAACAATAGCATTACAATATTAAAACCCAAGAATAAAAATACCATTAGAAGGAAATAATAAATTTGAATACATTATTTTGATGCATTAATTGTACCAAAACTTACAGCCACTTAAATTCGAAACAGATCAAAGAGATAAACATAGTGCTGCTAAGCGCTACGCGTCGCAGTTATGTTTTTGTAAACATCCGCTATATTGTTTGCTTTTTGAAATTCTTTTACGTACACTTTGTTGTATTGTGTACTGATTTAAGTAAGTTTTCATTAAGCATTAGTAATAATGGATTATTAAGTATAGATATTTTCAATAGGTCTATGTCCAAAATGTTTATTTTCGATTTTTACAAAAGGCATAACCCCCTAACCCCCTAAATATTTAATATACACTATTAGGTTCGGGTATATATACCTAAGAATGGGGTAGGTTAAAGGAGGGCCTTTGTCAATTGGCAAACAGACTTTCAGAAAATATGCACCAAATACAATTTATTACGAAAAATATGCATGTGTGTATGTGGATATGTATATTTATATACATATATATATATTTATGTTACAGTGCAGTATTGTAAAACGTGGTTGTATTTCTATTATAAGGATACCCATCGTGGCGCAGTGGTACAGCGTCTGATTGTAAACCCGATTGTTCGTAGGCCCCATTCCCACTTGGATTGGATTTAAAAAATATATATTACTCCGTTCTTGTAGCCAAGACAAAGCGGGGCGGTGTTAACTAATCGCCTCGCAACACGCAATGTCCCGATTTTGGGCGGAGAGTAGAGAACGACGTGTCTTGATATTAGATCACTAGACACTTCGGCTATCCGACACTCTGAGTACACTGATATGCGGTAAAAGCTATTTATATACTTTAGGTAATCACAAAAAATGAATAAAAAAAGGCCTTGGTATAATTTAACTATTTTGTAAAATACATTTTAGATGATATTTTTATAAAAACTTAAATGCTTAATTTTGTTAGCGTTAACGCAGAAATTTATTTTAAATGCTCCATTTCATACCACTTTCTGTTTTAGATTCACATTCGCTGGCCATATAAAAGATGCAAGTCACACATCTATGTATATATTTCACTTAACACATAATGGAGTTTCTCAAAATGGTGTTACACACAGGTGCAATATGGCAGAAGCCGTTAATTAGCCATTATTTATGTGTGTTGATTAGTTTAATTACAACGTTAATTATACACAAAACAAAATATGATAATGAACTTTTACTTCGAAGCGCTAATGTAATTAATGACGGGGGAAACGATTTTGTGGTCGTCGTTACTAATTATGCAGTAGAAATATTTGTGTTTGATTAAGTTTTTATTAATATTTGTTAGAAAAATTCTTTTAAATCTTCGATATTTTCGAATAAGCAGTAAGTTTCTTTTATTTAAAAAAAATAATTTCTCTATAAGATGCTTTCTTCCCTGATATTACACAAACTATGACATTCTGTGAACTATAAGCTATCCAAGTCACGTCCCTAGCGCATTGTAACCCAATAAAGGTCAGGCTAAAATCTAAAGCTACTTACTGTCTTTTGTCAATAATCCTTCACAATTAAAAAAAAAGAAACGTCACTATTTTCCTTTTGCTTATAATTTTCCAATACGTACAACAGAATTTCGACGACTTTTTTTTTTTAACGTGAGGAAATCCTTTAAGGATTCCCGCCCGATTAGGGACTCGGATGCAGTTATGTGGGCCGTCCGTTTACCTACTAAACCTCACCTCACGGTGGTCCTCCTCCACCGCCACTAGCCAGGGCCACGGGGGATTTTGTGTACTGAGCAACTGTCGCAAGTCTAAAACAAGTTACTACTACTCGAACAGTTAAAATTACAGTCGCTTAAACATCTAAGTGCATCACTTTAATTCTAATATGGTCTAAGTCAGTTATATGTACGAAGGTTCCACTACGTTATGTGGCTTGAGGGCCCTTGAGGCCCGGCCACCGTGACACGTGCGCCTGACGTGGAAATATTATATACAGAAGCGAGAGTGTCAATCTGTGTATGTACTTTGTTATATTTGAATATATTGTATTGATTTTAATCGATTGTTGATATTAGATATTTTTAACAGCTTCACGCCATGTCCCACATAGCAGGGTAGTGACTCTTTCAGTACCTCTATCTAGTGTAATGTCTAAGACACTTTCCGTCTAAATTCGAAACATTGCGCGTTCTTAGGCGTAGCTAAACGCCGCGCTATGTCTTGTATGGTATACAGCGGAGAAATGAAAATAATTAAAGTATAGACATTTCACCGAGTGGGAATCGAACTCATAATAAATTGATCAATGAGTCTTACATTACGTTGTCCGTTTTCGCTTTGTAATATAAACGTATATTATCTAAGTGTAAGTGTGTTGAGTGGCTGAACTTAAGAATATCTTGACCAACCACTCGAGCCGAGTCAAATTTGTACTCGTTACCGAAGTGTGCAGTAAAACAAATTCTATTTAAACTATTGGGACAATCCCTATGTTACAATAACGTCTTGATTGTTATATATAAGATTAAGCTTATTTACAGATACGTTAAAATAACAGCATTGTATATTTTGATATATATTAAAAAAAATATTGATTGAATTAATAAATTTATCCCCGAAACATTTTCTTTTGTTTAAATTAATATTGGTTTGACGTGGTTACAAAAAAATCAACGATATATAACAGTGGAAACGCGCTGCGTCGGTCTCAGCGGGCGGAACTCGTCGCATTCCCGCTTGAATGGAGCACGGATATTGAGGCGGGGGGGTACCTGCTAGTACGCCCCGTGACGGTTTGAGCGGACTGTATGTATGTATGTGTGTGTGTGTGTGTGAGCGCGCCAAATGCCAAGAACTGACCTTATGTAATTTATAATGTATGATTAAATGATATTTAAATTATTTTCATTTCCCCACTCCGTCAAAGGCAAAGTGCGGCGTTCAGTTTCGCCACTCGTACTCCGGTAGAAAGCGCAGAACGGAGTGTCTTACTAGATTCCCTCTGCTTTCCCTGTTATGTGGAACAAACAGAGAAGTAAAAACACACACTGATATTTTAGGAATTTTAGATATCGTACAAGGAGGACATATCAATGCTTGCTTTTTTTTTACAAGATTAGTAAAGGAAAGGTGGGGTAATGTGACTGTACTTTCTTTACATTATACCATTTTTATGTAATCAAGTGTTAGAGGGCAGCACACATAACTGCACTTTGTCTGAACATGTCGTGGAAACCAATTTTCTTTATAAATATAAGTATTGACATGACATTGACAATAATTTTAACATGAAGACAAAAATTTATATATATATACATTATTAATATGACTAAATCAATTGAAGTACTTTAAAGAGTTCGTTTAAAATAAAACAGCCGTTGTGTATGATTTGGTATATTAAATGTTGCCATTTAATTGAAAGTCATACATTTAAGAAATACTTTTACTGGGGTAATATGAATTGTAAGTAAAAAATAAAAGTTGATAAAATAATACGAATGCTAAATTAAAATGTAGTTACATGAGATACGTTCGTAAAGTTTTTGAGGGTAGTATTATAAACAATGCAAATTTGGTGGAGCTCTGTCCTAATTAGGCAACAACGGTATCTAAGTAAGTGTTAAATGATAGCTCTAAGTGCAAGTGTTAAAATTAAAGTGATGGGAAATAAGGTTTATGGCTGTGCTGTGCTGTCAATCAATTAACGTTTAATTGATACTAAATAAGTGCAAAGTGACGTTTCGGATTTCGGTTGTTGTTGTAATTTAAAAAAAACAACGGATTACTTAATTGGGACTTCTCAAACTAGACGAAGCCTGGTCTATGATGATAATATTACTGATGAGCATTTTTGTATATACAAATTTATATAAGTTAATCCATCACCGTGAGTGGTCGAAATTACATTTTACCTTTATATTAGACCTAAATTAATCTTTTAACTCAAGAATGAATGATTATATATTTTTTTAACATTTTTTAAAGTGTTATTTGCACACTAAGGAAATTGGAAAAGACAAGTTGAAGTTCAACCGTTGAACGGTTTTCAAGAGGCGTGGGTTCAATTCCCGCTGCGTTCAAATTTTTATACGTTTTCTAAATATGTCTTTTTCAATTTCCTTAGAGAATGATTAGTAAAATTATATAAGATTCTTATGTATTCTTACAAGCTTCTGAAAATATAGGCCATTGTAGTGTTATATATGAAAGTATAACAAAAATTACATTCTGCACTTCTTCTTCGTTTAAACTAATTATGCCAAAGTGTACAATTGTATACTTACTCGTACTCCTTATCATACTGACGACTAAAAATGTTAGATTAGAAATATTTAAAACCAAAATGTTGTTTATAGCAATTTTAATTAAAATTAGCAAACGAACTTGCAGGACGTACTATAGTTGATATTAAATCTTATTTCGACTCAACGCATTTACATATCTAATTAGGATTTTAACACATCCTGTTTTTTTTTATTTTTAAATTATGAAATATAAGCTTATATTATATTGTAGAGGAAGGAAGTAAATTAAGGTCGCTTAGTGACACCGTGGAATGCGTAGTACAACTATTTTTATTTGTCTTTGAATTGCGCGCCTAGAATAACAATATTTGTAGATGTCTGGATATATTTTATCAACAATGAAACCTTTGCAATTCCAAGGCGAATTCGAATTTGGGGACCACTTGTAAACTGATGAACGATGATGTGAAGTTTTATTTGAATATGAAAATTACATATCAATGTTATGTATTCAAGTATAATAAGTAGGTAAAGATGACAATTCATATATTTGCATTTTTATTATGGACGAGTTGCTGTCTGGAGCTTCGTCTGCGTGAGATTCCTTCTCAATTGGAACTCCGACTTCCTCCGTACCTTTCCAGGCCCAATAGAAAACTACTTAGCTGTGTGCTGTCTGTCAGTCATTCAGTTATATAGCCAAAGTATCACTTTTGATTGTGTCGTGAATTATTCCGGTTTCTTAGGTATGTTAGTCAGACATACTTTTATATAGAAATAATATTTGCTAATAACTTAATTACTAGGATAAAAGACCTCTTGATTTATTAACATCAGTCAAAATCCACACGTACTGAATTATTTCTTATTGCTAAATAAAATGATAATTTAAATGATCCATATAATATTTTGACTCGATAAATTGAAGTTTATAAAAGAGACCATTAAAATAATACACTTCTAAGAACGTTTGAGTTATTATAACGTGGATGCGGGAGTGAAGAGCGACAGTTTCCTGATGAGCATCGCGCATCTGTTGCCTTGTTTATATGTCCCACTTTAGATTTGACTTGGTTTGTGTTCTTACGAAATGCCGGTACTGTGTCTTTCCGAATAAATTATATAAACATATATATATATATATATCTTTTTATTTTTCGTAGGTATTAGTAGGTAGGTATTTAATGTATGAGAGAAAACCTAGTGTCAATACACTCGGTATTTCATCTTCCGCTGAATATAGAAACACTGTATTGAGTGGCTGTATTACCAGAGTGGAGAAATGAAAATAATTTACATATAGTTAATTCTTTCTCGTAGTGAAACAAATATATTGAATTATATTTAGTTTAGTTATTTTTATTACTAACTATATTATTTGTTCACATTAATAGACGAAACAGTCATGCAAATGTGCATACATTTGCAATACAATTTAATTGCCACTTTCCTATTTTCAATTATATACGTACCAATTTTAGATAAAAAAGCAACAAAACTCGTAAAGGTACTCGAAGCTATTGATATTCGTTTTAAAAACGCGCATATTCCTGCAAAGTATTTTTTTCCAAGTATTGTTACTGTTAATCATTCATAAAAAAATAATTGATTAATTGCCTAATTTTTATCTATTTATTATTATTGTTTAAATTCAATAGATGTGTAAAAATGAAAAAAAGGTCGTCAAAACTGATCAAAAATGTACGAACAACCAAAGTAAAGAGTTGGTCACGTTTAAAATATTTATTACACCAGATGTGTGAGATATTGGCAATGTTCATTTTCATTCGCGTCCCCATTTTAATCTTATTTATTGCTATTCAAAAGAATTAGATTTCCTCAATTATTTTTTCAAATTCAAATTTCGCGCCCCATCTGGTTTTTGTATTACAAGCTAATAGTCTATTCGCCAGGTGTTTCGGCTGTTATGAAAACATTTGAACGCGATGAAATTCTACAGAAAATTCTTGTTTTTCATTGAAGATTTTCCCTGAATTGGATTTTATCGACTATATGCTATTTTGAAATTAAACTATTTTAACCGGATTAATCGCGTATAATTTTGGTTTTCGGAAATACATTTTAGAACCCGACGTTTCGAACACTTTATTTACAGTAGTCCGTGGTCACAGGTAGACTGAGGTGGCACTTGTCTGTCATTTGATATAATTATTACCTCAAACTACCGCCAACAATATCTTAGTTGCCTCGCGTACTGCCCTGGATTCTTGCAAAATGAGCTGACTGTATCTTTTTCTCTGGTGTGATCGGATTGAGACTTCAAAGTTTTCAGTATTGAGTCCCAGGTGGTAGAAAGTTTCCAACTGTCTTCTCTATTTAAATTAGGGTGTTATTGTATTTCAATAGCCTCGCGGATCATCTTTGGGATGACTGTATGACTATATACATATATAAAAGTTTACAAAGCGATCTTTATATTCATTGTGAAAAAGCTATATTAAAATCTGTGTTTATTGAAATGCTTTCCCAAATGAAACATATAATGAAATATAATCTTAATGAACAAATAAAAGACGTAAAACGAGAAAAGACATAAATTAAAAAATGCAATTTCTTTCATTAGGAAGCACGGTCGTACCGTGTTATTGTTAAGCACAGAAAACACGAAATAAATGTCTTTTATAAAGGAAGGTCGTTCTAAAATTGCATTGAATTTAATATAAATTTATCTTTTAAAAAAGCAGATTTACAATTTTACTATCTTTTTTCCACTTTTCACGCCTGAAATCGAGAAATTGCGTGTCTAGAGAACTCAACGCCGCATACCATCTTGCCAGAGCATAGAAATAAATAAATATAAGTGTGAGAGTGTTCTCTCAATTTACAATTAAAGTACTTGAGCCTGAACACTTCAATAACAATTTTTTTGACCAACATATCACAATTTTGTTTTGATTGACACTTAATACTGTTAATATTTTAATGAATGATTGAATTAAAATTACCGTCGAACTAGCAATATATTTATATGACCGCCTCTTTTTTTACTAGTTTCTTATATTTTTTTTCTAGAAAAGATTGTATAGCCAAATTATGTCTAAATAAATTACAATGTATTTTTATCAAATCATCAGATTTACATGAGGTTCAATGTACTCAACGAGTCGTGACATCTGACGCAACTCCCAATGTGAATGACCAATACCTGTTTTAGTTTACTTTAATATTGCGTAGATAAATATATATACATAGTAGATTTGTTTTTTTTCGAAGTTTCTATAGTCTTGTACATTTTGTACATGTATTGAAAGTTACAATATAAAATAATTTCTTTCATTAAAAATAAGCGTAGACGCTTGGTTTTGTTTTTTATATTCATATTTCAATAGTTTTAAATATTTATTTTGTTATTTTGCATATTTATAGTTTCTATAGTCTTGTAAATTTTGTATATGTATTGAAAATTACAATATAAAATAATTTCTTAAATTAAAAATAAGCGTATTTAAGTTACCTAAAAATATTTTAACAATGATCAAAAATGATAAAAATATAATAGCGTTAGCTACAATATTTAATTTATCGTCCTAGATCTAAAAATATATTTTTATACGGTACACTTGTATTGCTCGGCGCAGGGGTGGACTTAACATAATTAAAATGGCGGCCGTTACCCTCGGCCGGGGGAGCAGATGATCGGGAACTAAGGTACGGTTCCATACCTTCGTAACTTAATAGAAACCCGATAAAATTATGCTTCAGCTTCAAGCGATAATCGTTTAAAGTCTGAACTGTTTTGAATTAGGTTATCTAAAATTGTTTCGCGGAAAGTGTTTGAGTAGTTCTTTCGTAGAATTAGTCTGCCTTAATTCCAGTATTGGTTCAACCTGTGTTTTGTAATATTTTTTTCGTCATCGTGGCACAAGGGGACAGCGTCTGCGGGAAACGTGTGTGGCATTAGGTTCGATTCCCATTCGAGTAGAGTAGTAAAATATTTTAATTTCTCTGTCCTGGTAGGGATTAACTGCTACTACTAAAACTCAGTACGCAATGTCTACACCGGCCAAGCGTATATAAAGGTTTAAAAATATATTTTTTATCAATTTCATTTCAATTTTATTTGAACATGTAAATGTTCGTTTATAAAAAAAGACATATTTGGAAAACGTATAAAAATTTGAACGCAAGCGCTCTGACTGCTTCGAATCCTGCTGCGTTCTACAGAATTTTTGGCACAGCCAATATATTATTTTTCTAAATGGCATGTCTTTTTCAATTTCCATAGTAATGGGAATAACAGTTTAAAAAATGTTAACAAAGAAATATATGTTCATTTCAGTTTTTGCTTACTTACGTAGCATACTAGGTGGCATAAGCCCCCATACAAATATGAAGCTAGGACGGTTTTTCAATTGGCGTTTAATAAGATTTGCGCGGATTAATGCGAAACGTGCTGTCCCGAAACATGAGCGTTTGGAAACCCTATGTGTTATCGCGTCTGTGCGAATTTGATTAAGGTTATGCTGGGGTTATGTTTTCCCCAATACTAAACTAGTAATTATTATTAATTAATAATACTTTAAGTTAATGGTTGCGGCTTTAGTATCTGTTTTGTTGTATTATAAAAAATGTTTATATTTGGATTATTTTTTAAATTTAAATTATCTACCTTTGAAGATTCCACATTTTCAGATAATCAAACCACACTCTTAGAGCTCTTACTTTATTTTTACAGCAAAACTATAAAGAAAATGAAACTGTAATTGTTAGAATAGGCTCTTTTCGTTATGTATAACGCAAGAGATGAGTTGTGCAGGTATGAAAAAATATTGGCGTTATAGTATTTTAGCACTAGTGTCGTATATTACTGATATTTTGCTTCATCTATTTATTTTGAACTACATAGTCTTGTTGACGCGTAAAATACACGTTGACTTAGCAATGTGTATTACGCTTTATACAAAACCTGTGTGGCTATGTGTGACACATGAAAGTGTGTGTAAATTTTTTTTTTATTTCGTTTTTATTTATTTATTTTTATTTTTTTAAGGAAAATATCTTGCTCTTTTATGTAAGCTGCATGCATGTATGCATATTTTAGTTTATTTTAGCTATTTTCATAACCGCAGACATAAATTCAATATTTATCCTTCAGAAAAGATCCGTGTCTATATATATATATATTATGTTTCTCAGCAGAACAAAATATTATAATATATATATATTATAATATTTTGTTTGTCAGACAACATACACAGTATTATGCTAAAACAGTGACAGATATACGAAAGGAACGAGAAATAAAGATAAGCTTGTAAGAATATAAAAGATAAAAATATAAGGAAGTAATATGATTTAAATTTGGTTTCAGATTAGCTACCACTGTATTAAATGATAAAATTGTAAATTTTTATATTTAAAAAGAGCAAGTGTTGAGTTTCTCAGCAGAACTGCCTTCCGAACCGGTGATAGTTTTATGTTTATTTGATCTAAAGTGCTTTTTTGCAAAAGTCTATTTGATATATTTTCTTTAAAATCTATCGTTTTAAGTGTTTATATATGTATAGATTATATTATACAAATTTAATAATGTTCTAAGTGCTAGGTATTGAGATTTTAGAACCTCTTTCTTAATTGTGCAAACTTCGTGATTACTTTATGACAAACAAAGGGCGTCGGCGTTTTTCTTAATCTTTCCAAGCACGACCTTTGTAAGACAAATTCAATTAAGCTAGTAATTAGAAGCACTTGTAAGGGGCTACCATTCTAGAAATATTTTTTTAATTTATTTTTAATCTAATCTGAAAAAAATAAAGTGAAAAATGTGAAAGTGAAGTCTTAACTTTAGATAATATTTGAAACATGCGTTATCAGCATCATAGCTGGGTAGGCCCGGAGAACCTAGTGTCAAAACACTCCGTCCACCACTTTCCTCTCGAAATCGGGACATTGCGTTTTGAGTGACGTTCACTCAACTCTTTTGTTCCACCAAAGCGGGGATATGAAAATAATTTAAATATAATCATTACCTTTAAGAGAGATGATCCCCCCAGACTTCTGAGCTGCTGTCACGGTCGCTGATCGTCTAGCTGGGCCTCCCTTGAGGAATCAATGGTCTCACCCGGCTGGGCCGATCGCCCGGACAGCATACTATCTCATTCCTATCCTTCACCCCGTTCCCGGCATGGCAACAAACCCCCGGCCACATGAGGCCAACCCAACTCCCATCCATATTTATGGATGGCGCATACATCCACTTCCAAAGGGCCAGGCCCTGAAGAAGTGTCCCCTCTCCGCAAGAAGTAGAGAGAAGAAGGCAAAGTTTAAGTTTAAGAGAAATGATCGAACTCACGACCAATCACGCTTACTGCCAGACTGTGTCCTTTTTCTTGTTTTCCTTTTGTATATATCTAGGTATTTCTTATTATTATATGTACTGTGTCTACTCTCTAAATAGACGAAAAGTGGACACCAGAGTGAACGAATCAAAAGTTTTAGTGCATATTGAAGAAAAAAAAAAAAAAAAAGAAATATATATATATATATATATATATACACTCGAATACTATCCTTTATTGCAACAAGATGACCGATAAATAAATAGAATATCAGAGTTTGTCTGTCGTAACATCACGCTGAGTATTCCTTTGAAAGCGCGGCTAAAAAGCGATCATTGATACATCTTTGATGTCTCTATTTGCGCATCATGTGACGTAACACTACACTCCACGGAGCCGCGAGCTCGTATTAAAACATTTGGGTCGGCACTCGGCAGCAAGATAAGCTTGAATTCGTCACGATTTTAAACAGATTGTGAAGCGAACGCACAGTGTTTTGAGAAGGCTAGGTCGTAAAATGTGGATTTAATTCAGGCTATTGTAATGTATTGAATAATCCAGTTTAGAATAATAGGAATAGTAAGTTAATTATGTTTTTTTATTGGACTATAATCTTGAACACTTGGACCAAATAAGAAACAAATAAGGTTTTAAGTGTCTCATTATGCAAATTTATTACTGTATCATGTATAAGAAGTACGAATTAAACAAACAAGTTGGTTATATCTTATTTTTTTAAGTGAGTATTAAAAAAGTATATGCGGAAGTAGTTCGTAAAGTTTGATTCGGTAAATATAAACGTATTTAATATATTTTGATATACTGAACTATCTGTTGTGTCTTGCGTGGCGGAGTTCAACGTCGAGCTTCGGGATCGAACCCAAACTGGTCTGTTTACAATCAGACACTGTCCTGCGTCGCCTGAGACGGTATGGCCACTTTGCGCCGACCTGAGAACTGTATCGGAGGAATGGCAACAATATAACTGTCCCTGTGGCAGGGCCCCAGACGCCGAAGGAAGCCGTGGCTGGATAATCTCCCCCAAGCCGAAATATGAGCCAATGGGCCTGAGCCCAGACAGCACTGACGATGTCAAAGATCAGTGCAAATTAGGAGATTGAAATTGATTGAAAAAATGAAGGATTAGTGCCAAGTGACTGTCCTGAACAACGATACTTGTGATCTATATATAACTGTTCGACTTTACGCATCTACTGCAGCGTTGCGGGTTTCATTCCAGAAAATCCGGTGAAAGTACTCCGTTCCCATTACATACCTACATTGCAGAGATATTGCGTGCTGGGAAGCGGAACCCAACGTCGCACTATGTCTTAACAGACATTTATCAAACGTTTCTCCAAGTGAGTTTAAATTTTAAACTTTTTAGTTACAAGTGTGGGACGATTACATCTATCATATTTTAATGTAACTAACCAAGTTGTAATATTAAAGACTGACGTCTTCTCTACATTGAGATAAGATTTATTTATTGCGAATCTACCGGCCACTTGTATGCTTGTACGCGGCTGGCCTTGATTAGTTAATTTTATTGTCGAAACGGTTACTACGAGATGTTGCTGTAACGACCAGATAAATGTACAATTGATGAACTTTATTAATTTTATTCACGACACCAAATAGTTGTTAGTGCTAATAAATTTTAATATTAATATATATACTCGTAGGTATAAAGATGAACACAGTGCGGTGTTGGGTTCCGATCATTAACACGTAATGAGTTTCCTAGAGTATAAAAAGTAAAGAATAGAACTCGTGTAAAAACATGTTATGTCTGCTCGTATGTTTTGAAAAAATATATTTGTGCTAATTTGAATAATGAATTTAAATAGAAAATATTTTACATATTACTGTTTTGTATTTTTTTTTACATTTTTTACAAGTGTTAATCGCACACTTAAACGTATAAAAACGCAGCGGGATTTGAACCCGCGCCTCTTGAAAACCGTTCAAGAACGGTTAAATATGTATTTTTCACTATTTTGTTGTATTTATTTTTTTGTTTAAATCAACATTTTATAGGAAATCCTATTTTACAATAATAAAATATGTTTAACATTTTTTTTAATAGTGTTATTCGCACACTAAGGAAATTGATTAAATATATATTTAGAAAACGTATAAAAATTTTAATACTACATATGCGGTAGAAATCATGACTTAGCGGTCAGAGCACTTGAACGATTTTCAAGAGGCGCGGGTTCAAATCCCGCTGCGTACAAAATTTTTATACGTTTTCTAAATATGTCTTTTTTTAATAAAAAATTGTTTTTATTAAGTAACAACTTTAACGTTTACTACTATAAAATATTTCAATAAACATTCTTTTTTGCCTGAATGAATGCATTCTTACATAACAAATTGTTATACTCGTATATTACCAAATTGACAACCATATCTCGGTACAACACTGGGTAGTGGCGCCGCATAAACAAAAGGTCTATTCACTCAATTCGCCTAACTCATTAAATTTATCAAATATTTATTGAATAATTGATAATATAATGATAATGTAATATTTGCGATGTTATATTGTTATCAGACAATCCTGCCTGCGACATGCGTTGTCACAGACTATTTATAGTGCGAGTGTCCTTCACCGACCCGCACTGCGTGTTGTTAATTAATTTAATTGTATCTCCTATATATATATATAGGCACTTAGCCTAGTATAAGGAATATTATATTATACGATACATGCCTTTTCTTTGAGTTGAGATTATTTTTTGTTATTACTTAGTGTTATGCAATGTTATTTTTTTTTCTTTTGGTAAATTTACACTTTTTTTACGTTTGGTGCTTATGAAAAATGCATGCAATACCACCAAATGCATTTGTAACTGTGGAGATTATATTTATATAGATGCATTTTCGTTCTCGACATTCCGCTGATATAGGGAAAAAATGATTGTATTTAAATGGATCGCTCGCAAGCCATATATAAACAAATGTACTGAACTGTCGCACAAAGCGCAATTGAACATTACACACAAACATTCCCCTAGTGAAATTTGAACTTACTACCGTGCTACGTTTTATTTATTTGTTTTTTAAATATATAATTAAACATCGTTTTTTTTTTACTTTTCACACTAACGATATAGTCTGTCATATCTGACAGCTGTCAGTTATCGGTGACCGTCGCTACCAAATGCTATCAACGATGCTTTTAGCGAGTGCTGATTTTTTTATGAAGTTGACTGACATGACCTCTTACCAAATAATGTTGAGATCTACGTGATACATATGAGCTACTTGAAACTATTATATTTATGAGGCCTTCGTAGCGCAGTGTACAACGTCTGCCGATGAATGATATGTACATATATGGGCAAAGGGCGGCGTTGAGTTCCGCCAGTCAACGCAAAATGTTTCAATGTATCTGGCGGCTAGTTACAGAACGAGATGTCCTGGTTAATACCAGGCTATCTATGAAGTCACGTGACTTGTATTCAGCTTCACGCTTTTTGACTAGTCTAGCACGGTAATCAGAGAGAACTTAGCGTTCAGACATTCCGTTGTTGACTTTCCGCTCAACTCTAAATAGAGATTACGTGTTAAGTGGCGGAATCAACGGCATGCTTTGTCTCGCCAGAGTGTTATTTGTACACTTTTCTTTGTTTTTTTTTTGCGTAAATAACCTAGTGTTGTTTATATAGCAACCTAGTGTTGTATCTATAATATGTAAAGATGAAACTCTGAACGGAAATTCTATTTACGGAAATTATGCATACGATGCAGTTTAATATTTGGCATATTTAAAGTTTTGCTGAAGGTCCGGTAGTAAAGCTTAGTTGTCAATAGTACCAGTACTTAATGTGTTTGAAAAGCTCCGGATTAAAAATATATTCTATAACATAATATATTTAAATATTTATTAACGTGCTCAAGAGAAATTCTTTGACAAGTCAGTAGGTACCTAACCGCGAAACCCACTCGGACCACAAAGTCCATCGAGTGATTCTAGTAAAAAATTAAAGGATATTTGGTAGCGAAACCAATAAGTTGCTCCGACGATAGAGGTATTTTTATTTATACTATACAAATATGAACTTATAACATTTTTCAAATATCTATTATCGAATCTCGAGAATCGAGAATCTATTACTTAAAATGCTTGTTGCTCCACGATGATTATCATCCTGTCAACTGACAATACTATTTTTTTAACATTTTTTTGAAGTGTTATTCACACACTAAGAAAATTGAAAAGGACATATTTAGAATACGTATAAAAAATTTGAACGCAGCGGGATTTGAACCCGCGCCTCTTGAAAACCGTAAAAGCGCTCTGACCGCTAAGCTATGCGTTCTATTACGAAGAAATTCTTATACGCTTATTACAACTTATATTTGTAGTTAGCATCTCTGTAGAGAGATTTTTACAAATTTCTGCTACCCAAATATTATTCTACGAACAATCGTTTGGCAAGAGGGAATGCTATTTAAATAGATATATGAAATGCTATTTAATTGAATATATAAAAAAAAAATTATACGTTTTGTAAATATGTCTTTTTCAACTGACAATAGTGTCAGTAAAATTGTTAATAGGTGCATATAATTATTGTTTTGGTTCCTATGCTTATTATGAGTAACGAGTTATCATATGACACTCGAAAGCGGACCCAGGGCGGGTAGGTAAGGCTTATCATTTATCAGTACAGTATTGTCTTACACTGTCACGTGATTTGTCCGCCTACCTTGGCCTTCTGTCTTCCGCGTCGATTCCGTTTCGCCTCAACACACCTTATAATGTGATACTCGATGCTATATATTATATACTAGCATTCCGACCTCAAATAACAAACTGCTTAAATTTATAATTAAAATGGTCGTGTCCTTTTATTTATGAACTGAAATAAACACTAAATGTTAAGTTCCGGTTACGCCGTTTGTGAGATTAGCGTGCACAAACAAACACACAGACAAACAGAAAAGAAAATTAATCATTATTACATTGGGTTCTATTATATTGATAAATGCTCCTAATATTTTTGAACTGATTGAAGTGAAATAAACATTAAATGTCAAGATTCCGGTTACGCCGTTTGTGAGATTAGCGTGCACGAACACACAGACAAATAGAAAAGAAAATTAAACATTATTGTTTTGGGTTCTATTATATTGATAAATGCTCTTAATATGTAGCTGTCTGTATTAGTTACATTTTTATTATATGTATACATAGATATAGATATAAATTTTAAATTTTATGAAAATCTGTGTGTATAACTGGAAATATGTACAACTTCAAAGTTCGTGGTTTCATTTTATTTACATAAGTAAAATAATATTTTTAATTTTGTAATTTGTTATTGGGCCCTAAATATTTCTATATACAATGCGTATTGTTGTCAAAGTTGATGTTTTTTAATGAAATAGACATAAAAATATCTAGTGGGTTTTCGGTGCTGTCTACGATTCATAAGAACATCTATATTAAAACCTTAATAAACATTACACATTCTTTTGAGTAGGACGTACTATCAACAACTTTGACAATTGAATGTTATTTTGTTAGTGCCAGTTTTTACTTTTCAATCGCTCTGAAGACGGAAATGATTTGAATTTCAAATTATTATGCACAATTATCGCGTTTATTACAGTTTTTTTCCTCAAACTGTTCATAAAATATAGCTGTAACACTGATATGAAATGCGTCGCGTATCGTCGTATCATTCGCGCTAATAACGCCCACATTTCGAGAACATTTATCGTCTCGTGTACTTTTTTTTTTTAATTCAATGCTAATTTACGCGTGCCCAAGGACATATTACTTGCAGTATACGTGGGCGCGCAGAGTTCGCTTGTCGCGGTGTCAACTCCTCTGACCTCTCCGCGCTGGAGACGCTGAGGTTTATTGAATTATATATTTTGTACTAATCGTTCTTCTAGTTAACTCTGGATGGAAATAATTGTAGTGATAATTTTTCTGTCTCTGTAAATATAGACTGTGCTTTTAGTGACAATTCAAGGCTACACTATCTATCATCACTGAAAAAATATATATATAGTTTATTTCTAAGGATTTGAACTTATGACAATTATAAATGCAAAAATATTATACACATATGTTTATGTATTAGTATAACCGGTATGGGTTTACAAAATATGATGTTGAATCTTGCTTTTCAAAGAAGATAGGTAAAGTTACTTTCTTTGCACAAACTACAGGAAATGCATTACTGTGAAACGTTCTTGGCACTCTAAGACGTTCGCCTAGTGTGAAAATATATCAAGAACAATATATAACAAAAGAAAATTGGAAAATAGGTGCTACGAATGAAATTTCTGATATTGAACATATGGTCTCGTGCACAACTGTAAATATAGGTAATTTTGGTTAAAACAGAGTGCCAATCCTCTGATGCAATTTGTTTATCTCGAATATATTTTTAATTCATTGCTTCTCGGTATCGGGGCTAGGATTCACCTCGAGAGGTGCTCGGAAACACGGCGCGACCTTGCCGCCAACCTTTCTGTATTCGTTGTAGAGTTGTTGATACACTCCTTGGTGCACGTACGGAGGTGAAGCCGTATGTTAAATTGAGTTATATTGAATATTTTTAATCGTTCTTGTGTATGAAAGCTTGAACACTGTTTATTATATAGAAATATTTCTAGGAGTTGTAGGCGTTAAACGTTTAAATAATATTAATAAATCATTTTAGTATTTACTTGTTTATATTAATTATTGTTATCTGTTTATTTCAGGTACGTTCATGGAATTGGCACGTGTAAGCAAATTGAAAATCTAGATAGCATTAAGGTATAATAGTCTAGACTAGAGATTTGCAGTGATTGGTTTCACGCTTTTTTCTGTACAGCAGAATAGTCCGAGAGAACTTAATGTCAAGACACTCCGTTCTCCACTTTCCGTCAGAATTCGAAATATTACGCGTTGAGTTACGGAACACAACGCCGCACTTTGTTTTGTCCACCAGAGTTTGGAGAACTAAAAATGATTAAATTATAATAAGTCCATCGAGTGTTGATGCTGTTTTTATTATATTTAGGTAATAATGCTTTTGCCGTAAAGAAGGAAATGCATGAAACCCTATTCAATATGCTCGTAAGTGTTGTATGGACATGTTACAAATCCATATTCGCTATGGGTCATTGACAGAGGCATTGTGCGGCGAGGCTACTACGACTCTCAAGATTATTCAAAGAATCCTGTTTGCTCGAGTATAAAAACCAGATTCTATATAAAGACCTGTCACACATTTACTTATATAACATTCGGAATAAATTCGTACAAATGCAAATTAAGGTGCATCTATAATTGTGTGAAAGCGTCTTGACTGTAAATGCGATTTGTTGTGGGGTCGATTCCGACTTGAAAGAAACATTACATACAAATTATTTTAATTTATTGGCTCTGGTACCTGAGACAAAGCACGGCGTTTAGTTCCGCTACTCAACATGCATTGTATCGATTTCGGACGGAAAGTTAAGAACGGAACACTAGGACTAGGTTCTCTCTTGACTACGTGGAGGTAAAGCGCGAGGCTGAAAGTAATAAATTATAATTAAAATTGTTTCTACGTTGGACGGTCTTTTTTTATTGGAATTTAAATCTGGGTAAGACCTTGGTTAAAGGATGCTAGTTACCTAAACAGTATATAATATAGCAAATAAAGAAACAAGGAAGGCGAAATAGTCTATGAGCTATTAGAGTATAATTCGCCGAAACTTGGCAACATCCGAACCGTGAGCTCATCGAAGTGCAAAGATCGCTGATGTCATACGTACATACAGACTACGAGACATGACGCTCTTGATAATTCACAGGCAATTATTGCAATGATTATGCTTATTTACGGGAACTTCTTGTGTGTAACGTCTATATTGAATACGTGTATGGGTAATGTCCAAACGAAACAAGTTTATTATTTGTATGCTTTCAGTTGCCAAAATACTTAAGGAAAAGTAATCAAGACAGTTTGCTTGTACCACACGCTATTTGTGTTCAGAGTCCCATTGATCGCCTTCATGCAAACGATGTATGTAAATCATAATTATTTACAAAATTTGCTCTCGCTGACTCGCCACTATGGTTTTTATTTACCATAATTTAAATAAAAACTGTAGGCGAAGCCATCTAGAATACTAAAGATTTTATAACAGTGTAATATAAAATTTATAATACTTCTTAAGTATATATATATATATATATGTACTTTAAACCCAAAATTCTAACTAAGATGCTATTCAACTTGCAACATGATTCTCTGAAGAACCGTTTGGGTCCAGTAAAGGCGGTCGCAGTGGGAAGCAGCCCCGTCACGCCACACGTTCCGCAGTTATGCAAACAAATCAATAATGCATATAAAATTGTTGTGATATGATTATGCGTAATACAATTATTTATAGCTGATTGACGTAAAATATTATTTTACATAGAGAATATCTGTCACGCATAGAAATATGATTTAGGCAATTGAAATTCCACAAATATAAATAGAAAATACATAGATTCTTTCAAAACTATTGTCTGACTCATCCATTTTGTGTTATGAATGTGTTCGATTGTCTTTTAATTAAAGTGCGACAAAGTCCTTTGTTTATTTGAACAAAAAACATTATTACAAAAACAACATTGCCTTTTCGCACTTTTTTTTTCCATATAAGAAGACTGATGCCAAAATATATACTACTCCGGTCATAGTTTTCTTTTACGTATTACTATTACAAATGTTGGACACTCTATAAAACACTACGTTCTCCACTCTCCGCGAGACATCGCATAGGGTACCTAATCGGAAACAGATCGGACAATTGTGTCCACTGATACATTAATAACCAGAACAAATTGTACATTAACGTCTTTGCAATTTCCTTACTAATTAAAGGCTTTTGGCTTTATTATTATGTAATACTTGTAACGCAATATTCGATGGTTCGTTAAGCTTTTGACGTGACTTTAGAAAGACGTCTAGATAATAGTGCTATGAGTTGTATCCATAGGCCGTGCTTCGTATGTGTTATTATTAGTTTGAATGGCAACATTTCACAATATTAGTGTCTAAATTTCAAAGAGAGATTATATATTACAAATAAGAAAATCATTTTCGATTGAATAGAATTTGCTCCATATTTTTTAGTGTTATTCGCACACTAAAGAAATTGAAAATATTATATTTAGAAAACGTATTAAAGGTACCCAAACGCAGCGGGTTTGAACCCGCCGCCTCTGAACAGTTCCAAGAGGCGCGCGGGTTCCAAATCCCGCTCGCGTTAAAATTTTATACGTTTTCTAAATGTGTTTTTTTAATTTGCCCAATTTTAGCTAATCTAGAAAAAGTAGATTCTTATTTTCGTTTCGTTGTCAATTTTTTTGTTCGGAGAATCACATGGATGGCATTGGAACACAATGTTGTGATTGCAACGTATCGAAGAAGCAGGGAAGCAAAAAATTTATAAATATAAGGAAGTACCATCGAGTTCCATAAGGAAGGCGTGTCAAAGAAAGGTTTCTTTATAATTTGGTTTTGATGTTGATAATAGCTTAGTAATAATTGAAGCGGTTTGTTATACGCAATATATTTTCAATTTCCTCGAACCATGTATTAATGAAATTGACCCATACTCAAAATATTAATAGTCGCCGCCCTTGACTTTGTAGGTCGCTCGTGAAATCAAGAAATAACAGTTTTACATTACTTTTACCTAATTTCCTTTTGTTCATGAACACAAGTGCACTTGTTTTACACTATATGTACTGTATGTAGGCTGCATCGTTTTCAGATTCGAACTCAATTTTATAGGTATTTGTATATAGATTATTTGTATATTTTGCTGTCTGTTCTGCTATGCTCCCAGTGATATATCCACGCTATATGTTATAAATGCAGGGAATAACTCTTTCTGTCATCTGTCTGTGACGTCATTCCAATATTTATAATTGATAATCTATAATTGAAGTAGTATTAGGGGATTTATAATTGATAAATATTTGAGGATTATAATTGATAAATGTTTGAGGATCTTAGGATGAACATGGGCTACACTGCTCTCATTGTTTTTGAATCTTTTCACTTGTTTCATTGTTTGAAAAGGCCGTTGGCGAAAGCATCTATAAGGTCGAAGCGTCAAGTCAAGGGTCACTAATTAAGAAATATGACAAATTAATCAAGTTCATGACCACACACTACTCCCAAAATGTATTTGACATGCGACCAACAGTACTCGGATACTTTGACCATGAGCCTAAGACAGCGAGGCAATCTTGATTGAGGCTGATTTGTTATTCCAAGGGTCAAGTAGACGGCAGAAGACCTAGAGAGGTGGAAGACCACTTAGCCAACAGTCTAATGCCATTGAGAGATTACAGTACTTCGTACTGAAGCTTTAAGACAAGCAGAAGATAGGGGTGGCATGGAAATTTGGCAGTTCGTCGCCTCCGCCAGACGAACCAGTTTACCAGAGCGGGCACGAGCTTGAAAAACTGAAGAAGTTGGAGAAGGACGTTGCTAAGGCAAAAAATTAAAAACTTTTTCTTGAACATTTTGATGCGTAGATACACCTTAAGCAAAATTAAGCATACAAGAAAAGTATTTACTTATGTATACAAAATGGATTTTATTATAGAAGAGCAAAACAGCTAAGTCTAAAGTCCAGTTAAGTACGGGCAGGGCTGTATATATAGAGGGCATGTGCAAGTGATCACTTGGGAAGCGGTAACTAGAACAGAGCATAAGGAAAGCGTTGGCCGGTCGAGCTATTATGTGTTTTAGTTTTACGCTCGCCCTGCGTGAACTAAGTGAAACCATCCGAACACGAACATTAGTACTGTACTGAGAAATGTTTTGTTTCTATATATATATATATATATATTCGCACACTAAGAAAATTGAAAAAGACATATTTAGAAAAGGCATAAAAATTTGAACGCAGCGGGATTTGAAGCCGCGCCTCTCTTGAACGGTTTTCAAGCGGCGCGATATTATATAAATAATGCGTTAAATACGTTTTTTATGACGTTATCGTTAAATGGTTAACATTGAGTGACTGAACGCGATTGTTGTCGGTTTGAATCTCAGTTAGAAGGCACGTTTTACATTATAGATGTGACACAATATTTTGAAATGAATGGGAATATAGTTATCGTAAAAACCTTCCGTTGTAAATGTCGACGTTTTCCTGATACACGAAATATGCGTTTATACTATATATTATAAGACGGTATAGTTTACTTAATCTTATTTCAAAATGCAGATTATAACGTAAGTTCGTTGAAGAATAACAATGATATCATAGTTCTAGAGAAATACCGCAACAGAACCTGTCGATTTAAGTGTGCCGGTAAATAGTTTTTTAATGCTATTTGCGTGTTCGTCGTACCGTTTCTTATACAAGAAAATAATTAAAACATAAATGCATTTTTCTAATAAATTGAATAAAACACTAAAATATCGCTGATTTACTTTATTTTATTACCAAATAAAAGATATATGTGAGTTCAAAATAATACCATCCCGCCAAAATATAAGGTAGACTTGGGAATTGGAGCACGTCGTACCTGCTCCAATTTCTCGTTCGAACCTATTGTATCGCACTGTTCCCGTAAACTGTGTCTCCGTTCGTCTTTTGACAGACAAATTTACATAAAGGATGAAATTAACGAAAACCGTTCAAGAGAGGCGCGGGTTCAAATCCCGCTGCGTTCAAATTTTTATATGTTTTCTAAATATGTATTTTTCAATTTCCTTAGTGTGCGAATAACACTTTAAAAAATGTTAAAAAATATACATATATATTAGTTAAATTTGCCTAAAAGTAAATTTACATAAAGGATGCACGCAAAACTAACATAACACTTGCTAATCAATCGTAGGTGAGACGTCAGTGAATCATACTACCCACAGCTCAACTTTTCTAGACAAGGTTTACACTTTACAAAATGGCTCGTGCCAGGCAAGGTTGTCTTAGAGACCGCTTAGTAATATCGTACAGACAGTGCCGAGAAGAGATTACATTGGCTATTACATCACATATCGACTGACCTCCGTCACCCATCTTTCTAAATCGATCGAGGAGTGATTAATGGAAATATTTCTTTTTCAAATAGCTATAGTAGGGGTATGGTTTTAGTTCTCGCTGGCCGTACCCGCGACTTGGTCCTGCGTCCGGTGTTCTAAAATAAAAAGTAGCCCAAGTTACTTCTTATCGCATCAGCTATCTGCCGGTAAATCGGTCCAGCTGTGCCAGAGATTAGCCGGAACAAACAGAAAAAACTTACATACACCAAATACGGTACATATACCAAAAAAAAAAAATGTACTGTGTATACGTATACACAGTACATTTTTTTTTTTGTATACGTGTACGTACACTACCGCTCAAAATTATTTGGCCACCCATTAAAATACAATAATGTGGTAAAAATGTTTAATAAATGAATTATTAGAATCATTTTAACTATTTATTAACAATATTTTATAAAGTATACATAATACAGTTGTTTAATTTTAGACTCGTCTAATATGTTCGTCTTTAATTTTAATGACGGCCTCACAAAGCTTCGGCAACCTAGCTACTTTTTAATTTTTTCCAATGTTGTCTTGGTTATCTTTTGTCATTCTTTTGTCTTCCAGTTTTCTCCACAAGTTTTCCTTAGACGTAGGACATTTTTGCACTTATCTATCCAGCCGATCCCACAATAGTTATATTGAGTTTAAGTTTAAGGACTGCGGAGGCCATATCATATAAGTTTTAATACATTTTGGAGGCCCAATTATACTGTTTACAATTTCGTTTAATACTAATTGTGAATCTTAATTATTTTTATTAACCAACTAAATACAGTTTAAAATAACAGTATGCCATACAAAAACAATTTTTTGGAATTAATTTTTAGAATTTTTTTGCTGAGCCTCCGATAATTCCTTAATTTGTAGAACTACCCACATGTAACTCTACGGGACGGTCGCATGCTTATGTGGTGAATGATTCGACTCGTAAAATTATAAAATGAAAAATCATCATTAGCTCTTGTAATCTACAGTTCATAAACATCTAAAACTTAATGAAAACGTTTTATGTGATAAAACTAAATACAAAAAGCACTGCAAATATTATCAGGACTGAACAGAATCTCGAATGTTGCGGTGTGTATGTAAACGAACCTACTACGGATAGAAATTCATTCAATAACCACAAGAGATCTGATATCGCGCTCCAGTACAGCCTTTCTAAAATATTAATGAATTTGGCTGTAGTGTTAAATTTTGAATTTATATAATATATTATCATGAATGTGCATTTTATGTTGGAGAACTACTACTGAGATGACTGAAAGATATGTGTTTAAAACAAGCAAAAGTATTTCTATTAAAGTATTATTCGCACACTTAGGAAATTGAAAAAGACATATTTAGAAAACGTATAAAAATTTTAACGCAGTAGGATTTGAACCCGCGCCTCTCGAAAACCGTTCAAGCGCTCTGACCGCTAAGCCATGCGTTCTACATCCAGTTACGTCGTAATTCTTATACGCTTATTACAACTTATATTTGTAGTTGTACTAGTATTCCTACGTTTAAAAAATCAGTTTCACGCTATTTACCACTTGGCAGATAAATCGGAGAGAACCTAGTGTCAAGACACTCCGTTCTTCGCCCTAAATCGAGACATTGCGTGTTGAGAGGCAGAATTTAACACTTTGTCTTGTTCACCAGAGCTGAGAGAAATTAAAATGATTAAATGATTATTCCTCCGATCAAGAACGAAACCCACAACCAATCGGGTACAGTCTGAAGCTATCACACAGCGCCACGACGGCCTCACGTTGTAAGCTATTACAGTATAATTCCTAACAAAGCAAATGCTCTCAGTTAAAAAGCCTTCAAGTTATTTTACAAAGTAGGTGCCGCCGGCATGGCGATAAATCTTCAGAACGATTTCAACACACTGTTAACATTACGTTTTCAATGCGGTCGGTTGAGTAAGTAAATGAATTTGAAATATAATTGGATGGGTAACGTACGAGTGTCGAGTGTTGCTTAATGTTTTTGTTCTAATCTAGCTTGTGTTTTACACGCTACTGTACAACATTTTTTTTTTATTACACTTACAACAAACAAGGTTATTGGAGTGAAATCTTATGTTATGTTAATGATAAGAAAATGATATATTTCTATATCTCTAAATATAATGTCATAGCTGAAAGGACGCGATGATTTTGGGTTCAAATCGCAAATAGGTGAACCTTTAGAAGCGTTCGATACTCTGAGACTAACGTTTTCATTTTCTACTTATATGTAGTACTTTTTATTTAGTGTTGCGCGTATTTCGAATTTCTATTTATATTTCATATAGTTTTGTGAAAATGTGCTAAAAACCTTTTTATTACTGTTACAAAATCACTCCTTATTACAATTTAAAAAAAAAAAAAAAAAATTAAAATAAGAAATTCATCATAGTCTTTTTATGTTACACGAGGCTAACTTTTGCAAAACATGATGCAAAATCATTTTTTGGACTGTGCACTAATGACAAATGAATCTGGGCCTTGATTCATTTAGCGCAGCGCAGCATTTATATTGAAAATTATATTTTTTCGTTATGTTCCATTACAATCTCACCGACCTTCAAGTCTTTAGAATCCATCTGACCTTGGATCGAATGAGCGTACATTTTAGACATATACTTATCTATTTAAAAACGTGTCTGGACCATTAATGTGAATAACTATGGCACCCATCGTTTAACAAAATGATAAGATTTTATTAAATGTGAGAAAGACCACGTAAGAATATATTTTACAAATTTGAATAATTAACTTTTTATTCAAGTCGATATGGAAGTTGTAAAGGAAATTATGGGTGACCAATTATGTGGAAAATGGACTTGTTAAAGACAATAAGGCCATTGTGGCGCAGTGGAACAGCGTTTGACTGTAACCACTATTGGTTGGGGGTTTGATGCCCTCGTTAATTCCTCGTTAATAATTCATTATTTAATTGTTTTCATTCCTCCGCTTTGGTGTTCACCAAGAAAAAGTGCGGCGTTAGGCAGCGCCACCTAACACGCAATGCCTCTAATCCGGGTGGAATGGAGAGAACATAGTGTCTTGACACTAGGTTCTCTCTGACTTCATAAATGTTATTCAATCAAATGACAGACAAGTACCACTTCAGTCTACCTGTGACCACGGACTACTGTAAAGTGTTCGAAACGTCGGGTTCTAAGAAATGTATTTTCGAATACCATTATTATACGCGATTAATCCGGTTAAAATAGTTTCATTTCAAAATAAATGTTATTACTTAGTATCCATCGCGAGTAGACTGACGGTAAACGCGATTGACTGAATCCACTCTTTGGTGCGTCCAAAGATAAAGCACTGATACCCGCAGTTCCGAGTTGAGTTCCGTCACTCAGCAATCTCTGCCGGAATCCGGAAACGGAGTGTCTCGACACTCTGAGTTGTCTCGGACTACCTTACCAGGCGGGAAAAAGCGTATTACTTAGTATGGACCAATTTACAAAAACATGAAGATGTCCAAATTACAAGACGTGACGCAAATTCACTAAAATATGCTCTTCAAAGTTTAAATAATATTTTTTTTGAGAATCGCATTACACGCTATCGCCGCAATTAAATCGACCGCTTAGCTACAATTTTGAAGCGTCCAGTGGAACAAATCTGTGAAGTGAAGCAATCGCGTACTGTTTTGAATGAGTTTCAAAATAAAGTCGAGCAACACTTCCTAGTCAATATCGTTGTATTCGCGAACGTTTTGGTATGATTTTAGTTTCCTCTTCGTTGAGATTTCATGAATAGGTTATATGAATTGTGAGCGTCTTAATTATTGTATATATCGTGTTGAACATTTTAACCTTAAAAAACCTTTTTGATGGTGGTGGAATAAAATACTTATATGATCAAAGTATATTTAAACATAATAATACATCTAAAACCCCGGTTTATTGTTTATATTTGATCCATCTACTAAGATAAAGTGCGGCGTTAAGTTTCGCACAGGATGCAGTAAATTAGGGGATATATGGGCGGAAAATTCATGATGAAGTAAAGAGTGTATATAGCATTTATTTGCCTTGTCTCAGTAAAAATATTGTTTGTCGAATAACTAATAAATGTTTAAAGATGACGCCATCACGCTTAGTTTCTGGAACACATATATGATGAGCATTCAAATTATTTTACCCAACGTCGTCGCTCGTCAGACGTGTGCCGACACCCGACACCGGCCCATCCGCCCTGCACCACGACCTTGCTCCAATTGCATGGTACGCTATCGGCACCAGGCTTGGCTATTTTGATTATAACTGTAATAGAGTTACAAATCACTTTACTTTTTACTTTACAGTTAGGGATTTTTGTACGCTATCAAGTTGTGCCACTTGAATCACTGAAAAAATGATGATAAACAGACTGCCTACTTTGTTCCATGCGTGAATAGGAACTTAGCATATAAGTCAAAGTCAAATATTATTATTCAAAATAAGAAGTTACATGCTTTATTTCTTGAACGTCAAACAATTTACTATGTAGGTGGATTAGTGTTACCCTACGTGTATGGCCCTAACCTAAGGACTTGTCAATACAATACATATAAGAAAGGACTTGTCAATACATACACGTTAAATGTATATCAAAAAAATCTTGATACACAAGTATTAAAAGATTCTTATTAAGACTTCACTTTAACCAATATGACGAAAATGCCCGAGCATTGCAGACGACAGGATATTTTCACTACAGATTTATATGATTGGGATTTTATGTAAATTTCATTGTTACGAGGAATACTTCGTTACTAATACTAGAGTTGTAAAGTGACGTGCGCGGTGTCGGTGGGTCGTAAAGACGAATGAGGACGATAGTTTGCCAGAGAGTAGAGCAGCGAGCGTTCGTCTTGCATAATGCACAATTGTTTTGTTCGTAACTAACTCTTTTTGTTAGATCCACTGCTAATTATAGAACAAAGCTTTGGGAGAATTGCTGCAGGTCATGAATAAAGACTAAATTAATGTTAATTTACAAAGTTCATATATCTTCTGGACACTTCAAGGGACACATGGAACCTGGTGTTAATGATATTCCATTCTTCACATTTCTGAACAAAAATTAAGCAGTTTTCTAAAAATGTATTTTGCTTACAATGTTAAATTTTAAATGAGCTTTTAATAGCATTAATATTTTGTAAACCTACTTGAATTTTGTTATATTACGGCTTTCTGATTTTGAAAGTTTGTAAAGGCTGTTTGTTTTACAGTAAATATATAATTTTTGGGTACTTCGTTAGAAGGTACGAAGTAACGTTAAAATAATTAAATGTTAAAAAAATATTAGGAGCAAACGTCTACGACTTTGACTGCCATTAGAAGGCCTTAAAAGAAAAATTATACATTATTTGATTATGAAAATGTAATGGTACACTGTAACCGGACAAATACAAATATTTTGTTTGGAAGTTAGCACGTGTTTATATCGGATTTCCCTGCAATGCAAGATGCGTTTGGCTGTCATGTGGATGTCTAGTGGCCTTATCCTATCAAACTGAAGGTCATGAGTTCGATATGTAGCATACAGGTTTTTACGCTTATGAGTTATCAATTTTTATATATTCATATAAGTATTTGTAGAATCATATAAGTGTTTATGAGTTTTTTTTTTTAAACATTTTTTAAAGTGTTATTTGCACACATTTGGAAATTTAAAAATAAATATTTAGAAAAGTTATAAAAATTTGAACGCAGCGGGATTTGAACCCGCGCCTCTTGGAAACCGTTCCAGCGCTCTGACCGCTAAGACATGCGTTCTTCATCCAGGTACGTTGAAATCTTTGGGTAGCAGAAATTTGTCAAAAACCTCTACAGAGATGCTAACAACAAATATAAGTTGTAATAAGCGTATAAGAATTTCAACGTAGCTGGATGTGGAACGCATGGCTTAGCGGTCAGAGCGCTTGAACGGTTTTCAAGAGGCGCGGGGTCAAATCCTGGTGCGTTAAAATTTTTATACGTTTTCTAAATATGTCTGTTTATGAGTTGTTTGATTACATAAGTTAAGGTACTGCCTGAAGTTTGATACAAAGAGTGAGTGAAACGAGCTAAGGTTTTTAAAAACACTTAACCGTGTCAGGCGGATCAATCTTAGTTCTGTATCGTAAAAATGGATCCAATACATAATTTGGCTATTATCAAAATAGCATCAATCACTGTCAAATAGAATTTACATAAACAAATAGCGGTACGTTCAGCGTTAGACTCACAAATGTGCTTTTGCGTGAGTTGCGTCGTACGTCAACTAGTATGTTTCTATTTGCATTATTAGTGGAAGATTGTTAAAAATTGTATTAGATTTTTCTTTAGCTTGACGCATCTCGCACATATAGAAAGATGAGCAAAAAGAACTCAATTTCAAAACACTCACTCTCCCCCACTCTTCATGCGCCGTGTTCGCTACCCACCAAGTACCGGACATAACGCCGTGCTTTGTCTTTTGTTTTTTTATTTTTAATTTTTTTGTAAATCTATCTATTCTTAATAAATTAATGTAATATGTTTAAAATAAAATTACAATTGAGCCCATCGCGGCTCAGTGGGACAGCGTCTGACTGTAAGCGCCGAATTGTCGTGGGTTCGATTCCCACTCGGGGAAATAATTATATTTAATTTCTTTTCATTTCTCCGCTCTATTGCCTAAGTTGAAGCACGACGTTGAGTTCCGCCACTGAACACGCAATGTCTCGATGTCCCTGCTATGCGGGAAAAAAGCTCGGTATGGGACAATAGTCCCATATGCAATAGCATATGATGATAGATCGACTTTAAGTATGTGATAGTTCTAAGTTCAAATTTCATTCGGGATCGCATCTAAAGCTAGCGTTTCGATGGTTCGTACATACAAAGTACAGTATTAGGTGTCGCTATACTATAATACGCAATTTCAATTAATTTGACTTTGAATATTTAAGAACGAAGCTAGGACCGGTTTCTAATATTTTAAAAATATACAGCTAGTAATATATACTAACTAACGTAAATAACGAACACTTCGATGTGTTGTCGAATGATAAACACTACCTGTTTTTGACAGATGGCGACGTTGCCAAGTATTAAACATGAGGGTTTAATTAGTATTATTATATCATATATACTGTCTTACTTTTGTTTAATACTTAATTATTATTTACATATCCTGATATAACAAATTAAATCTTTTAATAATGTTATTGTGATCCCAACCCGTGTTTTGGTGCCTTTTTTATTTTTTAATGTGAGGAAATCCTTTACGGATACCAGCCCGATTGGGGACTCGGACACGGTTATGTGGGACTCCGGACCGGCAGATGAGGGCCGTCCGTTTACCCACTAAAACCTCACGGTGCTCCTCCTCCACTGCCACTGGCCAGGGCCACAGGGACTACAATCTTCCGTGAACCCTGGCGGGTGGGTGTCTTGGTAACCTGTCTATCGGACATGTCTCGACTGCGCCACAAAAGCGCTGTAATTTGTTTATACACAAATATAGTTTTCACCCATGTAACCTGTGTTTGTACAATTTAATAAAAGTATGAGTTTATATTTCTTTTCAGGTTGAGTTCTCTAATACTTTATTAAAATATGACAAACATACATACAGACACATTACGCATAAGGCACTTTGTATATAATAGATTATTAAAATTTTCAAAGTTAAATTAAAATTATCTGCATATAGGGTCAGTGTAATTATATATCTACACTGATTGTTATCTCGGTGTATTGCTTCATTTGCTAACTTAATTAGATACCAATAACATTATATTATATATATATATATATATATATATCTATTATTTAAAATTAGGCTTATATATTTCATTGAACTAAGTTTTTTTTTTACCCCTCACGTTTCTCTTCCCCCAAGCGGGATAGTAAGGGAGGACGGAGCGCCAAGGGCTATTGAACCTTTATTGCCTTTCTGTGTATCTAAGCATATTCTTCGAGGGTCGCATCTCTACAGCATTCTTCTTCTGATATACTAGTACTCACACTCTCGCACTCACACACACTCGTCGCATCAATGCACACAGAAACACATACATTTTAGAAAACACAAAGTTTCGAACACTTTACAGTGGTCGGTGGTCAGTGGTCACAGGTTGACTTTGTCCACGGACTACTGCTTAAAATAGGTTTTAATTTGAAAATGTGTAAAAGTCGCGAAGACCTTGATTTATTTAATTTTCATTCCATCAACGCACAGTACGCGTGATGAATAAATATAAGGAAGTGCCAGTGATAAATGATAATGCGTAATTCTCCCAAAGTCGTGATGCCAATTGTTTGATGGCATGCCAGTGGGCCGTTATCGTTCTGTTTGGTTTTTGCGTTATCAAATATCACTATTTGCGTCACTGACTTATCTGACTGTATTTAAATAGTAAAATATAAATAGCAGCCATTCTACTCATGAATTATTAACTCAAATAAGGTGGAAAGGGTGTGTAATGAAAACTCCATACTGTAAGTAACTACTGTCGGTACTGAAATACGACCTAATTCGAATACCACATAGTATTAATTTTTTTATTTGTTTTCATTCATCTATATGTGTGAAAAATAAAAACCAACATATTCTTTATTCAAATAGGTTGATACAGTGATTTCCTAATGAATTAACATAAAAATGTCAGTTGCCTATCGGCTCGGAAGGCAGAAATCTATTAGACGTAAAATATACAAACGATACAGACCACGACGATGACGCCGATCACAAATATACATACACCATACAAAGATATGTTTGTTTATAAAAAAAACCATACATCTGTGATGCAAGACTATCGTCTGTAATACAATGTAATTTCACACACTATATACAGTGTTCGGAATGAATAAGTCCGGTCAAGAGGTGGCGACTTGACGTTACCCTTGACACTTGGTGCTTCTTAATATAAGTGTATGTATATCATCAATAGTGAAATTTTGTGCCATACAGTAATCAATAATTTTTTAGATATAATTTGTTTCGTATGACTTTATATTTGTAGACCTCATTTGTTAATGTGGAGATTATAGCCCACCGAAATCGCATCACTCGGTTCTTTCAAGTTCCGCCCCAATACCAACCTTTTTAAACTAAAACTTTATCAAGTGCGTCGAATATGAAGAGACCAAATACTTAAGTGTTATGTGTTAATTTAAAGATATAGTTAAATTTTCTGCGAAAAGTCAGTTTCGCAGTTTCGATCTCCCCCGGCTCAAAGTAGTCGTTATCTCGGGGCGTACTCAACCGCAGAGATAAAACTTTTACCACTTAACTTTTCATCTCGAGGATCATTCACATTGTCCGTGATAGCCCTATAATTAAATGATTTATACTACGGAAGGCATTACCTAAAATAATAACCTTAATATTTTCCTTTGTCAGTTGTTTTAGTGTCTTTTTTTTTAAATTATATCTTGTAAATGTTTCCTGTAATGTAATCTTTATTTATGAACGCCGTTTGATTCCAGGGAGGAGGTCCGCAAGCACGCGGTGCGGTGGAACGCTAAGTTCTCGTTTGTTTGCAAGATGTGTGCTAATGCGAATACAGGAGTGCTCGAGCCCGCGTTACTACGGGTGTCTGTACGGAAGGAGTGCAAAGGTTCTAGATATTTTACCGAATACCTAAGAAATATTCTTTTCTTGAAATATGTGGCAATTTTTCAATATTATTTCCTTCTATAAAGTTTCCAACAATGCAAACTATATAATATTGAGTTTTGATCTCGCAAATATCCATACTGAAATGGGAAAACTTGGCAACATTGATAGCTGACTGAATAGATTTCCAACAATATTTTACTTTAGAATTTCCACATATGATTCAGTGCAGTGGAGCACTATTTGCTAAGTTATTGGAGTTATCTGAATCTGAAATTTCCACCATGATATGTATTTGCTTTATAGACGAGTCCATAAGTTTATATTTTACGTACATTTAAACTTATATTATTTTTAAAAAATGTGATCGATTATAAGAAATTAAAAAGAACTTATTTATCTTGGCATTTATTATCTATTCCTTTCACATCAAACTATACTTTTTGTCTTACAAATATTTATGGCTTATGCTCAGGTGGCAGGTCATATCAAAAGCTGGGGTTCTGCGACTTGAACCTCGCAGAGCTGGCTGGAGCTGGGGACACCACGCGGCGCTGCCTCCTCGAAGGCTACGGCAGCGGCCAGCGGCGGCAAGACAACTCCGTGCTGCGGATACGAATCAAAATGAACATGATCTCAGGCGATCCGCTCTTCAAAGTGTACGTGTAGTGTATATATTTGCTCGTATAAAGATACTGAACAGTGCTTTGAGAAGGTTCATTTCTCGTGCAATCGCTCGTATGGCAAACAATTAATATCCACAATACAGTAAAATATTAATGTTATATTTTAGGAATATTTGTTTTTTTAAATGACAAGTTATTTATGACTCATGACCTATTTATTTATATTAACGTACTCGTACACATCATCAAGCCGATCGTTAATATGGTAGGGTACATATTTTATTGCACAATAATCATTGTCAGTCGAATTTATTTGAATTTATATTTTTTAAAGTGTTATTCCCACACTAAGGAAATTGAAAAAGACATATGTAGAAAACGTATAAAAATTTAAACGCAGCGGGATTTGAACCCGCGCTCCTCTTGAAAACCGTTCAAGAACGGTTGAACGGTTTTACAAGAGGCACAAGGGTTCAAAACCCGCTGCGTTCAAATTTTTATACGTTTTCTAAATATGTCTTTTTCTTTGAATTTATTTTTTGTTATAAAGCATAATTGTAGACCTAGTTGTAGACATTTATTTCATGTTTAATGTTCGTTCCGAAGCTGAATGATACAAAAATAGGAAACATCTCAAAACATCACTTAGTAATTAACGCGTCCGGTGCAGTAGTTCTTTGAACTCTTCGCTTTCATTAATATAACTCATCTCTAAATATCACTATACACATTTCCTATTGAAATGATAAATTTAAGTTTATTTTAAACTTGGCATTGCATAGATGCTGCTATGATCCTAATATTTTTACAATAGTATTTTTTTTCAAATAACAAAAAGTATTAAAAAAAAAATAACTTTACGTTTATGATGTATTGCAGATATGTAGAAAGAGCCTACTTTTAAGACCCGAATTCGAGACATTGCTTTTCTTATGTATCTCGAGCTATTGTTATATATTATTATATTATAATTACAGTCCAGAAAGGAAGCAAGAAGTAGCAGAAAAGGCTGGGGGTGACAGTGGGTCGGAGAGCGCGGCGGCGGCGGACGACGACTGCGGGTCCTCCACCGCCAGCTCGGGCTTCGGCTCGCTCACCAAAAAGAAAAATTATGGTACGTCACCTTTTCCTGAGAAATAATATTGTAATATTGGTTAGAACGTATGGCTTAGCGACCAGAGCACTTGCACGGTATCCAAGAGGTGCGGGTTCGGGTGTGTGAATAAAAATTATAAAAATATTTTTTATCTCTAAAAATGTTGCTTGCATATGATAATACATGTTTTTTTTACTTGATTGCGTAATTATTAGTAAAGTGCTTAATATATTTCAAATATCAAACGCCTATGCTTTAGACAAATATTTGTGAGACTACTATAAGCATCTGTTATTCATTTATCTCTATTGCTAATTTTCATTTTCAAGCATTGTCTAAGTAATTTTATTTGGTTGTGACATCACAGAGGGTGTGACCCCGGCGTTGTCGTCGCTACCCTCGTGCGAGTTGCCATCGCCCGACTTGGAGGACATGCCCCTCCCGAGCCTCCCTGCGCCGCTACCTAGTCTACCTGATTATCCGGGTATGAATACAAACTTCAATACATCTACATACATATGTATGTACATACATGTATATGTGAAGCTTGGTACTCAATATTCTAAATTAATATTTCCAGGTGTTATAGTGATATCACAAAACACAGGCACTATCCCGGGTATTAACACAATCGCGACGGGGGCAGTGGGGGCGGCAGGGGCGGGCGCCGCGGGGCAGATGGTGTCGGTGGGGCCGGTGGGCGTGATGGGGCCGGCGGGGACGGTGGGCCCAGGGGGCGGCAGCTGCGCTGCCTGTATGCAGCAGCAGCACACGCACTCCCGCAACTCGTCTAATACTTCCGGTGATATGAGCAGTAAGGTGAGTTTTAACTGTGTTAGGACAATGTGTTCTCCGTTTTAAGATTTGTATTGAGGTATTTGGGGTACTTTTTATATGTACATGTATGGTTTTGTTTACTCATGGTGTGATACCGCCGTTTCCAGGCGTCAGGGTACGGCAGCTCGGTGTCGGCCGCCTCCGCGCACTCCCGGCAGAGCTCCGAGGGGGACTCCGCGGGGGACTCGCGCCCACACCATAACAGGTGACTACTCACTGCACTACATGACACTACACTACGCTACACTTCACTTGCACTAACATTATCTACACTTTGTACACTTGTAACAAGTCATCTGACTTTGGTTCATGGAATTAATATTTATATGTTTATTTGTGAGTTCAGCATGCATGCGCATGCGCAGACGCAGCTGTATCACCGATTGTGGTAAATTTATTCTGTCAAACGAACGTTATGCTGGTGTAGATGTTATAAGCGAAACGTAATAAATCTTATTTCATAATGAGGTTTATATGAAAGCAACTTATCATGATCGGGGATTTTTATGTATATTGAGAAATGTGAGTGAAAACTACATGTCCGTTCGTCGAAGTCTGTATTAGTCTAGGCACGTGCGAAGTAAATGCACCTATCATTACTTTAAAATGTTCTAGTTTTTGTTTTGTTTTATCTGGTCCCAGAATCATCGTCGCACCACACGATCAGTAAGACAGTTATGAATTGTGTGTTATTTTGATACTTTCATTATATTCATTTAAATTTATTATTTTCTCCATCTGTTATCATCATGTCATATATTTTCTGTAAAATACGAGAAATCAAGGTGGTCGTGCATAGTGTAAAAACGCGTGTTGGAGCAGGTGTCGGTGTCTACCTACCGCTTGTATTAACACACGAGTGTGAGCACGTCACTAACTCTGCGCCAGCTGGTCTCATTTATTTATTTAAATTATAACTCCACTCCCCGTCGCCCCTCCACCCCCAGCGTCCGCATAGAGCGCACTACCACCACTACCACCACCGCCACGCTGCACGCGGGTCACAAGCTGGCCAAGCTGTTGCTGGAGAGGACCGTCCTCACGGAGTCCTCGGACGCGTTCCTCACGCCCGACACGACGCTGAGCGCGAGCCCCCCGTACCTCACGCCGGACACGGCGCCCCCCCCGCGCCGCGCGCTCTCCCCCGCCAGCCAGTACGCCACGCCCGACAGCTCCTTCGCCATGCCCACGTACTTCGACCAGAAGCGGCGCGCCGTGTCGGTGGTGGCCGCCGCCGTGCAGCCCCTCGCCAACTTCCAAGTGTTTAAGCAGAAGTCCCTCAACACCATTCCGGCGCTCGTCGAGAAGAACCGTCGCAACGAGGAGCTGTTCACCAACTTCCCGTTCCTCACGCCGCTCGCGCATCGCAAAAACTCGCTGGTGTCCGCCCACCACCTGTGCGTGGAGGATGAGTTCTACTGCATCCCCTCGGAGGCGGAGGCGGGGGAGGAAGCTGGCGTGGACGTGCGCCGTCGCCTGCCACCAGCCGCCTCCACGCCGCGCGACCTCACCGCCAGGTCAGCCCACCATCTACCGCGACCACCACTACCACTACCACCGCTACCGCCGCTTGCCACTAACCACCGGGTGCGGGGCCTACTCTCTGCGATCATTCCTTTCATATCTTTTCTATTATTTTCTGTTTTTTTTTTGTATTATTTATGTTTATTTTGTGTATTTATTTGTTGTGAGGTAACTAATACTATGATTACATCGTGAGGGATATCGCGATGTGTGTTTCGATCGTGTGTAACGAGTGACATTGTGTGGGTTTGCAGCTTGTGTCGTGTGGTGCCTACGTCACAGGCCGCTGGCCGGTCCGATATGTCGTATGTGTATACGTGAACGCGTAATATGTACTTGTAGTGTGTAAAGTGTATAGTGGTGTGGCGCAGGCGCGAGGCGGGCGCGGGAGCGGGAGCGGGAGCGGGCGCGGGCGCGGGCGTGGCGGAGGGCGCGTGCGGCGCGTGCGGCGCGCTGCGCGAGGCCCGCCCCGGCTCCGCGCTGTGCGTGCACACGTACTTGTGCGAAGCTCCGGCGCACACACACAAACACACACACACAACAACAATGTCACGGCTATACTTAGATTTGCCATAAATATTGTTACAAAGGAAAACAATTATTTTTTATTGTACGTACCATTTATTACTATTACAGTGTGTTAGTTTAATGTATTAATATATTAAAAAGGTATAAAACTTATTTCAAGTGGTCTCCATTTTCTACTAAAGGACTGCCTTTATACATCGGGGCCAATTATCAATAGCAGCATTGTTTCTATGGGAAAATCTTCACTGCAATCTTTTGTTTGATTGTTTTAGAGACTGCAAAGTATCAAGTAGTTTAGAGCAAGCCTTCCTCTTTAAAACTGACCATAAATCATAATCTAGTGAAAGAAGGTCAGGACTGTAATACGGTCAGTCTTCAACTCTAATGGAGAACGTTCGTTTCTAACCAAGATTGAGTGGATCGAGCTTTATGACCCGGCTCGACCCGACCAGAGTCTTGTCGAAACAACCATTCCTTAAATTCTTATACGCTACAAGTCCTAAGTCGTCTTTTAAAATAGATATTTTACGTAATGCAAATCACAGCGAATCGGTTCCCTTTATTACCCCATAACATTTCTATAACCGAAACCAATTCCAAATTCGAAAACCGATTCCAAATTCAAAGTATTTTTTTTTTACTTTCTATTGTGTATTTATGGCCACACTAAGTATATGCATTATGATTCTATATACTGCTAATATACAATAAGAAGTGAATTTGTAATTTGAAACGACCACATTTACTACACACACACACACACACACACACACACACACAGTCGGAGCTTCGTGTCGATGTTGTTGCGATGTATTTTGTTGTTGAGCTTTTCGGATTATTTTAAAATAGAATATTTATGTTTATTATTATATTATAAATAGATGTTAACAAAACAAAATGTTATAGTTCAAATTATGTCCTTTTATTTTCCGCCTCTTGCTTAGAATTTAGTGGGAAGAGCATGGTTATGTTTTGTTTTGGCTTCAGTGCATGCGGCGGAGACGCCGTGCATGTCTAACGAACGCTTGAGGTGTCCTCCCGTGCGACTTAGAACACCTTTCACTTTCTAATTTTCACACCACCGATGCTAATAAATACTGATTGATATTAACATTTGTCCATCTGTAATGTCCAAGTGACTCAGTCTACAAATTTCAATGTCTGTCTGTATGTTTCGTTATGTATGTCAAATCAGTTGAAATAGTTGGTTAGCCTTGCTGTTCGGTCGTGTACAGGAACCCGTCGTCCGCGTCGGAGAGCGGCTCGCTGGAGAGGGCGCGCGCGGCGCTCGGCCGCGGACCCGCCGACGAGCAGGTACGCCTCCCCTTCCTCCCCCTCCTCCCCTTCGCCGCTTAGTGCGCGTGTCGCCTCCGTGCCTAATTCGTTGCTTGTGCAGCACGCGGTGGCGTGCCGCGTCGAGAACACGCGCGTGAACCCCAACTCGCTCATCGACGAGCTGCTCGCCGCCACCGACCTCAAGCACGCCGTCGACGACGCCGCGGAGAGTGAGTCCCTTTGCATTTTCACATAGCATTACGAGCGTTACCGAAGGAAGCGAACAAATGGACTACGGTCTCCTTTTGTATATTTATGCGTTTGCGCAGCCTCGGGCCTGCAGCTGTACATCACGCGCGACGGCACGGCGGAGCTGGGCTCGCGGCGGCGGCAGCAGTTGGCGCGGCGCGACTACCAGCGCGTGGTGCTGCACCCCCACGACAACAGGTAGCCGCCCCGCAGCCCCCCTTCCCCCCCACTGTGCCAAACCACGTGGCGCCTCCTTCCGTACGCCACTCGACAGAGGGCGTCTTTACGATTGTCTCCTTGTTTTATTTATAGTTTTCGTTTTCGTTTTATAGAAGTACTTAAGTAAGAAATGTATATTATTATATAACTTGACTGTACTCGTGTTGTCTACTACACTATTTATGTAATAAATATGTAAATTTAAAATTTAAAACTTGTTTCTTTTTTACTCCCTTTTGTGGTGCTTCTAACGTATATACGGAAAAATAAGCAATATAACATTTCTCTAACTAAAATATTTCACATGTTCATTAAGTCTTAATTGTCCTTTCCTCGTATAAGATATTAATAAAACCCTTTTAGCAGAGTTAGATGCTCTGATTTTGAATGATGAATTTGATGAATTTGTTACCTTAACCCTATTTAGAGACAAAAATTTGGATTGAGATTAAATATAACATCATCATCATCTCTATAAATACCTCCAAGTTACCAAAAAACATATTCTGGAAAAATCACATGAGGACATTGTTAGGCTTCCAAAAGGCAGAAGTACTCGAGAGCTTAAGTCGACACTTCAATTTCATAACAAAATTATGTTACATACATAATTGACGTAGAGTAGAGTAGACTACGGTTGAAAGCTAAGAGGACAGGTCAAGAAATAAACATTAAAAAATGTATTATTCGGTAAGACGAGATATACAGTGCATGCTATATCCTACTAATATTATAAACGCGAAAGTTTGTAAGGATGTTTGTTACTCTTTCACGTAAGAATTACTGAATGGATTGTAATGAAACTTTACAATAATATAACTTATACATCAGAATAACACGTAGGCTACAAGTTATAAAGACATTGTTTGAATCGACCAAAATATCAAGTAAGTATCTTATGTTTAAGCCGTTAAAGCCAAAACAGTGAACCATTGTAGTCAATAAATTAATATGGTAGTTAGATACTTTAATCGCTTCTGGTATTTAAAGTAGATATAATGTCTTTCACGGGTTTCATTCGGGCAAATATTATTTTAACCGACGCACAGCGGGTGAGGTGGGGGAATAAGTCGCTCATCGCTGAGTGCGCGACCGCGACCCGAACGCGGACAGACGCATGAGGGCAGACGTCATTGATGGTGTCTGTTTTGCGAATTTTCAAGGCATTAGCAATTTGTTGAAAAGGCATTGAACTTAAAGCTACATTGCTTTACTTATTCGTCAGGTTTAGTTATTGGCGGGTTTTTATTTGGCGTACAATAAGAGACTACATTTTAATTATGTAGATAGGTTGCTTACCTGTTAATTATAACGAATGCGATCTGCGATTGTACTAAAAGTAATATAGGTCTAGGGTTAGTTAGTGGCAGGTTTTTTTTTTGGTTAGGAGTTACACGTAGACACAAAAAGATACATACTTCATTATTCATTTTAATTACGTAATTAAGTTATTTACCTGTAAATTATTATGAATATCTTCGGTTTTGTTTAAATTATAGGTTGTCACGTCAGGATATTATGTCTAGCTGATATCCGCGATTTCGTCTGCGCAGGATTAGTATTTCGAGTAGCTTATATTAGCGTAGCGTAAAAAAAAAAACTAACATTATGACATTAAACTACTTTTATTTTTTTGGCTGGCTTTTAAAAAAAAACAGCTAGCAGCTATAATATTAGTAGGATTATCATATATTGTCATTTTATGGCTTAGATCTATTCAGATCCGTAAATATTATTCTTCAATTTGAGCAAAGAACTCATGTCACCACCCAACCAATCGACGATATATACTTTAAATACACAAATCAGAACGTCTAATTATTTTTTTGTCCTGCAAATGGGTATCGAACCAATGTCTTGCGATTTCTTAATCAATCAATCGTTAAAAATTAAACTGTATTATTAATAACGCATCGTGTATATATATGAAGTAAATAAGAAATATTTCTCCAAGTAAAATTTGGATCTACAAACGTCCCGTTTAGAAAGCGTTACTATCCTTTACAATTTCACTCACATACAACACTTTACTAAAAAAAAGTACTATGCTATAAAATATAATAGTTTTTTTTAAACTAAAAAATGTCGAATCAAACTCATCTAGGACAGGATGACCTGGCAAGTATAAAAAGTTCGTGTTATGAAAATATTATTTTGTCACCCGATCCGGACACATGTGCAAATTTTTAAGATGACACGGGAGTCTAAAGTTTGCTTTGCGAGATTATATTACAACGATACAGAGATAGATAGTGATAGAAAGATCAGGTAAATCCCACGGCAAGCGTGTGACATGACAGCTGATGTACTTTTATTTTAGTATTCAACGCGGACGAAGTCGCGGGCACAGCTAGTATTATATATATATATCATTTTAAATCAAAATTTTTATTATCTTATATGTACATTATAAATGATAGAGGGCTGCGGGAAACTCGGGCAAAGTAATGAAAGGCAGTTTAAATAGTAAAGTGTATTCAATTGCAATCACGCCGTTACAGCTGCAGTGGACTCAATCGCATTATAAAAATATCTACAGTAAAAACTTTACATAAAATCATTTGGACAGTCGTGAGTAATAAATACTACTTATCCTAAGACGCCAAAAGGCGCTATGTACATGTACCCTCCCACGGCTAGGAGAGTTAGAAAAGTGTCGAGTACAATATCACAATACTGGAACCGCCCCGAAGGAGGTCGGAATGCAAACTACACTACACTAGAGCTACATTAAGTACACTTGGTCGCTACGAGAAAGGCACGGCGCCTTCACTAGTGTCATTTAGAATCTTGCACGCTTTCGTTCCCTTAAGACTACTCCGGCGGACGTCGGCCCGCTCTATGTACACTTCCAGCCGACCGCCGCCTCCACTACGCTACGATACGATACAATACAATACTAGAGTACTCCTCTCTCTCTCTCTATATATATATATATATATACTGATAGTTTGTTCCCTACGGCTAGATGGGTGTGTGTGTGTGTGTGTGTGTGTGTGCTAGATGAGGCGCTCCTCGGGCGGCGGCTTGAGCGCGTGCGTGATCATCTCCGCGCGCGGGTTGCAGTACTCCTGGCCGGAGGGCGAGTAGGTCCCGCGCGTGGCGCGCTTGCGCCGCGCCTGCGCCGCCAACGCCGCCAGCGCCGCACCGCCCGCCGCGAGCGCCAGCAGCGCGCCGCCCACGCCCAGCCACAGGTGCGTGGGGTTGAGCGCGGGCGCGGGCGGCGCGGCGGGCGCGGCCAGGGCGGGTGGCGCGGGCTGCGAGCAGTTCTTGCCGGCCCAGCCGGGCGCGCAGTCGCACCGGTAGTCGGGCTCCGCGGCGCAGCGCTGCTCGCAGCGCGCGGCGTGCAGGCAGGGCTCCCGGCCGCAGGGGTCCCGCAGCGCGCACGCGTGCCCGCAGTACCCCGCGGCGCACGCGCACGTGTAGGCCCCGGGCAGGTTGACGCAAGCGCCGGGCCCGCAGTCCACGAGCGCCTCCGCGCACTCGTCCACGTCCTCCTCGCAGCGCGCGCCTCGCCACTCTGTACGACCATTATTTCATTTCAAATTATCAAAACTATCTAATGTATTCATTTGAGGATAAGAACTGGTGATCATTGGGACATGCATACCATTGCTCCTCGTCTCGCTTTTATTTCCAATAAATACATAGAACTTACTTCCGGTACTTTTCTAGACTTAATGAAGTGTAGTAAAATAGTACCGCTTTACAAAAGCAGAGATAGACAAGACACAGAGACAGAGATAAAAAATCCAGGGTCAACCCTCACTTAACTTACATCTATATACATCCATTAAGTAAATTATAAAAAATATATATTAAATGAAATTTTTACCAGCTCAATATTTTGAATATAAAAACAATTCGTTTCATAGTGAACAATACGGCTTCACCAAAGGCAAATCTACTAATGTAGCACTTCTAAAACTCATTTATGAGTTATTAAAATTATATCATTATTGTATTGTTAATAATGTATATAAACAATATATATAATATGATATAGATTTATAATATGTTATAAATCATATAAAAAAATTTTGAAGCTTCATTAAGGACGAGCGTTCCAAGAGGATCTATTCTTCATCTTTTTATTTTATATTAAGGCGAATTAAACGCCACAGTTTTCTAAGGCATAGACTGATAGATTCATCATAGGCTCCAGTGGAATACCCACCTTGAAACACTTGTCGATAAACTAAGCTCTACCGCGTTCGCGATTAAAAAAATAAGGCAAATAACTGACATTGATACTGACTGTCTAGTTTATTTTAGCAATTTTAATAGCATTCAGCCGTGAAGTCAATTTATAATCTGAGAGATCGAGATTCTTTGCTAAATATTTTTAAGCACATAGGTGTACTTAGATTTGCTTCGCAGTATATATATATATATATATATATATATATATATATATATATATATATATATATTATAATATTTTGTTTGTCCTACAACATATCCAGTGTTATGCTAAAAACAGTGACAGATATACGATAGGGACGAGAAATAAAAATAAGCTTGTAATACCAAGTTATCACCTACAAAAAGTAAATAAGTCTTTTATGGGTCTGAGAGTAGACGCATATATAATAAGATTCCACAACTTATGTTAGATTTGTCACTGTAGAAACTAAAATTCGATATAAAAACAATGTTAATAAGTAAAGCTTATTACTCTATAGAAGAATACTTAAAGGTTAAAAATGTGTGAAAGTTATATAATTTGAGTTTCATCATTTCATCATCATCATTCATATTAAAGTTACAATTTTTTTATTTAAATAAAAAAAACTAACTAATATTTGAAAAGAGCAACAGTTGAGTTCTTATGTGGCGGTAGTATAGTCTAATAACCATTTCAATACCATACTTATCGTAATTTTTCGTTTGAACAAATTGACCTTAAATCTAATCGAATCAAAAAACATCTCAATAAGACAAAATATTACTTTTTACACCAAAAATTACATGACACTATTATAGGTTAAGCTCGACCTACATAGATGGCGTTAATTTGTTATAAAACCTTCGTGGAACAAACTTCAACTGATTCTTAACTAATATACACTATTTAAATATTATATTATTATTTGAAAACGATTAATTCTTTAAAAAATATTACATACATCTCAACTAATACCACGTACCTATCGCGTACAAGGCCACCACCAACCACATCACAGTCCGATGCCCCACCATGTTGCTTAAACCCATAAAAATCACATAACTTCACGAGAAAACCACTGATGTCTATAATATCACAACATTTCAACTAACAATGATTTAATTCAACAAAAAGTGATTCGCGAGCATTTTTTGTGACGACAGGTAGACGACGACGAGGCCAGTGATTCACAAAGTGTCCTCCTGATATCGACGGCCAATGCCGCTGGAAGACGTCATTCACTTCGCCTCTATTGATGACCATTGCATTAATTACTCATACAATTACGTTCGATTGCGGTTAATGATTTTTAATGAATGGTCTTAAAAATATATATTTTCTATAATAATTTTTAAGGTGAAATCAGTCGCAATTACTTAATGCATTATTTAAATTCAATTTACTGAATGTAAAATCGCATTTTGTCTTACCAAGCCGCGGAATTATATAAATAGTACATATGTTATTGATTCATTATTATAATTTGAATTTGAATCGACGACCACCGTGTCTATCTAATGAGTTGCCATTATATTACTTCGCGAAGACATTGTATACTTATTTTCTTTTATAATTTTATTATATTGAGTGTTATCGTTAAATATATATGCGCGAAATATTTGAGTTTTTATAACAAAATTAGGGAAACAAAGTTATTTAATTAAACAACAAACATGTAACGTCCACAAATGAAGTTTGAATTTGTTAAGATCGCAATTATTCAAACACGTCATACTATATTGCTACACGATTAAGTGAATATGTTAAAACGGGATAAAAAAATTGGCTTCAATAAAAATGTATATCGATTTCAAAAAGTTTGAGAAGCATTGCGCTGTTATCAGTGTTATCTACACAATTAGATTGCAGGCGATGGCGAGTATGTGGATTGATAACGTACGAACTAACGATACCTATTGAAAATGTATTGAAAATATATAAGACACCAGTACAAAGATTATACTGTAATTATATTATATATAATTGCTTATTTTTATAACATTGAATTTTTGTAAAAATATTTTTTTGAAAGCTCCACGCTTTAACCCTGGCAAGGTGGTTGGGGAGCACGGTCGTGGAGCCAGAACTCTCTTCATACACCCCACCTTCCGGAGGGGGTCCTCGGGCTCTTTACGTAACCGTCCCCCAGTATCATCGACACTGCGTTCTCGAAGGTCACCCAAGGTCGCCCTCTACCTCTTACCGCTCATCGTAAATATTAATTGTTGATTATTAATGCAATTGGAATATTTTAAGTAACGTAGCTGTAACTTAGTTTCGGTCAGATGTAAGACGTCGGGCGAAATAGACTCACAAGATTTCCTTATTATCGGATAGATAGAGGTCAATAATAACTAAGACTAACAAAACTGACCATGTTCTAATCTTGCGCATTTTAAGAGCGTTGGTGTAATCGAGCGAGTAATTAAAATATTGATTTATATTAATTTTCATGTATATACGTATGATTTTATATTAACGCTTTAGAATGAAATTGAATATAAGCAAAACCCATCTGTACTCGTTCATATGACTGACTGAAAACTGACGCGAAATCAGTCAAGCGAAGTCTGACAATTAGCGAGTACTTCCTGTAAACTACAGGCAAAGTGGCGTTTGCGTACTGGCAGCATCGCAGAGCGGCGGGCGGTAACCTGCATCGTAGCTGCCGCAGTGCCGCCGCCCTCGGCCCTGCACTCGTCGCGCTCCGCGCGCACAGTGGCGTTCGGCAGCCGGCGCGCACGCGCGGCACCCGCGTGCGCCCGCGCAGCGGCCGCCCAGGGCGCGTCCCCGCAGTAAAGCGTGGAGCTCGCTGCAGTGCGCGCCCACGCGCCCCGGCGGCAGAAGTCGCACGTGTAGTTGTTGGTTGCGCGTCGTGGCACGTCAGCGGCAGCGCGCGGCGTCGCCATGCGGCAGGGCGCGTGCACGCATCGTAGCATCGCGCGCGCGTCGCGCGCGCCGCGCCAGTCGTGGCGCGCAGTCGGTGGCGCCGTTGGCGCAGGGCTGCGCCCCTCAATCCAGTCGCGCTGCAGTGCGCCGCCGCAAATTCCGCGCGCGCAGAGAACAGGAGTAGGCCGCCACGCCGTCGCGGCAGGTGCTGCGCTGGCAGCGGTGGTGCGCGCACTAACCACGTCAAATTCCCCGGCGCCCGAAAAGCACGCACAGGCGCGTGCGAGTTGCGCCGCGCTGCCCGTGCATGCGCCGCACGCACTGCGCCTCCACGCACAACACGCAGCCTCACGCCGCCAGGTTGCGCCCCAGCGGGCGCGCCCGAGCCGTAAGTATGTCATATATTACCATTTGCATTCTAATTTTTATAGAGAATATCCCCATATATCTAAAAAGTATTGTGGTGGTCACCAGACATATTTAGAAAACGTATAAAATTTGAACGCAGCGAGATTTGAACCCGCGCTCGAAAACCCTTCAAGAACAAGACATTTTTAAAAGTGCTATTTTCTGCACACTTAGGAAATTGAAAAAGACATATTTAGAAACGTATAAAAATTTAGAACTTTGTGTTTAATTTAATAAGATCGTATGCTCGTATATACATATATATACGCTTCATTATACGATACAATTTCATTCTCTGGTTAGTTACTAACAGTAAGGCGTAGTGGGGCTGCGCTGCGAGCAGCGCGGCGGCGGACCCCACGAACAGCTGCTCCTCCGTGAAGAAGGGCAGCAGCAGCGACCCCACGTGCACTGCGCCCATGCAACCCTGGCGCAAGCAAACACACGTTAATTAGTAGTATCACATAATTAATAATAATACGCAAAATGGCAGAACACAGTCAGCAATATGTTTAATTACCTTAAAATATTCTCCAGCAAGATTATCATCTATGAACTCGTCTCCCTCCGAGTACTCAATTATATTAGGGTCAGTCGAATTTTCCATCTGAAATACAAACAAAAATATGAACACATACATTATTCCGTTACCTTTCAGTATTTAAGTGGGAGTATACGGCAGGTCACTCACAAAGCTAGTGGTATACAGCATCGAGGAGGCGGTGGAGGGCGGCGCGGGGGACGAGGCGGGGGCGGGGGCGGCGGAAGCGCGCACGCCGCCCAGCGTGATGACGCCCTGAGTGACGAGGCGCTGCCACGCCGCCACGTCGATGCTGTCCGACAGACCCACCTCCTCGTGCCCATCCGCGTCCACGAACGAACCTAATGTACACACACAAAATACACATTAGATAATACAGATAATTAATTTTACATTTCAAATTATTTTATCAGTAACAGTGAGTATTTAGCTATTACTACTACTACGCAATGTGTTTCAAAAAGAGAAATACTGACGACTGAGTTGACTCGTTCCTGGACAAAGTACCTGTGATGATGCCGTCGACGAGCACGAGGCGCAGCGTGACCCAGGCGTTGTGCGGACGGCGCAGGCGCATGCGCCGCTGCGCGGGGAGCCCGCCCAGCCGCCACTGCACGCCCACCTGCCCCTTGTACAGCCCCACGCTGAACACGCCGCCCTGCGAGTCTGCTTCGGCCTCGCCCTCCCCGCCCTCCAGCTCCGCGCGGAATAACGTGCCGCCCACTTTGCTCTTGTAGGTGATGGTGAGCGCGTGGGGCGGCTGCCGGGCGGCGGCGGGCGCGGGCAGAGGCACCCGCAGCCGGTAGCTCAGCGTCGTGTTCACGCCGTCGAAGGTGGCGTTGGACACGCACTCGTATCTGCACACACAATGGAACCATCAAATCCACAACCAATCGTATTAACAGTCAGTGACCTCGGCAATGGTTCGCTAATCATCCACCGTTATCCAAACATACTATATACTAATAAATTGAGAAAGGGTACGGATGCCTCACCCGCGGTCCAGGTTCCGGCAGTGCGAGTTGAGCGGGCAGCCCTGCAGCTGGCAGAACTCCACCTCCGCGCACTGCTTGCCCTTGTAGCCGCGCGGACACGAGCACCTGCGACGACCAAGCAAAGTTGCAACATTTGACAGAACAGGTAATCATGAAGGCTAAGGAATGGTCCGGGTATGGTAAAAGGCGCACGTGTAGTCGTTCCAGGTGAGCGCGCAGGTGGCGTTGTGCAGGCAGGGCCTCGCTGCGCACACGTCGTCGGACACCACGCCCGGCAGCACGCCGGCCGCGTCCAGCGAAACGTCGCCGAAGGGCGCGGGCACGCCGGGCACGCCTAGCGGGAAGAACTCCACCACCGTCACGTTCACGCCGTTGGACACCTGCAGGGAAGCACAATATAATAGGCTTACTATTCATGCTTCTTCAAATAAGAGTTTCTTTTTTTAAAATGGCACTGTGATTACTTACTTGCACATCCTGAATAACACCCTTGAAGTAATCAGCGTCGTCAGGTTCAGGGGCAGTGAGGGCGGCGGGCGTGGCCGGGGCGGGGGCGTTAGAGGGCGCGGCGGGGGGCGGCGCGTCGGACGCGTGCGAGGGCGAGGGCTGCGGCGGCGTCGCGGGTGCGGGCGGCGGTCCGCCCAGATAAAGGACCTGATTGTGAAATCAGAAAAAAAGACTTAATACTAACTTAACCTTAAACTAACTAACAACAATATCGTTTCTTCATTCGTCCATAGAATATTGTTTTTAACTTGGAAAAAAAAGATTATCAAGAGACAGTGCGTTAGTTGGCTAAACCAAAAGCAACAAAGTATTGTTCAACAGGAAGTAGGGACTTACTAGTCCTAGCAGTAAGTTCAATGTCACAAAGTTTTTGTCCGTAATCATAAATATAGACATAAATTATTTTAAATTTAATTTAAATAATAAACATAATACCCTTATTTTTTTAAACTGACCTGAGCGTCCAGTTGTTTAGCTGCGGATATCGATTTCCTAAAATACTCAGTTCCGTTTAGCTTTACTTGAACTAATGTGGAGTTTCTGACAACCTGCAATCAAAATATTAAATTGTTTACATTTTATTATATAAAAAGATTTAAAATAATTACAAAAAGTGCCCGCTCCCTCCTCCGGATCCTCCGCTCGGATCCAAGACATTGTGTGTGAAGTTTCGTTCGTCTACCGTCCAGCGACGAAATTAGTATAATTTAAAAATAATAATTTCTCTGAGAGGGATACGAACTTACAACCCTCGCGGTTTGAATAAGACGCTGTGCCACCGCGCCATTGAGGCCTCTGATATAATTAAATTTATAATAATTTGAAAATTAATCTACAATTCGTCAACAACAGTAGCATCAACACATTCACTCACTCATACATGTACATATTCAGTTTTGCAAAGAGCCCCGAGTACTTTGCCAGGGCAAGGCATTAGGCATCATTAGGTACCTGTATGAGGTGCAGGTGGCCGTTGTCGAGGCGCGTGCCGCCCACGGTGTAGTCCTCGGGTGTCTGGTTGAAGCGCAGGTGCACGAGCAGCTCGCCGCCCTTCAGCGACGCGCCCACCAGCGTCTCCTCGGTCTGACCGTACCTACGTACAGAGTAAATTGACTCGTGATTCCATTTCGGCGGCCAAGCAGCCTGGGCCGGGCGGGTGAGTACTCACTTGGGCAGCGAGCCGAGGTAGAATATCTGCCCGGTGGGCTTGCGCGTGCGGATGAACATGGACACGTCCAGCGCCGCGTGCACCGCCCGCCGCGCCGCCTCCGACACCTGCACCGCCACCACGGAGCGCGGCGCCGCAGCCTCCTGCCCGAACGTGGCCGCCGTGTAGTCTAGGGCAGAGCGCAACACTGAGAGAGCCGTTCTGGTGCCGCCAAATGTGCGACTAGCACTTTCACTTACTGTATTGGCAAGTGTCGCCGAGGTAGGGGCGCGGGCAGGTGCAGCGGAAGGTGGTCCAGTGGTCCTCGCAGGCGCCGCCCGACAGGCACGGGTTGGGCGCGCACTGCGGCGTGCGCGGGCACGACGCCAGCACGCCGTGCAGAAGCGCGCGCGCGGCCACCGCGCCACCGTCCGCGCCCTCGCCGCCTTCTGGAGCCTCCGCGCCGCCCTCGTCCTCCGCGCTACCCTCCGCCTCCGTCACTCCTTCTACGGGCAGACTCGAGTTAGAGTCCTCGGGTAGCACCTGTTTTAAAAATCATCATTTAAGACAATAGCTTCAAAATTACGAATTAACAAAATACAAACGGGGTACCTTCTTAATTGAAACTCATAAGCAGAGCCACTGTTAACTGAGATTTAAACGTTTTATAAATATCATACTGAGTATTAAAAAATAATAGAATATAATTTAATTAAGCAGTGGGCAGTGTACTGACCCACTGTCCATTTACGACCACGTCCTGGATGCAGCCGATGAAGAAGTCGGGTCCGTGCCTGAGCGTGGCGTAGGAGGAGCCGGCCGTGCCCAGCCGCGTGGAGGGGAATGACGTCACGGACGCGTTGAACGCCTCGTTCTGGCTGATCGGGTAGATGGTCTGCTCCTCGTTGGCGGCCAGCACCAGGTGCGACGAGTTTATAGTCACGAACACCTGATCAATAACATTCATTCAATTTCATGTAGTGCATATATAGCTACAGCCTAACTCACTGTGACTCGCGATTGGCTGTGGGTTTGAATCTTCGGAAGAATTATCATAATTTCATTTCTCCGCTCTCCGCTTTAAAAGCAGAACTGAGTGTCTCTCTGGCTACCAGGCTGTGGTAAAAGTGTTTAAAAGTGACATTAGTTTGCATACCTTTTGCCAGTTACTATCGTTCAGGTTGGATCCGATGAACACGCCCTCCCACTTGTTCAGCAGCGACGAGTGCAGGTTGAGGCGGCCGTTGGAGAGCTCCAGGAAGAAGTACGTGAGGCCGCGGCCCATAGCCAGCAGGCCGCTGCTCAGCGTGGTCTTGAAGCGGAAGGAGATGTCGTAGCCCTCCTCGCGCGAGGTGTTCACCTCCGCGTAGCTGCTCTTCTCCAGCGACATGGTGGTGATGCTCTCGCAGGCGGCGCCGTAGTAGCCGGGCGCGCAGGAGCAGTTGTAGCGGTGCTCGGTCTCGCCGCGCAGCCAGGCCAGGCAGGAGCCGTGGTTGCGGCAAGGCGCGCCGCGGCAGCCCGCCAGCGCCACGCTGCAGTTGCGGCCGCCCCAGCCCGCGTCGCACGCGCACTCGTAGGCTGCGCGCGCGTCCACGCAGCGGCCGTGCGCGCAGGGCGCGTAGCGCGCGCACTCGTCGATGTCCAGTTCGCAGTGCGCGCCCTCGTAGCCAGCCGCGCACTCGCAGGCGTAGGCGCCCACGCCGTCTCGGCACGTGGCGCCGTGCTTGCAGGGCGAGGAGGCGCACTCGTCCACGTTCACCTCGCAGCGCGCGCCCGCCGTGCCCGCCACGCACACGCACTCGAACCCGCTGGCCGCGTCCGGCGAGAAGGGCTGGTAGAAGGCGGCGGGCAGCAGCATGTGCGGCTGCGGGCCCACGGGCAGCGGCGGCGCGTCGCGCGCGCGGTAGAGCGCGCGCGTGCTGCGCTGCAGACACACGCCGCCGTGCTGGCAGGGCGCGGAGGCGCACTCGTCCACGTCGGCCTCGCAGTCGCGGCCGCTGTAGCCGGGGTGGCAGGCGCAGTGGTAGTCGTTGACGTCGTCGTGGCAGGTGCCGCCGTTGCGGCAGGGCCGCGGCGCACACTCGTCGATGTTGAGCTCGCAGTCGGCGCCGCTGTAGCCAGTGCCGGCGCAGTCGCACGAGTAGCTGTTGAGGCCGTCCACGCAGCGCCCGCCGTGCAGGCACGGTTGAGACTGCCGCGGTCAGACATCAGTGTGTTAAAAATATATGTTACAATCAACAAAAAACAGTGTACTTTTAGTTAGTCCCTTTATACTAACGTACCTCACAATCATCGATGTCGATTTCGCAATGTGGTCCGGTGAGACCCTCCTGGCACACACACTTGTAGCTCGCTATTCCGTCCACGCAAGTAGAACCAGAGGCGCAAGGATTAGTTGCGCACTCGTTTATATTAACCGAACAATCCTTTCCTGTAATAGCAAGCTTATTAAAAACTCGTCAAAAAGTGATAAATAATACGAAAACCACAATGGCAAATCAAAATCATACCCTCATATCCTTCTACGCAAGTACATTCGTAATTATTTTCCAAATTCTGGCATGTTCCGCCATTTTTGCAGGGAGAAGACAAGCACTCATCAATATCTTGTTCACAACTGTCACCAGTGTAACCTAAAGTAAAGATTATAGTTAAAATATTGAAGAAATATCTAAATAAAAATAATAAACATATGATATAAACATGTGAACAACACAAACCTGGTTTACAGTAACACTGATAAGATCCAGGAAGATTGACGCAAACTCCGTGATTGCAAATTTTTGGCATTAATGTACATTCATCCACATCCAACTCACAAAACCTGCCTGAAAATAAAATTTAAACACTAATATTATAAACAGAAAATGGTCGTTCACTACAAATTGAAACTTTAAAAACTATATATAACCTTCAATGAGCAAAATAGAAATTAAATATATTATATATTTATCCATTTTGCAACTAGCATCTCAATGATAATATTGACTAATTTGTTACACTAAACCGAAATAACAGGTAACGTCGCGTAGGTACTTTCACAGTTTGCACAAGTGATTAAAGCCAACCGGTAAATACAAAGCAGTTGTGACATAATCACACAGCGCAAACCATTAGCTAATGAGTCATAAAATACAATGTTTCATTCATAAAAACATAAATTCACATAACACATAAATATTTAAAACCTTCACATACTTTAAATAATTACTCATTGATAAAATATTAATTTTGCATATATTTTGTGTGTGGCAACTCTAATACAACTGAGTGACAGATGCCAGCTGACACAGGACAATTGACAGTTACAACTTACAAGTTTAATTTGACATTAGCGCTTCACTACAACGCGTGCATATGTCATAATATACAATTTAATTATTTACTTGGAGAATGGGCAAAATCAACATAAACAGCTAGAAATTATCATGTAAATTTGCAGTAATGTTTTAATTGTGGCGTGCAATATGATATACTCAGTGAGAAAGATTTTAAGGTTACGTCGCGAGTACAGTATATTCGTCCGTTTAAACCATTGTAAAGCCTCGCAAAGTGGCCATGGACCCGATAAAGGGAATGGAAAAAGTAGTGACAACAAAGAATTTCAAGATCTCTTACAACAATACAAAGATAAAATAGTGTGTTCAACTCATATCTGGAAATACGAAAAAAGTTGGAACTTGGTCACTTTAAATATTATGCAAAAACCATTGCAAGAGCTAAACGAGAGAAAGACAAAGAGGTAAGAAGAAAAACGTTTCATACCCTGAAAGTACCCTTGTTCTTAAAGTGTATTATGTGATAAAGTAGGGGAGAGCTACTGAACGATAAACCTAAAGTCATCGAAGAAAACACAAATGTTTTTAAACTACCATTCGCAGATACAACTCAAATAGATATTAACCAGAATGATGTTCTGATAACAAAACACTTAAATCAAAAGCCAGAATCTGAGGATGAGTTCGATAGATCTTCTATAAACAAGTGGATGACAAATTACGAGCATTTTGATGACACTCGTCTCGCTAATAATACAGATGAAGACCTTAATGATGATGAAGCTGATGACAAGACGTGGTGTAAAAACTATGGAACACCAGACCCCACTGTACCAATCAGCCAGGTTTCCTGTGGAGGCTGTGGTGCTCTCTTACACTGCAATGAACCTGCTATACCTGGATACTTACCTAGTGAACTCTTTAAGGAGAAAAAAATTGAAGAATTGAAAACAATGGAATGCCAGCGTTGCCATTTTCTCAAAGAATATAATATTGCTTTAGATGTGACTGTACAACCAGAAGAGTATGAGAAACTTTTACAATCTGTTAGGTAATTTGTCATTTCATATGTATAGTACAAGTATAAGTATATTGTAAGGTTTTTGTAAGTATAATACAAGAAAACAAATGTAAATTTAAAAATTTCTATTTTCAGGCATGTAAAATCCTTAGTACTACTGATGGTGGATCTGTTAGATTTTCCGTGTTCTATTTGGCCTGGCATTGTAGACATTATAGGCACTGATAGACCCCTCTTCATTGTTGCAAACAAGGTTAGTAATGTAACTATTGCTTAGTTTTTGTAAAAAAGAAAATCTTTTTTGTTTTATGTCAGTCTCTAAGTCATGTAGGCATATGATAAATTGCTACAATTTCCCTTAATATTATTAACAAAACAAAAATATAAAACTGTACTATTGTTATTTGGAAGATAAAAATTATCTAACAAGAACATCAATTGTTATTACAGGTAGACCTATTGCCTGGTGACAGTATTGGCTATCTAAACCGAATCAAACAATCCCTGGTATCAGAAATTAGAAAAACTAAGCTCAGAGAGGCAAATATTAAATATGTAGCTTTAATATCAGCCAAAACTGGCTATGGAGTTGAAGATTTAATATCTACCATGTTTAAATCGTGGCTTTACAAAGGAGACGTCTTTCTTGTGGGATGCACAAATGTTGGTAAAAGTTCATTGTTTAATGCTTTGTTACATTCAGATTACTGTAAAGTCCATGCATCTGACATAGTGAAGCGGGCAACAGTGAGCCGGTGGCCTGGGACTACACTGAATCTCTTGAAATTTCCAATAAACAGACCATCCGGATGGAAAATTCGCGAACGAAATGTAAGACTTCAGTCAGATGCTAAATTATTAGGAATGGAGGAAGTAATACGGAAAGAGCAGTTATCTGGAAAGAGACTAGCTGAAGTACCAGCCTTAATAGGTCATATTGGTAGGACTTTCACAGAATATAGACTTTATAATGACCCGTATTGCTTTGAAAATTTCAACCTTTACGACTGTATTGGATGAAAACAATAGCACTTTTAGAAAAGTAAGTAAGTGGTTTTACGATACTCCCGGAGTTATACACCCTGACCAGGTCCTCTCTCTGCTGAGCACTGAAGAGCTTTTTTTTTACTGACAATACCAAAGAAGCTCATAAGACCCCAAAGTTACTACATGTGGCCAGGATACACAGTCTTTATTGCAGGCTTGGCGAGAGTGGACCTCATTGATTCTCCATATCCTTGTCGTTTCACAATATTTTGCTCTGAGAATCTCCCTATAACTGTTCTAAAAACTGAGATGGCCGACGAAATCTACGAGAAGTTTGTAGGAACCGAATTGTTTGCTGTTCCATCTGGAGGACAAGATCGGTTGCAAAACTGGCCGGGCTTAAAAAGACACAGTACAGAACTGAAATTCGAGGGAGAAGGGCCCAAGGCTTGCTGTGGCGACATAGTGCTATCATCTATAGGATGGCTGTCCGTGACTGCCAAGAAGGACACGTCATGTACAGTGGAGGCTTGGACGCCGGAAGCGCGCGGCGTGCATCACCGGCGCCCCTCCTTGTTGCCCAATTCTATCAACTTGAAGGGCAAGAGAGTACAGGACACGCCAGCGTATATGGTGGGCAAAGTTTTTACAGAGGAGTAATAGATATATGTTTAGATTACATTCTTCATAAATAAATAATAAAGAAAGCTTTAATTCTAAATGTATTTTGTTATACCTAGGTCCTTATTTTTTTTTATATTAAGCGTACGTAATGTATGATGCATCAAAGGTTATTACTAAAATATTAAACAATAGGCGTCTTCACGCTTTTCCCAGCCTAACAGGGTAGTCAAAGAGAACCATCGTGAAGACACTCTGTATAGGTAAAAGTGAGTTTAAAATGCTAATTAATTCCTTCAATTCAATTGGGTATTTTAACATTATCAAGTTTTGTTTTATAACATCTGTGTATTAAGAATTATACAAATTATTTAAATTAAATTAGTTTGCATCAAGCATTACTTCATACATATACAGTATAAGAAATATAATTGTTCACATTATAAAAAACGTTACTGTTATAATTTTTAAGCCACACAATCAGATATCGATCGTAGGTACTATATTGCTCTAATGAGTATTGGTAATCCTGTACTGCTATCTTTTACTTATTGTAATCTAATTAATGGTTAAAAGGTTTTTACATATAATTCAATGGCGATAAAATAGAGAGAAGGTGAGAAGAGGTGTGTTACCGTTGTGCCCGGGCGCGCACTGACAGCGCACGAGCCCGTCGTCGAGCGCCAGGCACGTGCCGTTGCGGCATGGCGAGGACGCGCACGCGCTGTCCGCGCCCGCCGCCGCGCAGCGCCACGCGCCGCCCTGCTCCACGCACTCCTGCACGGCAAACGTCATTGGCATTTGTTATTTGCACATTTGCCGTTCAACCACGATCACGTGCAAGAGAGGACGTGAACCGGACTTACCTGTCTGGGCGGGCACGACGCCGCCCTGCAGTCCAGCGCCAGCTCGCACTGCACCCCGCCGAAGCCGGCGCGGCACTCGCAGGCGTCGGCGCGGCAGGAGGCGCCGTTGAGGCAGCGGCAGGCGTCGCCGCCCTCGGCCGCGTCCGCCGCGACGTCGCCGCCCTCGACCGCGCCGCCCCCGCCCCCCGCGCCGCCCGCCGCCGCGTCGCAGCGCAGGCCCGACCAGCCCGTCTCGCATTCACAATGAAAGCCGGTAGCCTGTGTGAACACATATATATATATATTTATGACAGACAGACAACGCAAAGCCCACTGCACAAGCGGGCTATGCAGTATAGGTAGCAAGACGAAGCGCTACTCACGAGGTCCCTGCAGGCGACGGCGTGCACGCAGGGCGCAGCGCCGCAGCGCTCCGCCAGCGCCTTCCCCGCCGGACCCAGCTCGCAGTACATTCCTACACACAGGTATGGATTCTAATTACAAATATGAAAATCAAATAACTTCGCTTTTGTTCATATCATATAGGTTTCAAATGAATAGCAAAAATTATTTGACTCTATTCTAACAACAACTTACATCAATTGATGTTCTTCTTAAAAACATTTAACATAATTATAAGCTATTATATATTCGGCAATTTATTAAATTTTATATATACTAATTGAAGGCATGCAAGAATGTAGGCAATATGTATTGTTTCTGGATTTTTGCACATTTATACATAAATGAAGACTTTATGTCTTTTACATTTTGTTAAAAATATATATATTTTTTAAATTTGCGCTGACAACATAATTTCTATAATTTTAACAGAAACCTTTGAACTTAATTTCCTTGAAATTGGCATTTAATTAATAACACTAACCTATTATGGCAAGACTATACCACGTTAACATTCCCACAATACACTAAGCATTAGAAATAAACAAAAAAGAACATAAAATATACAAAAATGACCTACACCTATGACAAAACAAATTCACAATTCATTCTGAAAGCACATGCGGATTGAAAAACAATATGAGGATATAACATATATATATATATATATATATATATATATATATATAAATTTCGATGACCTAAATGAAAAACGATACAATCAAATAACTAACATTCCTTTAATTAAAAATGTACACAACTGTTTATTAAAAAGAATTGACAATAATATATCTGCTTTTATTTTTTTAACATTTTTTTTAAAGTGTTATTCGCACACTTAGGAAATTGAAAAAGACATTTAGAAAACGTATAAAAATTTGAATTCAGCGCGATTTGAACCCGCGCCACCTGAACGGTTTTCAAGAGTACAATATACAACACAAGGTATACAATAGATGTGAGTTCGAATCCTTGTCGAGGTAATATTTTCTAGGTATTACTAATAACTTAACTGCATCTCGAAGAGCGACATGTGCATTTTGTATTTCCGCCTCTTAGTTAATTCAATTAAAAGAGACCCCGACGTGATAATAATAAATATTTTTTAGAAGACTACCATAGGTCTTGGAAACTGTCGAAACGCTCTAAGCAAATAAGTATTACTTTTGATAATTAATAGTTTTTGATTCAACACGCAATGCTTCTATCTGTATATGCAAATATCTCTACAAAATATAAGAATTTTATATATACTATATAGGAAATATGAAACGAAAAAAAAACAGTGTGTACATTTCACAAAAGCTCACAACGACATTGCAATGAAGGCTTACATTTTTTTAATTATGATAATTATTAATTTTATTCGAAAGTCAAGTGTGAGCCTCCATTGAAACCTATGGATACAAGACAACAGTTCATTCAGCAGACGACTTGTCGCACAGAAGCTGTGCAACTGGTGCACAGATGCACAGCTTGCACAGAGGCGCTGTACCTTATAGCTAAGTCTTCTTAACTAGAGTACGGCAGCAGCGCTACCGCTTTACATGGCGACGACGTGAGCTAAGAAATGTACAAGTAGACCATTGTTGAAACATTACAAAATAATAACAAATAATTTATGAATATATGTAAATATTTTAATAAAATAAAATATACGTAGGAAATTGAAAATATTTTAAAGTTAACGTATAAAAATCTTAAGTTGTTCGCATCTCTTTAGAGATATTTTTACAAATTTCTGCTACTCAAAGATTATTCTACAAAAATCGTTCGGCAAGAGATGTTGCTGTTTATTAAATATTTTTGATGCTAAAAAGCAAAATAAGTTGTTATAAGCGTATAAGAGGTGCGGACCTTTGTAGCCGGGCGCGCATGCGCAGTCGAGGCGGTCGTGCGCGCGCACGCACGTGCCGCCGTTGAGGCACGCGCCCGCCTCGCACGCCGCCTCCAGCGCGCTGCAGTTGGGCGCCAGCCCCGGCGCGCCTACACACATTTATACTTGTACTTTCAGTACGTAGAACTTAGACATTTTATTCTCCACATCACATTTCTAGACGGTGACTATTGAACATTTCACGCCGCATATTGTCTAATACACTAAAATAATGAGAACAGTTAAAATATTGTTATATCCCAAACTAGGCATCCAAAACAAACAACGGTCTATCCCATCGCGCTATAATAACCCCAATTTTATTGTACAGTCTCTCTTATATTGTGCAATAATATTGTCAACTGACGCACTTAAGAAAAATAACAACTTACCATAGTACCCGAGGTCGCACACGCAGAGTACTTGTTTGGTTACCATCACACCAGCTACCATCGTGGGCATACCTGCGTAATAACTTTGTTTTTAACATAATTATCAGTTGTTTCTAAATATTATGAATTGTAACTTCAATTATTTCTTTCCACGCGTCGTATATTAACGGAACTCAACACCAACTTACTTTAATCAGACAGTAAAGAGAAGAAAACTCACCAGCTCTACAATGCGACCTGGGCGGACACGTGAGGTCAGCGCAAGCGGTGGGCGGCGCGGGCGGTCCGGCTGGCGGCTGTGCGGCGGCGGGCGGCGGCGCAGGCGCGGGCGGCGGCGGCGAAGGCGCGGGCTGCGCGGGCGTGGGCGGCGTGCTGGAGGGGGAGGGCGCACACAGCGGCGGGTCGGTGCCGCGTGCGCACACGCAGCGGAACCCGGCGCCGTTGTTCTCCTCAATGCAGGCGCCGCCGACGCCGCACGGCCCCGACGCGCACGCGGACATCTGCAGACGAGGCGAGGCGTTTGTATGAGTGCTTGGCGATTGGAGGGCTCGCGGCGCGTCTGCGAGGCGGTCGGCCGGCACTCACATGCCTGCAGCGCTCGCCGGTGTAGCCGGGCAGGCAGGCGCACACGAAGCCGCCGTAGGTGTCGTAGCAGGCGCCGTGGCCGCACACGCCGCGCTCCTCGCACTCGTTCACGTTGCTGTCGCAGCGCGCGCCCGCGTAGCCGGTGCCGGCGCAGTCGCAGGCGAACGTGTTGGCGGCGTCCACGCAGCGGCCGCCGTGCAAGCACGCGCCCGCGCCCGCGCCCGCGCACTCGTCCACGTCCGTCTCGCAGTCGGCACCGGTGAAACCTGCGCGGGTTTCGTGGCATCCAGTCATTGCGTGTTGATTGAACTAAGCGACTATTAGATGAGACCAGAGCGGAGAAATGGAAAGCTTTCAAATATAGCTAGTCCCCCGTGTGGGAATCGCACCCGTTTTCCCGTCTGTGCCACAATGGCCTCAAGTACGTAACCTCGTGTACTTGTTGACAAATTTCAGTATGTGTAATACTCAAATATTCAACATATATTATTGTAATGCCATAACCGTTAGTAATGTTGATTGTATTCAAATGCGACCCAAAATAATTTAACTGCCCAAAGTTGTAACTAACAAGATGAAACTCATAAAATTATTTAACTAAAATGTAAGATTACAGATATTCTTCGCAATAAATAATAAAACAAATAAGAATTGAATAACAAAATTTAACAATAAAAAAAACAAGTATGCATTTGGAACCTCTAAATTACGAACATAAAAATGAGAGTTACGAATAAAAAAACATAAAAATGAAAAAAACAATAAGTGAGTGTGATAGTGAGAATAAAGAAATTGGCTTAAAAAGTAAAAAAAAGAGCTTGGCAAGGTTTCTAAGAGGCGTGCGTTCAAATTCCGTTACATTTAATTTCTTTATGCTTTTTTCTGAAAATGTGTTTCATATCCTTAGTGTTTGAATAACAATTTTAAAACTGTTGAAACTAAAAGTGTGTTGATAAATAAATTGTTAAGTTGGAGGATAAGCACACACAATAGCTAGTCAAAAACAGTGGCGATGTCAGAATTATATTATTAGTAAGTTAGAAAGATAGGCGAGTCTTTGCTGTTTGTATATATGTATATAAAAGTTTGTAGGTCTTCTAAGGTTTATTTCAATTTGCATGCCTAATGGTAGAATGTATATGAATAGATGCATATCATTGATACTTGTATCAGTAATACATTGAATTGTACACCTACATTCAAAGCAAAAAAATAATAATATTATAATTATTAGTATCGACGACACGAATCTAAAAGTACTCGTTTAAAATTTAAAAGAAGAAAAAATTAAAATTTCTAGATTTTACCAATATCATAAATAACATATAAATAAATATACAGGCATTTTTAATTAAGTATAAAGTTAAAAAATAGAAAGAATAATTCAAAAAGGCTTTTTTATTTAAATTTAAAGCCTAGCCTGTTTACCAACAAAATTAAGAAGACGGCAACGCTTAAAAGAAAATTTACAAAATAATCTAAAACATATGAATCATATCTCTGAGACTTTTCCAATATGTATTCGATGTTAGAAAAGTCTCAGAGACGTGTATGTGTCGTGTCCGCCTATGACACCGTAGCGCTGTGTAACAAAGCGACGACCCATTGGCAGTACTCACCTGGGGGGCAGTCGCACTGGTACTGGTCTCCGCCGGGCGGCACGCGGCAGGAGCCGCCGTTGCGGCACGGCCTCGCCACGCACTGCGGGTCCAGCGACTCCTCCAGCTCGCAGTACTTACCTGCCAGTTATACGGCACTTGTAAATCACGCACATTTTTGGCATACTTTATATTGTATAACTAGCTGTGCCCGCGACTTTGTCCGCGTGGAGATCTTACATCAGCTATTTGCCAGTGAAAGCCCCGTCACAATCGGTGTAGCCGTTCTAGAGATTAGCCGGAACAAACAGACTGACAGACACAAAAATAGCAAAAAAATAATATACTGGTATATGTAGCGTGTATACATATGCATTTAGCATATATATACCATAATATTAATTTATTAACTACAATGGTTCACTATTTTGGCTTTAATGGCTTGAACATAAGATACTTACTTGATATTTTGGTCAATTCATACAAAGTCTTTATAACTTGTAGCCTATGTGTTATTCTGATGTATTGTAAAGTTTCATTAAAATCCATACAGTAGTTTTTACGTGAAAGAGTAACAAACATCCTTACAAACTTTCGCGTTTATAATATTAATAGAAAGGACGGACGGAGCCCACTGACCGTGGTAGTGCGGCGGGCACAGGCAGGCGTAGTCGCCGCGCGCGTCCTCCGCGCAGCGCGCCGAGTGGCGGCACGGCGCGGACGCGCACGGGTCGCCCGCGTCCACCTCGCAGTTGTTGCCCGCGTAGCGCGCCGTGCAGTGGCACTCGTACCTGCACGCGCAAGACTCCGCCGGTTAGCACTGGGCCGGAGGAGGGGTTCGCCCCGACTACCGTGTTGGTGTAACTTACCTGTCGTGTCTCGATATACATGTTCCGTGTCGTAAGCACGGCTCGTTGTAACAGTGGTCCTTCGGCGGTATTCTCAACACGTCTTTCCTGTCAATACCTGCCCAAGACAATGCATACCCATATTTATTGTTAATGGAAAGAGAACAGCAAGTGCCGGAAAATTTTAAGAAATTTACATAATATTTGATGATCTGATGAAATTATTTGTATAAATATAGAGGACATGGGTTACTGAACTGTCATCTGACTGGTGTCTGTAATGGTTGTAAATTTCTCGCGGAAAACTCTCGATGAAATTATTATATTTAAATTATTGCCCCAATCCACTCTGATAAAACAAAACACGGCGTTGAGTTCCGTCGCCCGAACAGCAAATACCCAAAATTGGACATCAAAATTAAAGAATAGATGAAACTAAAAAAGTTATTAAACATATCGGGCGCGGAACACTTACAATCATCAGTAGTAAGAGGGCAGTTCCCAAACCGGACGGTGGTCTGCAGTACATGCGCCGCGTGGAATTCGAGCTGGGGACCCTCGTGCATGCAGCCGCTGAACAGGTTGCCCACTAGCACCACTGCGCCATCCGCCTCCAGCGGGCTAGGCGAGAGTAGCTCCGGGTTCCATGTCACGTTCGATATCACCTATGATATAATAATTATTTTAGCTTCACTTATTTTATGAATATAACAAGGTGAGCAAATGAACGCCACATTCTGACTATTTTAGAGACACTGCGTGGGAGAGCCCAACAACGCATATTTAAAAAACGTAAAAATTTTTAACGCAGCAGGATTTGAGCCTATTCAACTTGAAAACCGTTCAACTTGAGCGGATTTCAAAGTTTTATACGTTTTCTTAAAAGACATATTAAGATGTATTTATTAGTTAAGAATATACGGCATTCCTGTATAAATAATTTTAAAGTAAATTTTATATATATAATAAAAATTATATACAACAATATATATATCGGGTAGGTAAAGGCTAGGACGAGGACAAACATAACATTCTTGAAACCTAAGATGTAATCTCATAAAGTACACTGATATAACGATAATATTCAATACAAAAAAACTGCAAATCTTTGTACAAATTTAACATTAGTATATTGGCATTTGATTTGATTTTGTCGTGGCGTGGTCGTGACTCCTACTAGAGATATGTGTGTAAGGAAAATAAATATTCATTTTCTACCTGGGTGTACATTTTGTTTTAAAATACATGAATTGAATTTGTCGTCACACTGCAACAAGCACTGTACTACAACTACATTCATTTCTTACCCCCACATTCTGCCTATTTCAAACTTTAACAGAGCCAAATTTAATACTTTGCAATTTTTTTTCCTTTATATCAAACTTATCAAAATATAAATGCTTATCAATTACAAAACATACCTGAGTGTCTTTATCGACCTCCAACAGCAGCGAGGGTGGATTGGGCTTGTATCGCAGCGCGACCCAGTGCCAGTGATTGTCTAGCGTCTCCTTGGCGAGGCCGACCTCCCGATGTTGCTGGCCGGGCCGCACCCACGACACCACTACCTGTTCGTATAGCGCTGTCACATGCAGCGTGTAGCCCTCGTACCTCTGGGAGAACAGCTCGCCACCTGTGCATTAGGAAAGTTCCTTATATAATTCGATTTGCTTATATAGTTTAAAAATATATTATAGTAGAAATTAAATTACTCGTATTTATTACAATTAAATATAGAATAGTAGTATATTGTATTCTGTATTTGATCGTTAATCATTTCTCTAGTATTAAAATGTAAGACACAGAGAATATTGAAAAAATAAAAAAAAATAACGCAGATGCACAAATTGAAGGTGTACATTTAAAAAAAAACACTCAGTTTACATTTCTCTTTACTCTGCTTTACGTTCACAAAAGTAGCTTAATCATTGATATGTTGGCTGTTGGCTGTCATGTCTATGCCTAATTACAAAAAAAAAACAAAGAGTTGTGACCGGACTTTGCCTGTGTCTTATTTTATAATAATTTGCCTGTGTTTTATTTTATAGCAGTTATTTAAAATGTGTTAGTACCACGCTTATTTATGCATAGCAGGGTAGTCGTAGAGAACCTAGTGTCATGACACTCCGTTCTCCAGTTTACTCCACGATTCCACAATGATCGTTAAATCGGTGGCATTTAATCGTAGTATGGCTTCTCCGTCGCAACGGCCGTCACACATAAAAATAGACCAACGGACAGCTTGAACTACGACTTCCTCATAGCAGACAACACGTGAGAATGTCTTGACATTCCTTTAAGATTTGATTCTTTTAAGCTTTTACCTATAAGTTTACATTTAATGATAATGTACATTAACATTTTATTGTCTTTACAAATAACAACTACAAGTGGAGCTCGCGACTTCGCCTGCGTAAACTACACGACTAAGCGATTTCGGTTTATCGCCTTTCCGCGTATCACTTAAACCACAAACTATGTATAATTTTTTTATTTATGAACCGACTGAAATGAAATAATACTAGAACTTTGTCATAATACAAGAGTCAAATACTAGAACTTTGTCATAATACAAGAGTCAAAACTGCATTGAAATCGGTTAAACCGTTTCTGAGATTGGCGTGCACAAACGCGCAGACAACAGAAAAAAAATTAAAAATCATTGTTTTGCGTTCTACTATATTGATGAATGCACGTAATAATATATATTTTTTATATATATTCTATGTACAGAATGCGACCAGTTACATTTTGATCATATTGATAGAATAGATATACAAATAAAAGCGTGTTAGAAATAACGACAACAAATAAAATAACTGTATAGACAAAAGAAGCCAAAATTCAAAACATTTTATTCTATAATAATATATATATATGTTGTTGTATAATAATAACATTCGAGTACCGTTTAATTGCCGGGGTTGAGTTCCGCCACCCAACACGCAAGGTTTCGAATTCCGAAGGGAAGTATTGAACGAAGAAACTAGGTTCTCTCTGACTATCCCGATATTAAGGGAAAATGTGTGAGTCTGAAATTAACTAATTGCAATTATCATGAACACGTTAAGACGAAAAAACCTCGTTGTGGCAATTCAAACAGCCCGGTTACTGTATATCATTTTCAATTATAAATTTTGCACATAATCGCTTAAATCTCAAACGGGACTAAATATTTACTAAAACACTTTTAATGCGAAAAATATATAAGTGTAGCCTTAGTAGCATTTATGTCACTGTATCTTAAAGGGTATGTTAAACACTTAGCAGTGTGTGTAATATTTTTTAACATTTTTTTTAATGTGTTATTCGCACACTAAGGGAATTCAAAAATACATATTTAGAAAACGTGTAAAAATTTGAACGCAGCGGGATTTGAACCCGCAACCTCTTGAAAACCGTTCAGAGCGCTTGAACGGTTTTCAAGAGGTTGCGGTACCGCTAAGCCATGCCATCGAACATCGGCGTTTAAAGTCTTTTTCAATGTCCTTAGTGTGTGTGATATTTATTTAATGAACAAATGTTAAATGTATAATTATAAAAACATTAGCTTCCTGCATTTCTCCTTATAAACGTTTAACTTTGGTAAATTTCATACTTGATCAGCAGTGCATTTATTTTTTATAAAAAAGACTTTCTTTACGTATTAATATGAGCTACCAAACACATATGTATTTTCACAGTTTATATACACAAAGTGCAGCGTTTCAAGAATGGGCAGAAAGTTGGCAGTCCAAGATATTGTTAATTCTGACATTATTAGACTAGACTACTTCTATACATTTTGTATAGAAGATATGAAGAGTCATATTTTCTATACAAAATGTGAAAAGATAAAAAACCAATACAAAAATTTTCAACCTAGTGTTTCTTTCTAAAGATTTTTATATAAAAATATACCTTTCCATAAAAAAAAAACACAATAAATATAAGAGACTTCACTCGTAAATGATGATAACAAAAAGTGGTTCGATCTTGAAGGCAATGTAATGATCACAGCCACTCGTTCAACCGCTTTTTTAACCAAATTCGTTACTTTATATACGAAAGCTGTCTTGTAAATACTTTTAATTCTACATTGCTACGCCGAAAAAAATGAATTTAATATTTATGAAAGGTGAAAAGATTCCTTTCATTTTGAGGAAGCAATTAACGCGAGCTAAGTTTTACTAAACGTATTCTAACACCTCAACCCTCGACCGGTTTGAAAGTGTATATGATGCATGAGATGCATCATTTAAGTTTATTTCTTAATGACGCAGTTGTATTATACTTAAATACGAGAAATTGGCTTTTTATGTTAATTTAAATAGACGTAGAGTCAGTTAATTTCAATATATTCACGAATATATTATTAATTAATTGTTTGTATATAATAAAGCCCAAAAACTTTTTTAAAAAAGTCGATATGTTAAGTAGCAACTCTTATCACAGTGTTTGATAAAGATAAAGCACCTGAGAAAAACCGTTACTTTTCAAGTTTCACCCCGCTTAGCAGGGTAGTCCAGAGAGAACCTAGTGTCAAAACACTCCGTTCTCGTAGCTCAAAATTTAAAATTAATTTTGTTGAATAAATTTAGTTCGTGTAGCTCAAAATATAAAATTAATTGCATTCTTTATAAGTAACTATATTATATATTTAATATATAAATTTTCTGTCCTTAATGTTTTGTTAAATAAAGGAACATTGTATGCCGAATAAATCTGAAACATCTGAATCTCATCAAAGCAAACTTACCAATAGCAGTGCCATGGGATATATGATATCATACAGGAAATATTATGAGGAAATAAATATGTAATCCTTAGGGGGCAGCGGTCAGTGATGTAACTGTCACCGCGATCCAGAGGGCGGCGACGCAGCAGACGACGCTCCGGCTGCGCATGCGACTCGACGCGAATAATAAACGGTACACGATAGTTTCATATTTGGACACGTGTTGATGACCAGATAGCCCTTGAACTGCATAAGAATGTCTATTCACTAGGCAAAAATTTCGTATGAACGTTTAGACGTAGATAGAATTAAAAGAACCTACGCCTCCAAGAGGTGCAGGTTCTATTCCGTGGACTAATTTTGAGGTAGTCAGCGAGGCCCTAGTGTCAAGATACTCCGTTACTGGATGAATGTCCACGAGCTGTAGCTCATTAAACGCTCTGAATTTCGATATAGCTTTTAGCATTTTTATTGAATTTTTTTAACAAAGGGTAGCGAACTACCCTTCCGTTGTTAACTAAGTGCTATTGACCGTTATATTATAAAAATAATTAACCTAAAAAATAATATTGATATGAGGATGACAATTGAAATACAATTAAATAATATATCACTAGAGGAATTATCATAATTTAATTATTTTCACTTCTCCGCTCTGGTAAACAAGACAAAACGCGATGTAGAGCTCCGCCACTTAAAACGTCTCGAATTCGGGCCGAAAGTGGAGAACGGAGTGTCTTGACACTAGGTTCTATCTGACTATGTCGTCTGCTATGCGGGAATATGCGTGAAGCGGGAAAAAGCGTGAGCTGCCAATGTTTCTGTTTCAATTACTTAACGTACACTACACACATATATTGTATGTAGTGTAGTTTAGTACAGTCGTATATGTAATCGAACTAAGGCTATAAAAATACTCGTTTAAAACCATGAGGAATTGATGAATGAGCATATAAGTATATAATAACATATTGCGTGTTCAATAACAACGAACCATTAACGCTTGGAGGTGATAAATATAATAATAAACATAAGGCAATCTCGACACCGGACAGTGCCATTGTACGAGGGCCACGAATTGTACAGTCTCGGATAAGTCTCTGGATATTCCTAGCTATGCAAATCTAATAACCAATCTAGATACTGTTTCCCGTTTTATGCTTTGCAGTTAAGCCTCAATATTACATCATTCCGAGAAGTTGTTACAAAATATTTATTTATAAAAAAAAAGACATATTTGGGAAAACGTATAAAAATTTGAACGCATCGGGAATTTTTTTATAAATTTTTATACGTTTTCTAAATATGTGTTTTCAATTTTCCGAACTGTGCGAATAACACTTTAAAAAATGTAAAAAAATATATTTATTTATTACATTTATAGTACATAAATACTTATTATGATTGAGAAATATGTATATAGTAATGTTCGCAATATACTGTTAAAATGTACAAAACAATGAAAATCAAGAAAGTATTATTTTAGATATTCCACTAAAAATCTATATAATATATATAATACTTAATATTTTCGCACACAACACCTAGAACTAACCTAAATAATAATTCATAAGGCCATGTCAAGGTGTACGTTCGCAATTAGATATAAACTAGGCGCAATTAAAGTGATGCCTATATTGACATATGATTTAACTCTAAAACGACCAGTTAGAATAACCCAAATGACCATAATCAATTGCAATTTTAATGAGTACAAGCACTTAATTATATAGTCCATAAATTATGCATAAACGAACGTCGACGTTTAGGCCCTTCGAAAGCTTCATAATTGAGCTTTTTAAAGTTCTAGTAGTAATCTTATTATTTTCACACATTCTCCAATTTCCGCCCGGTCACCGAGAAGCCTTTCAAGCCGCAACCGTTAAAATTAATAGCCCTTCTTAAAATTATATAGATTTTTTTTACTATATCCTATTGCAATAAAAAAAGGTATTATATGTAAACATTTTTTAAAGTGTTATTCGCACACTAAGTAAATTGAAAAAGACATATTTAGAAAACGTATAAAAATTTGAACGCAGCGGGATTTGAACCCGCTCCTCTTGGAAACCGTTCAAGCGCTCTGACCGCTAAGCCACGCGTTCTACATCCAGCTACGTCGAAATTCTTATACGCTTATTACAACTTATATTTGTTGTTAGCATCTCTGTAGAGAGATATTTACAAATTTCTGCTCCCCAAAGATTATTCTGCGAACAATCGTTTGTGCCAAAGAGAGAATGCTATTTATTAAATATATATTTTTTAACATTTTTTAAAGTGTTATTCGCACACTAAGGAAATTGAAAAATTGAAAACTAAGGAAATTCAAATTTTTATACGTAAATATGTCAAAAATATCGCGCATCCGCACACTTATGATGGAAACGAAATTGTTATAAATAAGTTAATCCAGTTTCAACCATTTCGTTTCATTGAATTTCATTGAGGCGGAAACCAGCGTCTGTGTTGTGTGATGCGGTTGACTGTACAAGTGATAATAGTGGGTTCGATCCGCACTTGGGGTTTAGGTTAGGTTTTAACAATCAACGCACAGTTCCTCTATATAGTAGGTCCGTTACGGGTACTCACCAACACAAGTCCTAAAGCTCAGCCCGACGAGTTGTTTGAGTGAGAAGGGCTTGGCGAGGCGAATGTACGAGGTGCCATTGAAGTACGCCTCCGGGCGCTCCGACGGGCCGAGCGGGCCGGCCGCGAGGACGCCTGACGCTGTCGCTGCTAGTAAAACTGTGAGGCAACCTGTAACAAATATATCATGTTTAAACATTATATTTTACAGCTTTTCATATATTCCCGGGTAATCGAAGCTAAGCTAGTGTCAAACTGAACTCAAGACATTGACTGGCGGAGGTAAGTCTTACCAGAGCGGGGGAATTTTCTATGATAATAACACTTTCAAGTTTTAATCACACACTTAGGAAATTGAAAAACATATTTTTAGAGCACTCCTCTTGGACGGTTACCGTGGGTTCGAATCCCGCTGCGTTCAATTTTTAATATGATTTGAAATATAAACAATTCCTCTAATGAGAATCGAACCCACATACAAACGCGTTTACTGTAAGACTGCTGTCTATCTGAGCAGCGATGGCGTCATATGTACTATGTATTTAATGATATATTACTTTATTTGGTATTATTTAAAAATATATATTGTCAACTTTGTAAAATGACAACTGGATGACAAAATAACAATTTACTTTATTAGGTGTTGTGTGGTTGTCACAGACAGACGCTTTACGAACTCCACTTAAGCTCAAACATTTATTAAGAGTAACGCTTATATTAATATTACTTAGACTATATGTTTTTAACTATTTTTTTAAAGTGTTATTCGCACACAAAAAAAATTAAAGAGAGATTTTTACAAATTTCTGCTACCCAAAGATTATTCTACGAAGAATCGTTTGGCAAGAGAGATTGCTATTTTTTAAATATATATATTTTTAATTTTTTTTTTTAAAGTGTTATTCGCGCACTAACGAAATCTCTCTACAGAGATACTAACAACAAATATAAGTTGTAAGAAGCGTATAAGAATTTCAACGTAGCTGGGTGTAGAAAGCAGGGCTTAGCGATCAGAGCGCTTGAACGGTTTTCAAGAGACGCGGTTTTAAATTCCGCTGCGTTCAAATTTTTAAACGTTTCTAAATGTCTTTTACTTAGACTAAATGTACAAGTAATAGTACAAGTTGCTATAATAAACAAAACATATTTATAAACAAGTAAAAAAAAAGCTTAGAAATCACGTAAACGGAGCGACGGTAACTGTAACAAACGTGAGCATAATCTCATTATGTGGATTTGTTTTCATGAAACGTGTCATGTTTCATTTTTTTTTATTTTGACATATCTCTTGTATTTTACGAGGCGAGAGGATTCAAAGAAAGAAAGAATGAAAGAAAGAGCCTAGGTTCAAGACACTCCGTTCTTCATATTCCGCCCGAATTCGAAACACTGTGTGTTGAGTGACGGAATTGAACGCCACCACGTTTTGTCTTAGTAATGCGGAGAAATGCAAAAAATATTTTTTAAATACAACATTGTCCCGCCCCATATATATTACGTACAAATACCGATATTATTTTATTCGTGCTTGAATTATATCCATGCCACTATAAAGTAATTCTTGATAATAAAGAAAAATATAATTTAAGCCACTAGATCAATATTAAGCGAAGTTACGAAAGTTTCTTGACCATGATCGCTTACTGTCGAAGTAGGTCTCGATACGTACTCGAATATGACAGCTAGAACTAATTCAATCGAATTACAATCGATTTGCCACGGATTCGATTCCGACGGTCTCGTGTTCAAATGAGCTTTATTTAGTGAAAAGTGCGAAATGAGAAAGCTGGCGAAACTCCGTGAGTAGCGCGATATGGGAACCATAGCATTACGTGGCGATAGCATTGTTGCTATAAAAGTGATGTTTTCCAATGTACTGGAGATATCGTATAAGTTTTCACTATTATATATATATATAATGTATTTAGAATATAAATAATATATATAAATAAACTATAGACATATTAATAAGGAAGCTTATTACTCCGTAGAAGAATATTTAAAAGATATATAAGTGGAAATAATATGATTTGAGTTTGGTGCGGGTTAGCTACCACTGTATTAAATAAAAAATCTGTAACTTTTGTATTTAAAAGGAGAAACTGTTGAGTTTCTCACCAGCTCTTCTCAGCAGAACTGCCTTCCGAGCCGGTGGTAGCTTCATGTTCCTTCGACGATACAAAAATGCTTGCAAAAGTCTATTTGAATCTGATATGGTACGATTTGACAGTGCATCGTTCAGTTGGACAAAGTCCTAACCCACTAAAATGAGTGTAAAGGCGAGAACAAAATCATTGAAAATTAGGAAAAAACTTGCATTGGCTGCTAGACTGTACCTGCGGTGTCCGATCGACGTAAAATTCGCTTACAATAAACAGCTAGCGTACAAGTAATTCACCGAATAGCACAATAGATTACGCAGTACCTATACGAACTGACCGATCGGTCAACTCTTTGATACACTACAACAGTTACACAAAAACGATCTTTATTACATTGCTAATAAATAACATTCTCGTTCAAACCACCACGTCTGGTGCGGTTAACGGCTTGTATGCAATCGTAGGAACGATCGAAAATAATATCGGACACAGCCAAACGAGTTAGCTAAATGAGTGTGCTTGCGTTGCTTTTTATTGCTTTAGAATCGAAAATTACTAAACATATTCATTACCAAATTATTTCATAATCTAATATTAATGCGTTTGGAGTTCGCATTGCCACTGCCTTTGCACACTATGAAGTGACTATACGCCACGTCCGCGTCATTATAAACGTATGAAGCTATCAATAATATAATATCATTGCGATACTAAGTTTACAAAAAGTTTTATCATTTTAATATGCAGCATATGCAAGTGTACTATGTAAGGACTTCTCAGTTAGTTAGTTGAAAATACAGAGATAAGTTGCTTCGTAAATGTAGATTAAGGTGGAGTGGGAAGAAAAATGTTAATAGTACCTAACTATGCCTATTCCAAGAGAAAAATAAATAAAATTGTTACTATTTATTTATTTAGTTCGTTATACTTTATTTGTATGAACAAAACGACTTTTACACAACTTTGAGTTATTATCGCTTAAGTTTTTGTGTATGTAATGACACAGCTTAGTAAACTGATGCAATTTATGGATATTTATCTAAATAAAGCACTTGGAATGTAATCCCGCGTCCTCCGCCATAGCAAAGAAACCCTGTTAGACGTAACCTATTGTGCCTGGAGGACCCCTTGCCATTTACTACTACTGCTACCACTTAATTTCAAACACAATACAATAATTATATTGAGCAGCATTTGCATAACGACATCCGCCACCTTGATTACTGCCAAGGCTGTGTACCATCCACGTTTAAAAATCAATGTAAGGTTTTATAGAAGACGAACGAAAACAAATTACCAAATACCTGTGTTTATAATATTTTAATTTATATACTTGCACTTATTTCCATCCACAAATACTTAATTTAGATAAAATGTCACAGAACATACAGTAGTAATAATGTCAATAAAACGTCGATTCAAAACAAAATTATAAGATCAATAATTCTCTGTTAAGGCCATATAAAATTTGTGTAATTTACATTAATCATAAGGAAATTAGCAAGTAACAACACAAACTTCATACTGCCAAAGTACTCTGACACTAATTTATCACAAAATACAAACGCACAGGAGATTGTTCGGTTATAAAGAGGAAAAAGTTATAATTCAATTAATTGTATGTTTAATAAATAAATATAATATTTAGTAAAGTCGATTAGGTAATAATAATCATTTACAGAGGGGCTAGTTTATAATTTGATGTAGATAGGGAGGAACTGTATGAAGAAGGACACCGTAGACAGGATGACGTGGCTGAGGACAATCAAAGACGATATGGCAACTATCTTGCTTCACTTGTGCCATCGATGAATCAACAAAATCTTGCTAAACTACCATTTTCTTAGTTTCACTATTAAATTAATTTCTTTATTCACAATAAAATTATACCAATAAATTGTGTCAGTTTAACAAATTGAGTAATCTTCAAACACGTAGATACACACAAGTCACGTTCCGCCATCTTCCTTTTCCTCGAGCCGGTACCGCCGCTTATTATTTTGTACCGCCAACAACATTTTCTCATAGCGTGATTCATTTCAAATTGAAACATAACGTTTGCCTTGTCCGTTGTTTAAGTCATTGTACTTTAAGGTCAAAAATCACGAGTTACAGATGTAAAAGCAAAAAATGTTTCATGAATAAAATTCAGTTCAGTTCTTTAGTTATCGCTTTGCGGGCATGATAAATAAAATATGAATTTTTAAGAATGTAAACTAACTTTTACAATATTTCCTATTAATCGCCAGTCCATAGTCCAAGTCCACGACCATCTCAATTTCATGTGTATGAAAATACACAGCTTACACACTTTATTTGTTAAGATCATTAAAAGCTGAATTTACTACAGAATTAATACTAAAACCTTAAACAATGGTAGACATAAGACAATTCTACATACAAATGCATGTCGTATATATGAATATTTTTTTAATATAATCAGAAAAAGCGTAAGCCTACGTAAGTAATATGACATACAGCCTTGGCCTCATCCCATATAAAAAAAAACGAACAATAAAATAAACTTCACATTTACAGATTACACAATCTACTAAAATTTTGAATATAGTTACTTGCACAAACTTTGGAGAATGTACGAAAAGTTTGACGTACACAATTATAACCACGAAAATATGAAGTGATTAAAAATCAGAGAACATAGTGACAAGCTATTCCGTTCTCCACTTTTCACTATACAAGTTCAAGACAGAAAAATTCTTAAAAAAAAAAAATGGGCACATCCTTTTATCACATTATTAATAAAATAAAGGATACGTCCTGAAAAGCTTCTCTCAGAAATAGGTGTGATAAAATCGGTCCAGTCTTTATATTGCAGTAGTCAAGATGCGAAACTAGTTACATTACAAAATGGCCTTCATTGCTTGGAGATAACGGCGAGAGGCGTCTTCATTGTTGTTCCCAACAATAGACTATTACCTGTACCGCAAGTGGGCCTTACTGGGCCGTTGTAATGCTATGGTAAATTGAGATACGGTTTACAATATTAGCGTATATTTTCAACTTAGCAATAATAGTAACTGCGCTTTGAAACGCTTAAGATATTATTGAAAGCTTCGTAAATGATTAACTGTAAGTAAAAAGGTGAAGTGGGAACTACGAAAGTATTGTTTATTATAGCTTTTTAATAATACATGGTGTGTTAGAACCTTAAACGTCTAAACAACACCTGATTTAAGATACAGAAACATTTTAAATAAAAAAAGTCCAGTTGGAATTGAATCCATGACGACGAAGTACATCTAAAGCGCTTTAAAACTGCGTTAATAAAGAAGCTTTAATTTTTTATACTATTTTTACAGGATTTTCAATAACTAAATGTAATGAATGATAATCTTTGTAAATACGTGGTGAAAACATTTAGGACCGCGGCAAAGTCAAGTTTATATGGAAGAAGAAAGAGTGCAGAGAGCGAAACCATTTTTACAATAATGCATTAGATGTATATTAAAATAATAAAATAAATGTTACACACACTGCAATGTATTAGACATACGCGTTGCCTTAGCAACGTTAGTCACTAATAATTTACTAATAGAACATACAAAACAAATGATATTTTTCTTTCTCTCTCTCTCTTTCTCTGGTAACAAGTAATAGTGTGAAATTGCATGATTCATATTAGAACAATATTAATGTTTACCGAATCGGTTGTCATGGTTATGAGCTCGCTGACCGATATGACTCATTTTATATAAGGTTCTAATCGGTCACTACCAATTAAACGTGCATAATGTATGACATTCTATGAAAAGTCACGCGACCTCACTTGTACCCTTACACTTTTCTACACAATTCAAAGTTGCGTTTTTATATATAGTTAAGCTTATATTATTTGCATAATTAAAACGACATAGTATGGAGTCTGTTATTTATTGCATATTTTGTTAAACTATAATCGTAAAGAAGCGAAAAATTTTTGCTAACAATCAAAATTTAAAAATATGATGGTATTTCATATACCTATTGCTAAATGTAAGCTATTGGCTTTTTTAAAATATAAAGAGAACAAAGAAAATTGGCGAATATTTATAATATTTTTAGAAAGAACCACAACTATAATGCTCAGTGACTAACGCCCGCTCAAACCTTCCTAGTACGGAATTGTTATATTCCAAAGCAAAATGTTTAAGACAATAACATCAATGAAAACACATAAAAGAACAAAAGCTCATTTCTGTAGTACGTATTGATTTTCCCATGAACAATATTTCAATTGATAGATGATATTTGAATAAGACTGATTCGTAAAAAGACTATTTAAAAATGTTTCAACCGGGTTACGGGTCATGATGATTCGTACCGAATAGAACCAAATCATATAAAACTTCTTTCTCCACTAATTATTATTTAAAAAAAAACTGTCTATTGTGATCCGAAATCTAAAGCAGTACCGTAAAGTACAAAAAAATATCTAAAATAATATTAAATAAAAATTCATACGTGTTTATTTTAAAACATTTCTCAAACAATATCAAAGCAAAGCAAAATAACAGCACCTTAGATATGCACAGCTAAAGTTACGGGATTCCATAAACTATAATATAATACTTGTGTAGTTAAGTTGTGTTTATGTGAGGTGCGCGTGCGCAGCATAGCGGGTAGGTGACGTCACGCGGATGACTCACGCGCCACCTTCCCAAAACTTGTGCTACCAGGTGAGGCAGTGTGACTCAAGAAACCGTTCATTCATCCATTCCTTCTATCTTTCCCAGAACTTTTTATGAGGTATTGTATTTAAGATTATTTTCTGTGTTTCTTATTAAGTATTACTAAATCTATGTTCATGTGTATTTACTGTAATTTTTGTACATAATTAGAACAGGTTTTCTATAGATTTATTAAAATCTTTTTTGCAGTTTCTTACTTTTTCCAAAATACCAGGGTAGTTCCACATGTAAGATTCTCCACTTTACACCCGAATTGGAAACATTACTTGGCGGAACTCATCGTTCCGCTCTTTCTTTGTCACATAGAATCCACTACCAATTACGTGTACAGTCAAGAGCCGCTGTCCTACTGCGCCAGGATGTCTTAATTTACAATATTATGTAAGTAAAATAATTTCATTACATAAAAATAATCACACACCATCACATTTTGTGCACTTAGCGGTAAACAACCATGTACCAAGGACAAGCCGGCGACAATAAATCGAGACAATTGTATAGAATAAATTGCACGGCTGCGATCAGACGAGTGTGGCGAATCGTCAGATGGTGTTCCGGCAAGCTCGTCCCGCTTGCTATGCGATGCGACGGATCGATAGAACGCAAAATGGCTACCTGGCTAGACAACAGGTTACTCTACTAATACTGTTTAACATATCAGTTTCCTGGCATTTCGCACCTAGGCAAATGAACTTGTAAACTTATTATATAAACAAACAAATAAATAAATACTCGAACAAAATTTCAAAGACCTTGTATGTATTTACAATATATTAATATGCTTATTTGTATTGCCAACATTGAAATGAATGGATTTCAATCTTTCTATTCAGCTATCAGCCGACAGATCGTTTTCTCCTGTCCGCCCCAATTTGATATATTGTGTGTTGAGTGGCTGAACTCAAAGCCGCGCTTTGTCTTGTTCACCAGAGCGGAGCAATGAAAATAATTTAATTATAATAATTCCGGCGCGTGGGAATCGAACCCCCAACCATGGTGATTACAGTTAGACAGTATCACACTGCGCCAAGACATTGTATTACTATATTCTATTATAATTACATTTCTTAAGTATATATACTACGAAAGAATACATTCATATAAAAAGTATTTACCATATTAAATGAAATGTACGCATAGTTTCTTGACAATCAATACTATTGCAAAACTCATAATCAATGTATTTTTTTTTAATAATAATTTTTTGATTATTTTCCTTCTATAATAATTTGACAACAACGTTAAACGAATGCGCAACGTTAAATCGTATATAGCGATACAAACAAGAATATAAACAAGATGTGAATATTTTTATAAACAAAACCAGTTTACTATTTGCTTGTCGTAGCAACTAAAAGGCCGATACATCGCGCTTCATCATGTTTTTTACAAAATAACAGTAAATACATAAAGAAATACAGTTTTTCAAAAATTCTCTAAAACAAAAGCTCTGTTATGAGCGGCGTACAATACAAGAAAATAACGGTCGAAACGGTTGCGCCTCACCATAGGCTTTGTGATACCGCAAAATGGCGATTCCCTTCCAATTCACAAATCCCAAAACATTTTAGGTAACTTTAAGATAACATTTTGTCATAACTGAACTTATTTTTACATTAGCACGGTATATCTTTAAGAGTCGTTATCAACAATTTCTTAGGCCATTTTTCATCCTTTAGAGAGAACCAAAAGTAAATTTATTTGACTTTGCAAGTAAATAAATAATAACCGTAAAAAATATCATTGGACACAGAAAAAAAAACACTACTCGTGTGAATATACCGCGACGTTAGAAACTATTTAATTAACGCGCCAGGTCGCTTCTGATATCATCTCGCCGTTACTGTTCAAATTAGATGTATATAAATAAGCTTTACTTAGATAGAAATTTTAGAGATTGGTCAAATCATGCCATGTTTAATTTGCCATGTCAGTTTTATTTTAGTGAAAGAATTTCTATGATATAAATGTTGGACTCAAGTGTAAGCACGAACATTGGGAACTTAGTTTGGCGGAATTTGAACAGTGGTTTCATTTGTTCGGATACACAGTCCGGCGTCGATTTAAAATTCTGTAAAGAGAGGAAAGTGTGGCACCACTTTGCTTTCTCACATGCATAATACTATGCAAATACAAATAATTTACTGTTATGTTGATTTTTACACTACTTGCAGTATTATTAATCATGCAGTGTCATTTAAAAGCCACTTGAACTGACATACCATGTGCTTAAACTAGAAACATATGCATTTTAAAATACCTTTTTTTTATATATCTATAATGACCCAGACCTGTTTTTCTTGAATACCGAGAGGTGCGGGTTCAAAACCCGCTGCGTTTAAATTTTTATGCGTTTTCTTAATATGTATTTTTCAATTTCCTTAGTGTGTGAATAACACTTTAAAAAATGTAAAAAAAAAAAAGACAACCACCCACCCCAATATCCATTTCGTTTGTTTTCTTGTTTAAAAATATTATAATAAATATAAATAAAGTCCATGTAATAGGAAAGTCTGAATAAATATACAGCTATCTGATATATTTCTATAAGTCTAGTACTTTAGCTTTGCGGTGTGGTAACGGGACCGAAATGATAAGGGTCTGTGTATCATCCGGCAATAGTATGTTTAGAAGAAAATATGTATACTAAAGGCAAGTTACAATAATATGCGCGGAAGGCGTTTTCGGATAAATTTATACTATATTATATATAAATTTATACTTATACAATCAAAGCTTTTTACTCGAGGGGTATATGTTCCATAAAAATGCCGCGAATACAGAAACCGTAAATATGGCAATTTATATGCTATTATATAATCCTAGGTGACAAAATAAAAAATAAGTACACATCAAAAAATAATTAAATTAAGTTTTTGACTATATTGATAAATTATTATCTCCAGGCTTGCAGGCAATGGTTTAAAGAATTTTGTCCTTGCTGGGCAGTTTTTAAAGACTGGGCAGACGACGAGACATTACTTCTATTTGGGCAAAGCTATTTATCTAACTTACTTATATATTTTAACATAACTTCAACTTAACTGTTACTACGAAAAAGCTAACACATGTTTCACTTTTTATTTCACTTCCTATCATGAGAACCATAAAACGAATAACTTATTTAAAAAAACTTATGAATAGCGTACTTAAAGTGTTATTTAAAAAAAAACTATTATGAAGCCAATTTTGGTTTCAAAACATTTATTGAAATTCAGGTAAGGTTTAAAAGATCAGAAAATATAAAGAAATTGCACAAAAAATAGTTACAAAACAATTTAATTTTCCCATACAAGCTGTCAAACTACACACAAACAAATTAAATATTAAGCAAGGAAAACCGCTTAGACAATCTAATATTAAAAAACCTAGCATAAGTATAATTCGACCGCAATTTATATAAATATTGCACTATAAATATTTGACAACAAATATGTCGTTCATTTTCAACAGTTAGGGAATAACGCTGGTTCCCAGGATAGTTGTTTGTCAGTTTTAAAAAAAATATGTATTTAGATATTTTTTTTTTCGTATTCACGGAAGATTTTAGTCCCCGTGGCCCTGGCCAGTGGCGGTGGAGAAGGAGCACCGTGAGGTTTTGGTGGGTCGTAAACGGACGGCCTATATCTGCCGGTCTGGAGTCCCACATAACCGCGTCCGAGTCCCCAATCGGGCGGTTATCCGTAAAGTATTTCCTCACGTTAAAAAAAGGTATTTTTTCGTAGAAAGTATGTCCGAATTAGTAGTTCTGTTATTTTTCATTAAAATTCGGACACATTATGTAATTGAACAATGTGATGAGTGATAAATCACTATTCGCCCACGACTGACTGTCAGTCACGCTTTCTCACGGCTTATTGAACTGATCGCACGATACAATTGCTTATGTAAGTATAAACAATTGCCTAATATTATCATTTATTGTTTTAGTTTGTTGAGCATTGCGCGCTAATGTACTCAAAACATATCGTCATCGACCCGGTATTACTTTGGTAATTATCATCATATATAGCTGTCTTATCTTGTGCGATTGCATACATGCATATGCAATGCATGTTTATATACTTAACCTCGGACATTTTAGACATTTGACCATATGAACAAAAAGCATCTGTTAGTGTTTTAGCTGCTCCATTTCCCTGATACTATGAAACGAAACTGAACATTGCATTCTTATTTTTTGTCAAGTGTCCCAAACTCGTTGCATATAAAAGTCAAACCTAGTTTCAAGTGGTTCCCAAGTGTAGAGATTAATATACAAAAACTTAAAGAAAAATTAAAAAGCTAAGGACTAATCCATTAGGATATCAAGTGTTGTTAGTAATATAGAAAAAACATGCACGGCTGATCTTGAGACCATTCTATGGGAGCGTAGCAGTCTAAGCGTGTCTCTGGCACAATCATTAAAATCAAGACTGAGAATAAACTCAAATATATTTCTATCTTAGATGTAAATATTAAGAAATATCTGTAATTCTAGATTACTGTAGTCGTTCAATAACAAAACTAGACAAAATGACATATTTATCGCTTAACCAACGGACGTGTTTGAAATCGCTAACTATAAGCGGTCGTCAAGACTATTCAAGTGAGTCATCTATTTCATAATAACTAAACTTAATGTAAAAAAAAATTCACACCTACACATTTAAAATCCATTAAAAATTGTCTTTATAATAAATAACTAAGCTGTATTAATAACGGATCTCAAACGTGCCAGTTCACGTGCTTGTTCAAACTGGAATCTTACATATCGAGCAACAAGTGCAACTAAGACGAACATTGCCTTTCTTTTTGTTTAACGAATCATTGTGACTACCAAGTCAGAATTGCAAAATGTCTGTCTAGCATTACGCTAGTTCTCAAACTACCTTTAAGTAGTGATATTTGAAAAAAAAAATCAAATAATATGCTTCACGCATATACCCGTATAGCGGTGTAGCCAGAGAGAACCTAGTGCCAAGACACTATTCTCAATTTTCTGCGGACCTCAACGCCGCGCTTTGTCATCGCTTGTTTCACAGAGCGGAGAAATGAAAATTATTCGAAATTTTCGAATTTAAATAATTGGAATCGCACTTCACAATCACACAAGCTATCGCGTTTACAGTCAGATGTTGTCTCACTGCGTGAAGCATTTTCACACTTTTTACCGCATAGCAGGCTAGCCAGAGAGAACGTATCATCAAGACACGCCGTTCTCCACTATCCACCAGAATTCGTCAGAGTTCATGTTGAGTGGCGGAACTCAACGCTTCAGTTTCGGCCACCGAAGCGAAGAAATGAAAATAATACACTGCGAATCGTTATTACACTCACTCAGGCACTCGATGTTCGATGATCTCAACTTCAGTTGTACATGTACAGTAAATAACTAAAAATAATAAATCACTGCCATTTTTTAAATCTAATTAATAAACGATATATATTATATTGCCTTGACGAAATAAGACAATGGCATTATACAAAACGGATACAAGTAATTATGTAGAAATGTATTACGCACAGTATCTGCCGCGGAAACCTAATCCATTGTGGAATAACGAGGCGTATCATTACCAGACCGATAGCCGAAACGATAAACGTTACTCATTTTACATGCATTTTCGAGAAATCGAGAATATTCTATAAAAAGCTTTGCACCGCCTTCTATGTTACCCGTGGAAGGCACTGGCCGATTGACGATTAACAATAATAAGGTCTTTGTATTTCGTATAATAAATAAAACTGTATATAAAGAATATTTGGCGTATTGTTTGTGGACTTGCGTTTAAAGTATATTTTTTTCTAGTACAAACTTCTGAACATTATAGACTAAGGCTCGCGGTCACAACATATTTCCAATCACATACACGAAGACTTACAAACGAGATAGATATTAATACTATCAATATAAGATTACAGCTGAAAGTCTAAGGTCAGTATAGAAAACTTAGAAATGTAGTAAAAGGTTGTAAACGGATGAAGGTCGAGGCGTCGCGCGTCACCGGTCACACGGCACTGGGCGGGTGCACCGGCACCTGCCACCTGCCTACTTAATTTTCCCTTATTATACTCTTAATATATACTGAAAACATCTGCCATATCAACCATTGTTTGTTTTGCATAACCTCATAATATAACGGGAAGTAACTATTCCGTCGATGCATCAGGTAAAAACTTATTTCGATCAGTTAAAAAATATTTTTTATGACGGTTTATATCGACTAAGGTTTAGGTGTTTTCTTAGCAACTGGAAAGAAAATATTTGTTTTTAACATTTTAAAGTGTTATTTACACACTTAGGAAATTGTTCAATATTTTTAGATAAAAGTTTAAACTCAGCGGGGTTCGAAGCCGCGCTTCTTGGAAACAGTCCAATAAATCAATTTGTCGACATTAATTTTATTGTAAGCTTTATTTTTAATAACTATCCGTAAATTATGCCCTAATATAATTCGTCTATATTCGTATTAAAAAGTAATATAATAGTGAGGGTCACTATTATATTACTTTTAAGTTATAATTCAAGGCCACTTTTATGTACTTACCTAGATTCAAAATGGAATAAATGATATTTGGTATTTACCTGCTACAATGCTATTTAAAAAATGCAATTTCTTGGGTTTTTCTCATAAAAAAAATGTAATCTGTATAACTAATGACCGTAGACTTCGCAAGCGCACAGTGCAGTGTGACAGCGTCCAACTGTATACGCGATGTTTGTGGGTTCGATTCTCACTCGGGGGAATGATTGTATTTAAATTATTTTCATTACTCGATCCGATAGCAGGAAAAAGCGCGGCGTTGAGTTCAGCCACTCAACATTCAATGTCTCCGATTCGGGCGGAAAGTCGAGAACGTCGTGCCTCCTTACTAGGTTCAGTGTGCCTACTCTGCTAAGTGGTAAGTTTCAAGTTGAAAAAAGAATAGCATCTTTGTAGCAATAGAAAAAGAATAGCAATCTAGTGATAACTCACTCTGTTCTATTTCCATCACATTACTGACGTTGCATGTTTCATGACGGAAGCTCAAGTAGTATTTTTTTAAAAAAAAATAAAGGGCACGCCTAATTTTATGCAATTTTAACCACATTTGACTACAATAGTATCAAGAAAGTGTCTTACAAACAAAAAGAACGTGCTTTCCAATGACGTACCAATATCGTGCGCTCTTAAAACACCGCGCGACATTTAAACAGGTACACAATATGACAATACAACTAGCGATGTTGACCTCCTAATTACCGAACCAAGAATTTCACTTTTCCTCACACTTACATATGTTTCACATGCAACAAGGAACATTTATTAGCTTTTCTAATGTTCATGCTCAAACTCTTTCTTTAAACATTCTCATAGATGTATAAAAAATAAATAAACACAAATTCACACGATATAACCTCTTAGAGACACTAGGTTCTGTACAAATATTCTAAGCCTAGTTTTTAGTGATGAAAATATATGAAAAAGATTATATTTTAAAATAAATTAAAACGAGTCATACAAATAATGTCTGTAGCGTGTTTGGTACTTAACAATAGAAAGAAAAGGAAAATATATGTTGTCATTTATATCTCTACAGAGATGCTAACAACAAAAAAAAGTTGTAACAAGTGTTTCAACATAGCTGGATAAAGAATATAAGGCTTAGCAGTCTGCGTTAGTCACTGAGATGGTTTAAAAAGGTCCAGTTTCAACTCCCGCAAAGTATAAATATATATGTTTTTTTTAAAGAATTTTGGAATAAGTACTAACTAAACTAACATAAATATGTTAGCATGATCATAACACTGTCTGGACATCCCTAAATAATACTAGTTGATAATAATGAATTACAACTATAATAATATTTTTTAAATATAAGGTTCCCAGTGGAAGGACTTTTCATAGGTCCTATGAAATGTATTTTTACATGCCGCTTTCTTATTTATTATATGAAACACTATATGGGCAGTGTTGAGTGTTCAAGCTTGTCCTACGACTTTTACAAAAGTAAGGAACATTTGAAACACAACAAATAAAATGTAAATATTCTAAAGTAATGTTGGTGTAATTGCTAAAATATTTTAACATTTTTTAATGTGTCATTCTCACACTTAGGAAACTAGAAAACATGTTTAGAAAATTTGACATGGTGGGATTCAAAACCTCTTGGAAAGTTGCCAAACACTCTGTGTTCTCTAAAAATGATATAATATTCAATATTTTATAAAAAAAATATTGTTATTACATTCTATTCTTCACTCTATGTGCTATCTGACAATACCCATTTGTAAGGGAAAAGTGATAAGCTAAAAAAAATTATATATAACTACTATTAGGCTAGTGAGTTTGAGGACAGTTTCTTAAAATCAATATCATTAACTTAATTACATATTATTACAAACAAATAATTGTAATTTTATCTAATCTACAAAACTTAATTTTGAAATGGGAAGTTATTAGAACAGTTAACTAAGAATGTTTATTTTATTAACAAAAAATGTAAACACAAGATTTCACAACAACTTATATAGGCACAGGAGAGGTGGAGCAATAATCTTAGTGTAATTTAGTATTATATTTTATAAGTCTTTGTTAGGTTTACTATATATTTTTGTTATGAGAAATCAATCAATGTAATAATTAATGAAGCAAAAATTAGTATCCATAAGCTATATAGTACATATTATGCCTTTACATAAAAAAAACAAATTATTGTACCATATAAAAATTTTATGACAGTGTGTCTATACCCAAAGGAAGTATTACATGAAGGTATATCTATCGTGACGCATTAAATAATGAATTAATCTTGATACACTTATGTAAATTTAATATATTCTATAATATATAACTCTGATTTCACTGCATTTGTGTGAGTATTGTATACCCTTCACGATTGTTCTAATTCCTGAGCAGAGTGCTGCTATGTATTGTGAATCATAATATGTATATATATTAAGAGTTAAAAGACACTTGTTATTGAAAACTATTTCAAAACCCACCTGAGAAATTTAGCTCTGCGCGTCGCCTCCAAACGCTTAGATCCACCTTCATTATGTTGAAATAATAAACAGAACACACGCTACTAAATCATCAATATTCAATTACCACTAAATGATATTAAATTCATTTTTCACTATAAATAAAATTATATATTAGATAAACATAAATAATTAAAAAACTAAAGAATGTCACGAAAATAAAATTTAAAATGGACATCACCGTCCAACGCCCATGGTTGCTCAAATTAAACTGGCAATATAATTTCAACAAGCAATATGAAAGTACCTGAATTGCCAGCTTTCTTAATAAAAGGACTACATTTTCTGAATAAAAAGTATACGAGTTCATTGAAATCAATTAACAAATGGCATGTAATAAAATTTAAGCATGCTTTTTATTTTATTGTTTTACTTTTGTTAATAATACACATTTAATTAAGAATAACTTTTTAATGTCATAATCTAATACAGATACGAGATACACCAGAGATCATGCAAAAAGTAAACTCTTCGACAATTAAGCAAAAGCTCTACATAACACGACAATACAATTTATAGTTGTTTTGTTCCAATACTAATAAAATATTCGCAATTTAACAAATAACACTAAAAGACATACATTCTAGAATAATAAATATTTTAAACGCGAATGTAAACAGGAACGAAATGACATGAACGCAAATGTTGCTATTTTTCTTAAAAAATGGCAGCCTATATGTCGTAAGCTTTTCTTTTCTTTTTTCTACACGAAAAGTTTTTAAATAAAGATTTGTGGGTGATTTATAATGCCAATAAATGTAATTCGGATGATGATAGCGTATTTTTGAAGAGATAAATTGTTAACAAATGTTAAGAGTTACTATGACCTTCGCATTTTTAGTAAGTATTTAACTGATAACTACGTGGTTAAGTTCTTGTTGTAAGAGATGATATGGTTGAATTAATTTTATTAAAAGGAAACCGACATGACCGCTTGTTTCCATGTTTATTTGTCTTTACAATGTCCTTGTAGGTGGCGTAGTTTACGGGCCAATGCTGAACGGTTCGAACGACAACGAAACGAGTAGTTCGAGCGTAGCGTTAGAAAATAAAGATAACATGAGCGCTGGCACTGCGTCATTGGAGCGCGAGCTGTCTAGTACCAGACGGCTTCTCTGGGGCGACCACGTGAAAGAGGACGTGTTTCGCCGATGGGCCCAAGGCTTTCAGTTCAGTTCAGATGAGCCCAGCGCACTCATACAGCAGGAGGGTGGGCCGTGCGCCGCCATTGCTCCAGTACAGGGATTTCTCCTGAAGATCCTCCTGTCCGAAACACCTGGGCATAGTCTTCAAGACTTGACGTCTGAGAAGTGCAATTCCTTACTTGTTAGGGCTGTGTGTACGATTTTAAGTCAGTGTCTAGCTTCTAAGTACAATGTTGCTGTTTACCGCAAGAATGATACTGAGGCAGAGACAAGCACCAGCTTCAATGTTAGTGCCGAGGAACAATCTTGTGATGCTATTGACCACTTTCATAGAAGGATTGAAGTACATTCATTTCAAACACTGTCAGAAGTTGAAGCATTCTACACAAGAAATATTCGTATTTTGAAGGACAAGTATGGTGTTCTGCTTTTGTTATATAGTGTCATTCTAAGCAAGGGGGTGAGTACCGTTGAGGCAGAGCTGTCGGAACTGTCTGACCCCCTCATACACTCTACATATGGATATGGTTCTCAAGGTCTCATCAACCTAATGCTCACAGGCAGAGCAGTGGCACATGTGTGGGACCATGACCAGGTGGTTGGGGGGCTGCGGTTGAGGGGTATTGAGAGACAGAATGACATAGGATTCCTAACAATTATGGAACACATGCAGTATTGCACTGTGGGCTCCTTCTATAAAAACCCTAAGCATCCTGTTTGGGTATTGGCATCGGAAACACATTTGACAGTGCTGTTCTCATTTGAAAGAAGACTGGCAGCACCAGAAACAGTTGGAGAATCAGCAGAACGTATATTTAGATCTTTTGATCCTGAGGGAAACAATTTTATCCCATCAGCTGCTCTGCAGGACGTCCTGTGTGCCGCTGATCTGGTTAGTGAGCCAGAATATGTAGAATTGATGAGGAGGAAGTTAGATTCCGAGAATTTAGGAATAATTTTATTGAGTGCTTTCATGGACGAGTTCTTCCCTGGTTGTGAGCGGGGCGCACCTGATACATTTACATTGCACCATTACAATGGGTTGTCACGTAGTAACCCTGGTGGAAGAGTGACGTACGGCACAGGTCGGGCTGCCCTGCTGGAGTGTCCAATGCGTGCCGCCACCACTGACCCTATGTTGACTTGCTTACAGACCAAGTGGCCTAGTATTGATGTGGTGTGGGATGAAGGCCAGTCACCTTCTCTTAACTAGAAAGGTCCACACGCTGTGCTTGGAACTTATACTGTGACACAGTGAGGAGAGTTAAACATTAAAATGTATCTTAAAATATGTTACAAAAATTCCATTACTTTATGTATTAATTTATGTATAGAAATTATATTTAATAATTTCATGGCCTCTGCAGATAACACATCATCACTGGCAGCTATTTTCCATAAATTTGATAAATTTTTAGACAATTAATTTCTGTAGTATGGTTGCACATGCACATTAAAATAGCCATAAACTGCAAAGCTATTCTTGTACCATTTGGAAAAAGTAAACTTGGTAGCAAAAATTCAATAACTCATGCCTAGTGAACTAATATTGTTTAGCTAACTTCTTTTATATAGCATTTGATTGGCGAAATGAACATAAATGTAAAAGTAAAATTTCATGTACTTTTTTACATTACATACATGTAATTACATGTATGTAATGTAAAAATATATCCATGTTAATTTTCCAGTTTTAACTAAGCACTGAAAGAGAACATTGGCCCAAGCTAATATCAAATATTATGTATAATGGAAACCAAGGCGCAATCACATCAAACCTTACTTACTCATTTTATTACACGTCATTCATCAATTTTCCGCTGACAATGTATTTGCCAGGCTATCTAACACCATTTATTTTTAATGAAATAAGCCAAATTGTAGTATCTTTTTGAAGATACAAAACATATTGTGTTTTTGTAAGTACTTTACCATTTGTATGGTATATTTTATTTAAAAAATATATAACACACTAACATCTTGTGTATATTTTGAATTGTAACAATATTTAAAATATTTCTAGTTCAAATAGCCTCAGATTCATGTAAAATAGCTGTGCAAGTGTGATCGGTAAACATTATATTGAAAAAGATTTTTCAGTTAATCAGCATTGATAGTGGTGGAACATCGTGGCTTTTAATTACATTTGGGTTTTATTTTATTTTGTCGCTTGCATTAATAAATATAGTCAGCGTTTGTACTGGTGGTGCCCAGGTGTACCTGTGTCAACCAAATTGCAATAACAATAAACCATTACATATATTTGTATATTTTGATTTTCACTTACTATTTCATCGCTAAATGAATTTTTGAATTTAGGTCCACATTGAACTAAATTTGAAACTATTCATAGTTTTTTTTAATATAATATGTACACTTTCAAATAAATAATAGTTATAAACAACTCTCTATTAAATATTCGGTTCTAAGATATTTTTACTATAACATTTATTTCTTTTGCATAAAGAAAGCTATTTCTTATATCAATGAGAGGTATGAAACACAAAACACTTATTTATATAAGATAAAAAATAAAATTAGAACAAAAACATGTTGTAATGCATAATCGATACTCGTAACTTAAAAGAATCGATATTTTTAGTACTATACTAGCCTACTAATGTCAATTGACATTGACAATTTGACAGTTTCATTAGTAAACAAATAGAAAACATTATTTTTGTTGTTTTATGTAGTTTTTTTAATAAAAATAACAAAAATGAAACGTGAAGATGAATTTCCAAAATATGCGACTGATGTATACGATCCTATTAAAACAGGTTCTATAGATGGTAAGTGTGTAGTAGATATTGAACTAATACGAATTGGTTTTAGTTATATAAATGTTATTAAATTATAAATATATATAAATTCCTAGGTACCGATACAGAACCACACGATAGGGCTATTGTGAGGGCGCTATGTTCAGAATACGTCCCAAACAAGAAAGTGAAAGGTGATCCGTATCATACTTTGTTTATTGCTAGACTTAATCCGAGAACAACTCAGGTAGGACATTACCACTTCTGTTAAAATAATATTGCATACTATATAAATAAATCTTATATCATAACAAATATATTAACATATTTCTTCTAGGACACAATTCACACAGAGTTTTCAAAATTTGGAAAGATATCAAATTGTCGTTTGGTGAGAGACATAGTTACAGGCAAATCTAAAAAATATGCGTTTGTCGAATATGAAAGTTCGCCCAGTATGCACCGTGCTTTACGAGAAATGCACAAAGAGTATATTGATGGTAGTGAAATTATCGTCGAAAGAGAAGCTGAAAGATGCCTAATTGGATGGAGACCTAGAAGGCTTGGTGGGGGCTTTGGGGGGCGCAAAGAGTCAGGGCAACTAAGATTTGGCTGCCGTGATAGACCATTTAGCAAACCTATTATGCTTAGCTCAAAAGTAATTAAAGAATAATCTAGTAAAATATAAATTATTACTATAATATAAGTATAGAGTATGCTATAAAATGTGTTTTAATATTATTTTTTATGTTATAACCTAATCTATGTGGTCATGTCCTGTCACTGGTGTACTTTAAAAATATCAATAATGTGTAATACATATAATGTGTAATGATTGTTGCAAAGAGTTCAAAGGATGGTGCAGATCGTTCACAAAGCTGGAAGCTTGTTTGTCTCTCTTACAATTAATATTTCTTATAATTTTTATTGTCGCACTAACTTTTGTTATACTTCATTTTGTTGCTTGTTTTAAATATAAAGAAAACATCATAAAACATCCGACAACAATCCCTGTATATGACACTACACATTCCACTGATAGAATAACAACAGATTTTGAGACAGAAAAACCAGCAAGTACTCCAAATGGTGCCAAATGTACTTGGAATCCATCTCAAAAAACTAAAGCTTTGACACGCTATTATGAAACTCGTCAGACTGTACCTTTAACTAAAGATACAGTATTATCTCACGAGCGGTTATTGGATGGCGACATTTTTAATGAAAAAGTTGAATTTTTGATTGCCCTTGTCAAGTATAAGCCTCCTCAACATATAACCTTTGGGTGTCCATTAACAATAATCTCGACAAAGTGGACTCTGACTGCGGCAACTTGCATAGAAGCTATAGAAGAATTGGACACTCTAGATTCTTTTGTTATAATGGAAGGCCTCGGAACAGGCAATCCTGGAAGATTTCACGCAATATCTGATATAATGATTCATCCTCAATATGAGGGAGTTAACAGGAATTATGATTTAACTGCAATTAAATCTGAGGACAGTATTGTTTCACAGGCAAATAAACTCATCACTTTGCCAACTCTAATCGATATTATGTCGATTACAATTGGAGAACAAATGCAACTTTATGGATTTGGAAGGTTTAGGTAAGCTTCCTATGTATTCTTTTTAAATTAAGATATGGAGACTGGTCAAGAGTATTTGGGATATGGTCTTCAATTTTCTGTGGGTATTCATAGGTCGTGGTGCAATAGTTCGTTGGGTACGATCCAAGGAGCATTTGTTATCATATGTAGTATTTTATTTTGGAACCTGCGATGCGATGCGGTCTTCTAAAGTTTTATCCCATACGTCCCATGTCTAATAGACTACAGTATAGACTTGTTCTCAATAGACAGTTGAGATTTACAACCAATAAGCCAGTATAGCTTTCTAGTTTGGATGCGATTTGCTTACTGTTTGTGAATATATGCTTCCGCCATGTCCACCTTTTGTCTAAATATATTCTATAGTATTTTACCGGATCTGCTTTTGGGACTTCTATATCGTTTACAGTGACTGGAATACAAGTACCTCTCGTTTATGTATAAATGTTGGTTACTGACTTGGCTTCCATTTCCATTTATTGGCCGTTTCGTGAACCAATGGGATATCCATATAGTTAAGCCCTATATCTATATCTATTTCTGATGCCAAATTAAGTCGGTATGCGAAGATTGATATCGGTATCAGCAAAGATATCAGTGGGTAAATCTGCAGTGAAAATTAAGTCTTAGTGCGTGCCCTGGGGGACTTTTAATGGGTGATAAATAAGACATCTAAAAAAGATTTGAGGACTCCGTATATGAAGTCGGCTATAGCGTTTATATTTTTAAATAGTAGACCTTCGCACCACACGCTACAATGACCAGTAAAGTAGGTTATTGGCACGTAAATTTTAAAGATTCTGTTATGTTGCTTCTTAGCTTATACACTTGGTTGATAGTGGCATGTTTATTTCGAAATCCGAAGTGGTGGTAGGGGATAGAATTTTTATCTTTGAGCTTAGATAGTACACGTTGAAGCAATAGTGATTCGTAACATTTTAATGGAATTGCTAGCAGGATTTTTGGTTTTAAGAACGTGTTTATTTTTGCCATCTTCCACTCATCGAGGTAAGAACTGCACTAAACTAAACATGGCGTTAACAGATGTCAGGTAGTTTTTGTAATATACGATTGGTTATAAGGTGATATACTGGCGATTTCTTAGGTTTTAAGTTTTGTATAAACAGCCTTTATATTATAGCAGTATGGATATATAATTAGCAGTATGGTTTCCATCGCACCGGACGAATTTCACATGGCGTGAGCGCTTTACATGCTATACGACATGTATATTTCTTCATTTTTTTTAGGCACCAACATTTAACTCCATATTAGTATAGCTTGTTTGGTGTTTTCTTTTGTTATTTTTTTCATATATTCCAGATGTCATCGTCATCTTATGACTCAGTTCATCAAGGTTCAGAAGAACAGTATTCTTCTTCATCATTCGATGGGTGTAGCTGTTTAAGTACCAATCTGAAGTTTCGTGCCCTTCGTTATTGGGCTTTAATTTTCTAAATGTGTTATAGTTTATTCTTTTTACATTATGATAATTGTCTTTGTTTAAATTGTTTTATTTATTATTCTATAAACTTCCTACCTGTAGAGAAGTCATTACATGAGCATTATAAGTAATAAAATACACATTAACTTGCATATTCACTTTCTATTTCAGGAGTATAGACAAAGATCCCCTCTCGCGTAGAGTTCGTCGTGTACAAGTGCACAAACTTCCCTCTAAGCACTGTCCCACAAAAAACAGCACCTGGTCCCTTCGCCATCTGGTGGGAGGTCAGGCTGTATCACAAGGATCATGCGGCAAGGCCCCTATATGTGCTGGGGTACTGAAAAATTTGACGACCCCTTGTAATTACTGTGCGGGGGCTCCGCTGTTGTACCGCGGAGTCTTACTGGGGTTAATGAGCGACAACCCTCACTGTGGGATATCATGTGATCCAGTTTTTTATGTGAACATAGCGGCTGTTAGGGATTGGATAGAATCTGTTGTTAATTCTAATTAAATTTTAATGTATTTTATTAGTGTTTAATTGACCCATACATTTTTACTGTTGTATTTGAAAATCTTACGCTACCTATTATTTAGTATTGTATTTACTTTGCTTTTACTATTTATAAAGTTTTGTCTATTTTGTATATATTCTTAAAAGAAGTTTGTATAGAATATTTCAATATGAAATTGTCACAACATAATGTCAACAGATGATTTGTTACTTGAAATATACGTATTTTGATATAAAGTGTGTGAGATGGTTATGACGAAGGGCCTGGTGACGTGTTCGGTGCTGATGGCGGTGTTCGTGGCGGGCACCATCGGCGTGTCGGTGCTGCAGCTGGTGACGGCGGCGCAGAACGCCCGCGGCCTCGACGACTTCGATGCCGACCACTAGTCCTGTTGCTCGTTTCACGAGTTTTGTGATCGGTTTTTGGCACCTTATTTATTGTGTTGAATTAAAACGTTGTTAACTGCGTAATATTGGCTTTTTATTGCCACTCTTTTAGCTTCACTTATCTATCTCTTAACGTAAGTTGAAATGTTGCAGCGCTATTTAGATTTTCTATGTGCAATTTAAATAATGCTTGAAAGTTAGTGCACCTTTTTTGCAAACGAGGATTACGAGAAAATAAATCTAAGCGTCTTCATTTTAATTTGTTATCATTAATATTATTTACAGCTTGACACTTTTTCCCGCATAGCAGGGTCGTCAAGAGAACCTAGTGTATAGAAACTCGGTTCTGTAAAGAACGAAAATTCTGCCCGAATTAGAGACATTGCATGTGTGTGTGTGGTGGGAATCAACACCGCGCTTGTCTTATTAATACTACTATCCTATTTAATTTTATACATTTTAATTTTTACTCTTTACTCTTCAAAATATAAAAAAAAAATTGAAACGAAATGTCTACAACATGTATAAATAAAACCAGTGATCAATAAAAGACAAACATAAGCATTAACATAAACAATTTATTTAAATAATTTCCATACAATGAATTATAATACATTTCGGAATACATAGCATGGACGCGCCCGCAGTCAAATATACAGATATTCTACCTATAGTTTATACAACGCGAACTCATCGTATTACCTCCCCCCTACTCTCCCTTTTTTATTCTCTGTTCCCCTCACCTGAGGTCTCACGCTTTACACATAAATCACCATTTCTGTACACAATTTATTTACCTTATTTTTACACGGATACTGTAATGGATAAAAGAAAAGTTCTACAGTTACTTTATTGTCTATGCTTAATTGAGAAGAATTATTGCACCGTAATTCGAAAGAAAAAATAATTTTAGAATAAAGCGGTGAAAATAAAAATAATTAATTTTTTATTATAATATAAATATAATACCAATTTTCATTCCGATTATAAAGAAAATTATATTAATTATGACATAGTGTTGCCACTGCTATGTTTTATCCTACTCGCATACTGAATAAACATATTTTGAAAGAAAAAAACACTATTTAAATCGATTCATGTGTATCCAGCTTCAGTCACAATTTGTAGGCTGTTTCATTTCAGTCTTGGTCAAACAACATATTTCAAAACAATATTCACAAGTAGCAACACTAAACAATAATATGTAAATTATAAATAACAAACAAACACCTAAGTTATAAAAGAAATTATTATTATATATTAATATAAAATTTCAATTGTCATCATAGAATACATAATTCATTGAAGAGCTGACAACAAATTAAATTCAAATACAAATTATACCTAAATGTTTTCAACATATATATTTTATTTCAAAGAAAATCAACAAATTTTGAGAGTAGCTATTTTGATGGATATAATATTATAAAGTACAAACGTTTTGTCTACTCGTCTCTAATTTGGTTATATAAAAAGATCACATATCGCTTTCCACACCCTCCACCCTGTTGGCGCTTCAGTTAATGTATTGTGAATTCGTCATAATCATAGAACAAAGACGCGTGTGAAAATTATATGCCATTCCAATTTTGTACATATTCTATTCAAAAAATGTTCTAAGCCGCTGTTTTGTTTGGTGTTAAACTATATAAAGTAGTGTCCTATCTGTCCGTTGTTACAATTATGACAAAATACACTTTGATGTAGTTTGATCCCGCGACCACGGCCGCTGTATAGACGCGAGCTAGTGCTAGTGCCCACTGAACCTGAGGGTAGCCCGATATATATTTATGGATGGAAGCGAAAATACCCGATTTTTGTTTTGTTATATAAGTTACTTTAAGCTTACAAGTAGCAGTCTAGCTAATTTGTTAATTTTTCATATAGTTTTTTAGATTCATATTTGAATATATGAAGGTGTACAGACAGACAGAGTATAACATAATATACAGTTCAAAGAAAGCAGAGTTGTTATATATACCTACAAACATACATATATAAATATATATACATATATAGAAAATATTTAATTAAAAGTGCTGTCTAGATTGATTTTAGTTAAGAAATAAGGAATGCAGTCAAAATTTACATTAAAACATAACTTAGTTATTATATAAACAAAAATAGTCGGGTCTGGTCCGGCGTGGTCTGGTCTGGTCTGGTCTGGTCTGGGGGTGCGCTTCAGATGCCGCTGCGATAGTCCTCTCCGGCGGCAGCAACTTGCGTCGGATCGTATATATACCGCCCTGAATCGTTCATGGAAATTCATATTTATTTTTACAAAGAGTTTAGTTATAATTAGTGAATTAGCTAAATTTATCTTTTAATTTGTGGGCGAAAAATATAGATTCCCACACATTTTCACCTTGTCAATGCATTCCTGCTGGCGCCATTATTTATATATTCCGAACACCTATGTGTGTTTGAAGCCCCTCTCGTATTCGTCGGTGTTCTAAATTGCATGGAAAAACCAAAAATATTAGCGCAACAATCCGGATCTTAAAAACATAGTTTAATTTAAAAATGTGCAGTAAAATCGCAAAACCTTATAATACATGACATAAAGAGAGCTCAGCGTCAAAGACACTACTATATATATTACATTAATCGAAATCATCTTTGTTAATGCCCATTTGGTATATCATCATGTTCCTGGCTGGCGTGTACACAGATATACATACATGTATTTATATATAAATTTAACCTGTACCTCAGGAATATAGGGGGAGGGTGGGGGCCGGATAGGCGTGGGTGCGATCCGAGGGGAGGCGTCAGGTGGAGGGATTACCTCTTGGACAGCTTTGTGCATATAGATCATATATATATTTAAAGACGCTTAATTATATACATGGTTGATTATATGTGATGGCTTTGGTTCAATCTCAATTGGGAATATAAGCATAATAGAAATGTGTTAAATTACTACTAATATATAAACCAATATTATAAACAACTGGACTTGTTTTTCCTATCACTAATAACTAAAAACTCATATCTATACTAAAATAATATAAAGAGGAAATATTTTTTGTTTGTCTGTCTGGATTTGACTTAAAAAATACTAAGTCGATTTTAATAAATCTCTCACCGTTTGAAAGCTATATTTTAACTGAGTGGTTACTCAGTTAAAATATACGGTTGTATAGGTTACGAAAAGACATATTTCAAAAACGATGCAAAAGAAAATTTTCAGAAACGCGGGATTTGAACCCTTGAACGGTTTTCAAGAGGTGCGGGTTCAAACAACGCTGCGTTCAATTTTTATACGTTTTCTAAATATGTCTTTTTCAATTTCCTAAGTGTGCGAATAACACTTTAAAAAATGTTAAAAAAAAACAGAGGCTATGTTTATTTCTAGAAATAATTAGGGATACCTAATAAAACTTTAATAATGCGCAAAAGGCGTAAAAATGGAAAGAAACACTATTAATGATGGAACAAAACAGTGTAATACAATATTAATGAACATATCAATATGTATTAACGGCCACATAGTCGGCCACATAGCACATGCCTTCTCCAACGGATAGCTGGCAATAACAATAATGGCTTTTAATACCAGAGAATAATATCGGAGAATAGAAATAACCAGTAAGAGAAGATACCGATTACCGATACAGGTAATTTAACTTTTATATAATCTGAAGCAATCGATACTCGGTGTTTCAATTGCGAAAGTAGCTGTCTGTGACGTCATCGCGGCCAAACCGCTAAACCGATTGAGATGCAATTTTGTAAAGAGATGCTTGAGTGTCTTGGGTATAATAAAGAACAGCCAACCCTTAGTTAAAGCAAAGTCAAAAAAAAAAAGGCAAAACAAGCTTTAAGCTCCCGATATCTGTAGGTACTGACCAGGTCCGGCGGCGAGGGCACGAAGTAGTTGTCGGGCGGCGCGAGGGGCGCGAGGGGCGCGGGGGGCGCGGGGGCGGAGGCCTGCGCACGCGCGCCGCCCGGGTTCAGCACGTCCACGTACGACTTCTTGATATCTACACAGAGGGGTTTTCATATTAGTTCCCTCCCGGAGACGTATGTCAGGTTAGCCAAAGTGTAGTTTCAACATTCACTACTCGGACACTAGGTCGTCTAGACTCATTTAGACCAGGCATTGATAAAAATTTAAGAAATTTAATTTATATATTATCAACAAACAGAAATGATAAGCATAATGTATAAAACAAATAGAAATAAACCCACGTCTGCCCTTTTGCATCTTGAATATGTTGGAGACGGGCGGAGCGGACGCGCCCGGGGACTGCAGCGGCGTCGAGGTGCTTCTATAAAGTAAGGAAAGAATAAAATTTCATTAATATTCCAGTAGTCAGTAGTCTAGCCAAGAAAATATGGTATAGAAATTACGGTGTATGAGCGCTCATTGAAAGTGAAAGTGAAAGTGGAAGCGATGTTAGCGCAAGTGTACACTCGCAACCAACAATGCTTATACCCTAATTTTTTTCGTTATTTTCGAATTTGTCGATTCGTTCTTCGATTCTAGAGTAGTAGAGTAGTATATGTATATATAAAATTACGAAAATATAAATTGAAGGAAAATATTTTTTTTGTTTAAGTTATTATCAATTTTCCTGGTCTCATAGGTTAATACTTTACTTTTTGGCATTTTTACCAATACTACAAGACTCATTTTACATGTATACCGCGAAAAAGAACTCAAAACGAATAGAAACAAACACATGACACAAAACAAATACAGCGCTCATCAGCCGTTGCTATGTAGTCTGTCTGACGGATGGCTGAAGCAATACGCTTGCACTCACAGGGCGGGCGGCGGCGGGGGCGGCGCGGGGGCGGCGCCCTCGGCGGCGGCGGTGTCGCGCCAGCGCTTGTGCTCCTCGTCCCATACGATCTGTGCACACGACATGCTCTGAGTACAGTTTGGTCTGATACCGTTCAAAGTTCAAATGTACCTTCCAAAACGTGAGAGTTGTAATAAAAGACACATGTAAAAACAATTTCATTATATTTCATATAAACATAATACACCAGCCACTGCATTCTATATGTAATGTACAATTATTTTACATATATTTATTTACATACAGACGAATAAATTACATATAATATTATATGGTGTTAGAATATATTAGAAATTACAAATTCTAATAGTTTACAATGAAAACATAGCGTAGCACTAAATATATATAAATAAGGGCTCTAAATAAGTTGTTATTATGATAAAGAAATATAAGTTAATTAGCTATCGGTGTGTGTTTAGAATATAGAGGTGTCACAGAAAAAGAAAACAGTATAGAGTACATTTCACATAAATTTAAGAAAAACCACTCTGTTTAAAAAAGAACAATCCGGAAGACTGCTTTCATTCTTTATTTATGATTGTTCATAAATTATCAATTTTTTTCTATCAAATAATTAAAATTTAAAATGAATTACAAACTGCAACAGTATTTTAAACTAGCTATGAAAAAAGAACTTTGTAACTAACTGTACATATTTAAGTTCCGCTATTGTAAGCCCATACTACACTTTTATTCGATTTAAAGCATTAAAATATGTATAATATATGAGATACAATAGCTTTTGTCTTCAACACAATTACAACTCTACTATTTCAGATTAACAGTCCACAACATCAATGACTACATTAAAGAGTATGAAAAAATTAAATATTTTATTAAATACTTTTATTTTTTAATATTTTTAATATTTTTTTAATGTGTTATTCACACAATTAGGAAACGTACAAGAAATTGTTCGTAGGACAATCTTTGAGTAGCAAGAATCTCTCAAATTACAAATCTCTCTAAAGACATGCTAACAACATAAATAAGTTACAATAAACGTATAAGAGTTTCGACATAGCCGGATGCAGAACGCATGGTTTAGCGGTCAGAGCGGTCGGACGGTAAACAAGAGGCGCGGGTTCGAATTTATAGGTTATATGAAATAATATGATTACATTAGCGTGGGCATGGGGCGGGTGTTAGTGTTTGTCTCGGGGTAACTCACGGTGGGGTTGGTGTCGTCGGGCAGGATCATCTGGTTGGGCGCCCGCAGCGACAGCTTGGTGAGGATGCCGCCCAGCCAGCCGGCTTTCTTGTCCTTGCCGTCCGCGCTCTTAGCCCCGCCCTTCTTGCCGTTCAGCTTGGGCGAGTCTGCGTCGCGGTCGTTTTGCTGCTGGCAAAGTTATATACGAGGACACGTTATACACGATACTGTGACATGAAAAACCATTAAAAAGTCTCTCTTAGTTGACATATTGAGTACATATGAGTATAGAAAGATTGTGGCCGAGTGGGAATTGAATTTATTGACAATCTCCACTTTTGGCCGAAGACTAAGACCCTCAACCGGCCCTCGTCGATTCCACACGAACTCTCCCAGCAGGCACTCACGTCGGAGACGTCGCGGGCGTCGCCGAAGAGGGCGGGGCGCGCCGGCGCGGCGCCCGGCATCGTGATGGTGGGCGGTGCCTCCTCCCCTTGCGCGTTCTGTCATTTGCAAGGGAGACACGGGTCAGTTATTCAGTCAGAGGGCTTTAGCATTGGCCTATTCTAAAACTATTTTGTTCTCTCTCTCTCTAATGCATAATATGAAAAAGTGAATCAATGACAATACTGAAAATACCAATGAAAATATAAACATATAACTTATGTATATAAATGGAATGTTGACAAAACTCAAAATACCATATACTTTGATATGAACAAATTTTAATGCACTACTGGTTATTTTTTTTTCAATGGCCACATATATACCAAGGTTACTTTTATTAAATTAAATTATAAAATGTTTTGATATGTGTCAACATTCCTATATGAAGGTGTTAAAAGTCAACAAATAAAACGCACAAATTACTTAGTAAATGTTTATTGCCAACATTGCACAGTACAAGGGTTAGTATTGTAAGTGCGCTACTACAGCTAGGAATATGTGCCTTTTTTAAATAATTAATTAATTAGTTTTTGCTTTAGCTATCAATTAAACTTATAAACAATATGTATTGTAATAAAGAAAAATATTCGTAAAGATTGTACTGTCATGATTCATGTTAAAAACAAAACAGACACAGATAACAGAAATACAAATAAGAATAGAGATTTTAAAATGAGACCTGTTTTATGAAATTTTAAATAAATAATAAGATCGAAAATATCACAGAAAGAAATTAAATACATTTAAAAATAAAAGTCAATAACGTATACTTGTCCATCACTATTGAATGAATTACCTAAACAATGAAAAAGTGCATTTAAAATTCTTTAATTTCTATACAAATTGAGACCTTTTTTTAATTATCAACAAAATAATTTAAAACTTTATCACCGGCGGTTATAAAACAACAAATCTCTAAATTCAATTAATTATAGATAAGTTATAATATAAATAAGTGCTCATTGATGAAATTCAGAGTTGCAGTGTTCAATTAGTCAGTTAGTCAGTCGACTTATGTCAAAACATAAATGGCAATGCTATGGGTGAATTATATATTTAAATTATTTTTAGCACTTGCAAAGTTAATAAAACGGCGGCTCCTATTCTTTTATTCTCACAATAACAACATAGATTCAGCATATTGCTAGATTTTTTAAATGCAACTAACTACTACTTATCAAGATGTAAAAAATGGAAAAATATAAATGCCAATTACTTGTACATCCAACCTGTTCTTTTTCTCCTTCTAAATTAGGAGATCTAATATACGTATGAATCGGGACAAGTATTTAGTTCCTGTGGGGTGTAAATATGTCTCAAATAATAAATAACAACGGAAAGCCTAACACTGCGCCAGCGCCGGCGCTACGAGAGGCACACGGGCTCGTCGATGTCGAACGTCTCGGCGCCCGACAGCTGCAGCACCTCGTGCCCGTCGCGGGGCTGCGCAGGGAGGGGCCGCCACGCCGTGGGCTCGTCGATGGGGTAGGTGGCCGCGCCCTCGGGCTCCACGGGCTCGTCGATGGGGTAGGTAGCCGCGCACTCGGGCTCCACGGGCTCGTCGATGGGGTAGGTGCCGCCGAACACGAGCGGCTTGTAGGCGCGCGCCCACGCCTGCACGCGGCGGCCGGGCGGGCGCCGGGCGGAAGCCAGGCGGGCGGTGCGCTGGGCGGGCGGGCGCGGGGCGGAAGCGGCGCGCCGCGGCGCTGGCGGCAGACGGAGGCGGGGGGGAGCGGCGCGAGCTGCCCCAGCGCGTTAACTCACTGGCACAAAGCACGGCTGTTCATACTTTGCGCCCCTCTCACTTGAGGGCCAACGGCACTGATTTCATATGTTTTCGTCATTTACCAAAATTACCAACCACTATTTCATTATGTTGACCGCGACAGTCAACGAAGTAACATGTTTTTGTACGAGTTTATTATCGAGCTTAAATTGCATAAGAACGAAACTTTCTAAGAAGTTCAAAACAAAATTCGAATAAATAGCGGGATTGTTTAAATAGTAAATACAACAACTTACATCTTGGTATCCGTAGAGAGCGTCGCCCTGCCAGTAGGGGTCGGCGTAGGAGCGCGCGTGCTCCTCGTAGCCGTAGGGCTTCGGCGGGGGCTCCGCGCCCGCCTCGGGCACCGTCTGCAGCTGGTGCTGGTGGTGGAACTGCTGCGGTTGCTCTTGGTGTTGCGGGTATGGCTGTTGCGGTTGTTGGTAGTACTGCGAGTAGTCCGTCGTGTCCTCCGTCGGTTCAGGGTACTGCTGGACTTGCTGGGGCTGTTGTAGTGTCTGGAATGTGCATTGTACATTGTGTGATTTGTTATTACAGTAACTGGTAGAATTTATATGCAAATACTAATATAATTATTATATTACCATTACTTGAGTATATATTTATTGAGTTTCAAGTGCTAGTACAGTAGAATAATGCAGCTGTGTGTGTATTGGGAGTGATCTGAGGTCTACAATTATTGTTTCATTTATACGACCCAGGACCCACTCATCACTAAATACACGAGTACAAAACTGACCTGCTCGGCCCAAGAACCCGCACTGCACGAGTCAGTGCGGTGCTGCGGCGTGTTCTGTTGGGACCCTTCCGCCTGTCGGACAACATGCCTTGGTGTTATTTCAGTTCACTATCATTCAAGCATTTGTAGGACAAATTGTTAATAATTTGAAGCCATTATTTCATAAGAATTTTGTTAATATATAAAAAAAATATCCATTGTTTTAGAAATTATAAATAAAATATTAGTAGCTAACAACATTTCGACGTCGCCGGTCTGTTATATCCAAAGTGAGAATTAGGCATTTTGAAAGAACTGCATTTAATTAACTAAAAGAATCGATTGCACTTATTCAATTAATTCACTTATGCTTATTGTTTGATTATAAGGCGATACGATGACAGAGAGTCGGGAATGGAGAGATGCCTCTCCTTTAAATGTTAATATTATTGTATTGCAATGTCCTGAAACATGGCACAGAAGTACTAGGGCGCCGCCCACCGACCGAGAGCTGCAGCGCGACGGCGTGCAGGTCGCGCAGCCACTGCTGCTGCCGCGGGGACTCCTCGCCATTGCTGCCCGCCGCGTCCTCGGCGTCCGCGTCGCCGCCTTCCCCGCCCTCCGCGCCCCCCACCGCCTCCTTCTTGAGGGCCGGGTCGAAGTACTTCAGCCTGTGTTGGTTGGAACCAATGTACATTGCTTTTTATATTCTAAAGAGTAAATCTATAGAGTAGAGTACACTATCGAGACGCAGTGGTGCAGCATCTGACTGTAAACGCGATTGGTTGTCGGTCGGATCCCCATTCGGGGGAACGATTGAACATCTCACTGCATGAGGACACTGGCGGGTGCAGTCGCCGCACCTGTCCGCGAAGCCGGCCAGGGCGGAGGCCAGCGAGGCGCCGTAGGCGGAGGGCGCGCGCGCGAGGGCCCGCGCCGCCGCCTCCGCGTAGCGCAGCGCGCGCTCGCACTGCCCCGCGTCCGCCAGCCGCGCCGCCGCTACCAGCTTGTACACCTGCGCACATTGGGTGCTTTTAATCTTAGCTTGCTGAGACTTACTTAATACACGTATTATACAATATGTAACACCAGGTTCGAGACCAGCTACGTACACTTTAAAGATATTATTAAAATAAATAGCAGGTACTAATAAATAATAAAAAGAAAGCGTACCGTCAGTTCGTGAAGCACGTAGTCCTGGCTGAGCGAAAGTGCGTACTCGTATACCTCGGTGGCGAATATGGCGTGGTTGGTGGCGAAGCGCTCGAGGCGGGCGGCGCGAGGGTCGGCCAGCAGCAGCGACAGGCGGGGCGGCGCGCGGCCGGCGGGCGGAGCGCCCGCGGGGCTGCGGTGCGGCGCCAGCGGGTGCTGCGCGAAGGGCACGCCCGCGGACAGGTAGCAGAACTGCGCCGAGTACAGCAGCCCGCGCGCGTTCAGCGAGTCGCCTGCGAGGGACGGTTCGTGGTCAGAGCTTCGAATGAGCAAAGTGACGATTTTCTATAGAAGCCGCTAAGTAGTCGCGGACGTTACCGAGCTGCGTGAGGGTGCGGCGGTCCTGCTCGGGCCGGGCGGAGGGGTTGGCCAGCAGGATGGCGGCGTGCGGCCGCCAGTCGGCCCAGCCCGCGTCCGCCACGCACTGCGGGGAAACGACATGTGAGAATGGCTCCTGTCTCCGACTCACAAGCGGAACTTGTTAGGATCCTGCGGGACACCGACCGTCGCGGCGGGAGGCGCGCGTTGCGCCTGCGCAGCGTACAGCGAGTGCAGCGGGTCGGCGGCGGGCAGCGCGGCCACGAAGCGCGCGCACACGCCCGCGCGCTCGCGCCGCTCCCCGCCCGCCGCCAGCTGCATGGCGTGGCCCCACAGGCCGCACTGCATGGCCCACTCTGCGCGACAAGCATGCACTTTACTCTCGAAGAAGGGTTCAAGTATCTATCAGTAGGTTGATCAATCGTTCAACTTCAAATTTATAATTGTTATTGTCATTTGTACAAAATAAATATATAACGTTTTTCTTATTTACTGTTGTCAGACATTTGTGAACACATCTATTTTAAGCTTAATACGTCTTTCGAATATAACATCGCAGGCAGAGGTAACCTAGAATCTAGTTGAAAACGAAGTGATTTAATTTTCAGAACCAACCAAGTCCACATTTGTCGAGATCTAATCTTGACGGAAACTAAATATCAAGTAGACATTATTACTATATATTAAGTAATTAAGTGATGGGAAGGAGTTCACTCACCCAAGGCCTCTTGTTTGTTGCCATATATGAGGTAGTCCCTGAAACGGTCCACAGCCTCCTTTTCATCCACCGGCGGTTTCTTCACTTCCTCTTCTAGATCTGGAATCATTTAACAAAAAAAGATGAATGTCTTGTCTTTAAACTGCAGGCTTATAACAGTGCGACATTGCGTCTGTGCCAAAGCCATGAGACTTGTCACGCCTACCCGCTTATCTAGCTGAACTGTTTTATTATGTCTTTCTTGCGACGATCGCGCTACCGAAAACATCACCTTGTATTTTCATATATTTGGTACTTTAGTTTGACTCGTGATCAGTTAGATACAAATATACAATTTTCATTTATCACATTTAATGGAATCAATATTTACCGCTGCTCTTACGAGATAGAGGTTCGTATTCAAACTCCTCGGTGTTCTTCATCAATAACTCGGCAATATCAGAACCCACTACTACCTGTAAGTTAACAATTTAACATGTCAATAAATAATATTGTGTAAGATGAATTGGAAACTTTTCCAAGAATATTTAAATGCGAATTTCTGAATAAAATGGCAAAACAATCTTGGACGGACTAACAATATCTATTTGAAATTACTTGCTAAGTTTTGACTTTTGCAAAAGGCGCACAAAGCGTTGCTTTTATCAGCTTCATATGTATCAATTCATTCACGAATCGCACCATTATCTTGCCGTCCTGTTATCTATCGGATGACAATATAAAACTCTTAATGCGCACCCCGTTCTGGCGCAGCAGCAGCGCCAGCAGCTCCCACACGAGCGCCCAGCCGCGCGGGTCCGCGCCGCCCTCCGCCGCGGCCGCGCGCGCGCGCGCCCCGCAGTACTCCGCCACGCTCCTCTTGTGGGTGGCGCCTGCAAAGCACACCACACCATCACACTGACGCAAGCTCCCGCGCAAGGCAAGGCGAGGCAAGGCCATCGGCCTCAGCGGCCTCAGCGGCCTCACCGCACTCACCCTTGACGAGCGGGCCGGGATCCGCGGCGGCGGGCGCCAGCGCGCTCAGCGGCAGCAGCCGCAGCGGCGCCGCGCGGCCGTCCGCCGGATACGCCGCCGGCACCAGCAGCAGCGCGCGCGCGCTCAGCACGCCCTGGCGCGGGTTAACCATTACTTTTATGCTTCCATACAATAATAAAGACACATGCCTAAGAATTGGTATTAGAATTAAAATGAAAAATACCTTGACATGCGCAGTAGAGAACTTGAAAGGCGTCATCCGCTCGGAGCGCACCGTCGACTCCTCCAAGTGCAGGTTCAGGGACATGTCGGTCGTCAGCTCCCTGCAACACACCACCGCATCTCTTTACAACTTACCACCTTTTCACCATTGCTATCACTCTAGCATATTCTACTTCTACATACATACAAATTATAACAAAGCATTTACAAGGTAGAAACGTTAAGACTATGTATATACGAAATTCTAAAAAACATACAATAATTAGCATTGCACCATATTAATTAATAGCACTTCTATTAATTAATATGGTAAAGAAAAAAATAATATATGTTTATTTATATATATATTAAATATACACGTGGTAAATGAAAATAATGAAATGTGTGAGAAATGACAAGTGCGAAATGAATGTGCACCTAGGATATATAAAAACGACCAAACTACACAAATAGTTGATAGCCTGAAAAGGTTTCACAGACAAATAAAAACAAAAACTATATATATAATATATTTAGGTTAGGAAATAGTTTTTAAACAAATATAAGGACATGCGAAATAATGTACATGCAGAGAACTTATCATCTGTATTTCTTGGAGCCTATCATTGAATTCCATCTACAATATGACAATTTAACAGCTAAAATTACTATTATTTTTTTTTTGTAGCAAATACAACAGAGGAAACCTAATGATAAGACACTTCGTTCTCCACTCTCCACCCGAAATCAAGACAGTGCTGTCTTGTTCACCAGAGCGGAGAATTGAACATAATTAAACTATAATCCTTGCTCAGAGTGGGACTCGAACCTACAACCAATCGCGATTACAGTACAGTACACTCATAATTTCATATTAAAGTTCAATCAACGTGTAGCTTGCATACCTACAACAAACTCTAATAACTGTTAAAAAAAAAAAGTATTTAAACAATCAACTACCCTGGACCACACATAAAGATCCACAGATTAAAAAGTACAGCTATACAATCCCACAAACATACAAACAACACAAGACCGTGTCACCAACAGTAAGCGGCACCACGTGCCACTACCACAACACGACTGGACGGAGAATTACATCACTGGTCACTACTCACCTGTCGGAGAAGTCGGTGCGCAGAGAGACGGTGTCGCGAGCACGCGCGTAGTACCTACACCAACCACACTATGCAGTTTATGCACTAATGCGTTACACGACAAAGCATGTACAGTTCGCATATTTCAATTATATAAATTTCAATTTTATTTATTTATGATTGAAAAAAATATATCAAAAATCATCTGAATCGATGATAACTTGCCATTGACCATAGTCTAATTTTGTCTATGATTGCATTTAACATATTTTTATATAAGTAGTATGCAAAATGTAATGTATATTATATTATGATAATGGTTTGTTAAGCTTTTTCTTGTATACATATTATACAAACAACTATATTTTATTTATAACACTTTTAAAGTGTTATATTCACACACTTATGAAAATAAAAAATAAAAAAATTAATATATATAATAAACTATGTTTGGAAATGATTTTGACAAGGCTTATTGTCAGTCAGTCAGTCAGTCAGTCAATCACTTGTCAGATAAATCATTATTTATTTTATCAAATATTTGTAATCATCGTTATTTAAAGAACAAAACAATAATGTAACAAAAGCTATTTACAAATCAAAGTTGTAGTACAATTTTAAAATGTATTATTATGAGTAAATAAGACAGTGCTCCACACTTGCTATATATATAGTGTATTCTATTTATTTTCGGCAAAAAAAACACTAAGATTTGATTGATGTTTTATATCTCTAATAACGAATAACTTAAAATTTAACGCAAACAACAAAACTTGTCAATTGAATAATTCTTAGTATGTATATCAAATAAATATTCGTTAATAGTAAGCTGGTGAATGTATGAACGATGTTATAAAAGACATATTTAGAAAACGTATAAAAATTTGAACGCAACGGGATCTGAACCCGCGCCTCTTCGAAACCGTTCAAGGCTGTTATATTGTGATGACTGTGATAATAATGATCATGATGATATCACATTACCCATATGTTATGTAGTGTTGTGTAATATTAGTATACATATATTACTTTTAGTATACAAATATTATATATTGTGAAATGTCCCATCAATATGTGTTGCCAGTGCACAGCTGCGTATACACAGCAAGTCCTGTTTGTTACATTTGTATAGTGTTAATGTGGCGTGTGGCGTGTGGCTTGTGGCTTGTGGCTTGTGGCTTGTGTACAGTAGGGTGGTGGTAGTGTAAGGACAGTCTGCGGTACGCACGTGTCGGCAGCCTTGAGCCCGTTGGCGCTGGAGCGCCCCGAGTGCACGCTGCCGCGCTCCTCCGCGCGCCCCTCGTAGCCGAGCCCGCCGTAGCCTGAGTTACCATTGGAAATATTATAACATGTTCGAGATAACTCAATACAAAATATAATATATAAAAGCTTGTGAAGTAAATAAAAATATATTTTTTTGTAACGAAATTCCCACACCGACTCACCGTCATACAAGTTAGCGGCATACACCCCCGGGTGCAGCAGCTGCTTGTAAATGCGCATGTAGGCGGCGGGGTCGCTGCGGCGGAGGCGCTCGTAGTACTCGTACTGGCGGCGCTGCGCCTCCAGCGCCTCGTCCCACGCGCCCGCGCCCGCCGCGCCCGCGCCTGTCGCGTCCGCGCTCGCGCCCGCCACGCCGTAGCCGGCTGGCGAATTGTGTGCATCACGACGCGTTTATTAGCAATGTGTATGTCACACAAAAGTGTATGACAAACACATGGTGTGTGTAAGATCCGGTTTCTTAATTCCATGTAATTTTTAAACATTGTTCTTTGGACTTTTTCTCCGTATGAACTTTAATTACGCCAAATTTCGTACGCGTCTTTCTGCATAATTTTCGCAAAAAATGATGCCAAAGTTCTATTTCACGTAATAACACAACAATGATACATTATATTAATACGTAAAAAAAATAATTAATAACAATTAATTCGTCAAGTTAGAGTCGTATCTGACGAAACGCAATGGTTGCAATTTGTGGGCAATTTAGACGGGAAAGTGTTTTTACACTAATAATAATAATATGGCAACTAAACAAAGACTTTAGACACAGTTGTACTTTGAAACTAGCATTTCATTATGTCTGAAAGAAGCATAAAACGAATATAGCGGTATTAGTAACTTATCATCACTTTTCGGCCTCCTCTACAAAAAATATATAGTTTGAAATGAAACTATTTTAACCGGATTAATCGCGTATAATTTTGGTAATCGAAAATACATTTTTAGAACCCAACGTTTCGAACACTTTACAGTAGTCCGTGGACAAAGCTAGACTGAGATGGCATTTGTCTGTCATTTGATACAATTATTAAATCAAACTACCGCCAACGATTTCTTAGTTTCCCCGCGTATTGCCCTGGATTCTTGCAAAATAAGCTGACTGTATCTTGCTCTCAGGTATTGAGACTCCAAAGTGTTCAGTATTTGATAATAATTATATCAAATGACAGACAAGTGCCACCTCAGTCTACCTGTGACCACGGACTACTGTAATGTGTTCGAAACGTCGGGTTCTAAAATGTATTTTCGAATACCAAAATTACACGCGATTAATCCGATTAAAATAGTTTCATTTCAAAATGAGTAATAATCGTGAAAATCAAAGAACTCATTAATATATAGTTTGCTTAAATGTCTCATAACTGAGCACATTTAACTTAACCCGTATTTGTACAAAACATAGACACAAACCTTCATAATAATGATGGTGGCGATGCCTGCGCCTCTCGTCGCGGTGGTCGCGGTGCTTGCGCCGCCGCGGCTCCTCGCCGTCCTCGTCCGTGGCGGTCGCCTCGCGGGACCCCGCGCGGGACCCCGATGAGTAAGTTTCTCCTACACGTGCATTAATATTTAAAAATTGAAAACCTCAGTGTTGTCAGTCCTACGAGAAACTAACATCGGCTCAGCTATTTAAATAATAATGATATTATCATACAACACTTGAACCTGTTACCTTTTAGACAGCTTTTTTAACACTCTTCACGTACTTAGTATATAAACTAATAAGGTTTTTCTAGGCAGTATCTAACGTAAGTTAAGTTATATGTAAATTAAACATATTTCCCTGAGATATTTACAATTTTCTCGTCCATCTGTCTTTTTCTCGGAGTTAGTCAGGAAATCGATTGAGTCAATTTAAAAAAAACTTTGAAATATTGTTTTTTAATCATTTATGGACTACGTGTACTCTGACAATTAGAATGATTATGTTTATTATAAAGGCCAAAAAAAAAAACCAGAGAGCAATAGCTGTGTAATAACACAGTTTCAATAAAAACACAAATAAAAAAAAAATTACAAAAAAATCAATCAAATATTTTTGTAAAATTTACTTTTAAATTTTCTACTTGCAAAATAAACAATTTAAAATACAAGCTTTTTAAAAATAAGTAGCACTTGTAAATTTCTAATTTATTCATTTTCATCATTGACTAACCCTAGTTAGTCTAGTGCTAACCCATATATTTAGAAAACGTATAAATATTTTGAACACAGCGGTATTTGAACCCGCGCGTCTTGAAAACCGTTCAAGCGCTCTGACCGCTATCCCATGCGTTCTACATTTAGCTACGTTGAAACTCTTATAGTATAGTGTGTGAATAACACTTTCAAGATAAAAAAATGTTAAAATCAAATAAATAAATAAATAAATAGTGCTTCTATCCAGCTCGGGAAATCAATTCTTGCCCACAACAGATATTTGTATAATGAGCATGGTTTATCTATATTTTGAAATATCTGTAACATTTATCAGTTACCTTATCAGCATAGCAGACATCTTATTTAGTTTAAAGTCAGATAAACACGTGCGATTCATCCAAAACCGTTCATAAAATAACATAATAACAAAAAATAACTTAGTAAAAAACGAACAGACAACGTCTCCGTGCTTCAGTTTAAAAAATTCGTATGACAGTTGTAGGTTTAAATACGAAATCCAATAAACATTGCCCTAATCTAACTATGCAAATCACTTGTGGCGCAGTGTAACAGTTGTGGGTTCGATTCTCAGTCAGGGAAATGATTATAGGTAAATTATTTTATTTTGCCTGTAACGGTATAATAAAACGGGGCGTTATGTTCCGTCATTCGACAACAATGTCTCGAACTCAGTCATGCCAGTAAGTTCTCTATGCTTTTGCTATTCTATTCTATTCAGCCATACTATTAACAAAATATTTATAAATTATTAATAAGTATTTATTAATAAAGTAAAGTCCAAATCGTTACAGTTATTTAGTTTAAAAAAAAACCAAACACGAAACGTTTCTTATTTCTTACATGCATCCACAATGCCGTTATATGGTATGAAATTTAATTTCGCATTATATATTTTATAAATGATTTTCTATCTTATGATGTGTAAATAGAGTTTAAGTTCCAATGAAAGCGACGTGTTATCGAAATCCAATGAACCTCGCTGCATGCATAATAGAGGCTTCACACTGCGTTATTTGTTACAAGTAACAGTTACAATATAATTATATTAACTATTATTTTCTTTTACATTTGCTCACATTTTGTTATATTTAATTAAGTGTTTTCGCGTTAAAAATGTAAGTCGCCTAGTAATGCGTACAATTGATGAATCATTATAACGCTACTGGCTGAACTAAATGGTTTTGGGTGGAAATACCACTCTGGTGTAAATTTACAAGTTTTCCCCGATTCGGTTACACTAAGTGCTAGTTGGTTTGTATCTAAAATGATAGACAAAATTTTGAAATGAAACTATTTTAACCGGATTAATCGCGTATAATTTTGGTATTCGAAAATACATTTTTAGAACCAGACTTTTCGAACACTTTACAGTAGTCCGTGGTCACAGGTAGAGTCTACCTGTGACCACCTGTGAAACGTCGGGTTCTAAAATATATTTTCGAATACCAAATTATACGCGATTAATCCAGTTAAAATAGTTTCATTTCAAAATGTGTAATAATCGCGAAAATCAAAGAACTTATTATGATAGTCAAAATTTCAGTACTTACCTACAAAAGTCAGCGAATTACTTGACACAAAAACACACCGAACTTTCCAAAAGGTGTGAAAGCAAAATTTGAAAAGAAAAAAATGAATAGGACACATAAATTGAAAAGCGCAAATTCTTATATGGGAAAAACTGAATAAAATAATGAAAAGCTAATGTGCGCGTGCGCTCAAAACACCGCAATACATACAGTACCATATACCTTTTGATTTACTACTATCTGATATAGCATCGCCACTGAACGTTACGACTGCAACACAAATGACTGAAATGATTATTGAAATAATCCAAAGGTAAAAAAACCTAAGAAGTCAAAGTTATAAAAGAAATAACAAAATTACTCTAAACATAACTAAGGCCTTTACGTAAATGCTAAAAACAAACGACTCGACAGTAAACGGTAGGTACTTAATACTCATACTTAGTGCTAAATTGACATCAATGTATTGTAAAACATTTTTAGAAATCCTATACAAATTATTTCGCAGCGGGATTCAAACCCGCACTTGCGACAAGTTTACTATAGGCGTTAAGTTTTCTAAAAATGTTTTTCAATTTCCTGAGTGTGTGAAAAACACTTAAAAAAATGTAAAAATATCAAATAAATTGCACAATAGCTCTACTTTTGACTTGAAAAATGGTCCTATTGTATAATCACTATAATCCCATATCGTAGTACTCACCCTTTCTTCTATCATCATCGTCCCGGTCCCGCCGCAGCGAAGTCAGCTTCCTGGGGTCGATGTCCCTATAGCGGGCATCGAACCGGTGGCGGTCGCGCGGGCGGTCGCGAGGGCCGTCGCCGCGCCGCCCGCGCTCCTCCTCGTGGCGGCGCTCGCGCTCCATGGTGTTGTAGCGACGGCGCTCCCTGTCCTCGTAACGCCTGTCCTTGTCCTCCCCGCGTGGAGGCTTCGACGAGGTGTACGACCCGTCCCGGTATTGCCTGGAATTTCATTACTTGTTTTTAATTTGTGCTTTTTTAGTGAAATTTCTTCTTCGATATTCTTCAACTAAGAAAGAAAAGTGATAAATTAAATAGAAAAAGACATCAGATAGTTTTTTATTAGTTGAAACTTATACTTTCGTAGAATAGACTACGGTACGATACAAATAAAATTGTGCAAATAAATGTTCAATATTTCACTTATATTATTTCAAACAATAATATAAGTGAAATATTGAAGACCTGCGACATTTCCCAATATTGATTTTAAAAATAGATCATCAGTCTATCATTCATTATACAATTAAATTAGATTAAAAACAACGAGGCCTCACCTTCGGTCCCTCTCCTTGTCGCTGTAATAGTCGGTGTCGGTCTCGTATCGGCTTCGTGTGCTGCGTCTGCGTCGGCGGAGGTCGGGGCTTCCCCCCCGGTAGCGGTCACGCCGGTCCTTGTCGGGGCGGCGCTCCTCCCGGGCCGATCGCCTCTCCGGATCGCGATCATACTTCCTATCGCCTCGAGAGTAACTACCCCTATCCTTGTCGCGCTCCCTGTCCCTGTCCCGGTCCCTCGACTTCTGCTTCTCCCTGTCGTTTCTCGGAGACGACTTGAACGCTCTGTCTCTTTCTGAATCCTCACCCGAGGTGACGCGATTGAGAGATTGTCTTCGTGAGTTGTTCGACGGATACTCTGTAGCTTCCGCCGCGTCATGGCTCCTTTCCTTGGCCGCTTCTGCTACACTCGCATTCGAGCCATCATACGTTATGATGCTTAAATCCTGTAAATTCTCGCCTTCCATCGTTATTTCTCTTTGTTGGTCGTCGATAGAAGCGCTGTAGTCAGGCGACGTGGCATTGCTGGCCTCGCATGCTCCAATTATACTCCTCGAAGAATTTCTAGGCGGTTGGTCCGTATAGTCCGAACCATCAACATTTTGTTCACGAATTTCACTCCTTACTGTGTCGGGCGCTATGGGATAGTCGTGATCTACTCCAGTGACAACCCTGTGCTCGTTAGCCGCGGCGAAGTTCGAAGTCTGATACTGCGGATATTCGTCGTTGCTAGGCTCGCCCGGCACCATCCTGTCGAGGCCTACGGGCCGCCTGTCCCCTCCACGGTTAGCACCGGATGGTGCATAGTTATCGGCGACCTGCTGGCCCTCTGCCTGTCTGTAGGGCCGCCCACTTCCATCAGTGGGCTGTCCATCTATCTGTCGGTCCATATAATCATCTCCGACAACTTGGTTGTAAGAGTTTTCAGCTTCTGTCTGTTGCCCGGGCACCATGCGTGCTAGACCTGGAGGGGGTTCATCGCCAGAAATATTAAGAGTTTGGTTGTATTCAACTTCCTGTTGTCCTACCCCCATTCGTCTTAGCCCCGGCGGAGGAATATTTCGGCTGAAATCAGTATTCTCGCCATAATCACCACTAGATAAATGTTCTGTCTGTAAATATTCGTTCCTATCATTTTGTGGTGCTATTTCTAAATTATCAGGCACTTGAGGTTGGACCGGCATTGACCTGTAGCTGGTGACATGAGGCTGGTCAGGTCTTTCTGAATTATCGGGAGTAGTTTCTAAATTAGCACCAAAGCTCGCTGACAGCCTGTCTTGATTGACAACTTTATTGACAACACTTGGAGATGTAAGGCTTGCACTAGGCACGTGAGGTACAAATGGTTGAGGCTGGGCACTTGTCGGTGCTTTCGCTATATTTTTATGGGAAAAAGGAGCACCACTTTTAAATGGATTTTGGTTGGGTGACGATTGAAAGTTTGTTGGAGGAAGAAGAGGCACAGACGAAGGGGGAGGAGGCAGACTAGCAGTCACCATAGAAGAGGAAGATGGTACATTCATTGGAGGCAAAGATTGTTGAGGTACAGTATTGCCCAAAGACGAATTCACTGCTTGTACATTATGATTAAGTAGATGTTGAGATGAAACAGGTGGTGGAGGAGGTAGAGATTGAGACAATAAATAGTTTTGTGAAACAGACAGTGGAGAAACTGAGGGCTCGGGAGCTTTGATTGGCTCTATATTGTCTTTTACTTGTTCAACATTATGGCTGGATGGATGAACATCTATTGGAATATTTTCATGGTTAGCAATTTTAATTTCCTGTACAGAGTTCACTAATTCATCATAACTTTCCCTTCTATTAACATTTTGAGCACTACTTGTAGGATTAGAATGTTCATTAGAATGTTTGGACCAGTCACTGTTAGTAAGACTCATATCATTGAACCCAGAGTGTGAGTAATTAAAATTAGTAGCATCAGTATTTGGACCAGGGCTACTTTTACTTGAATTTCTTGATTGATTTTCACTTCTATATGTATCTTCAGATTGTGTGTGAGGTCCGTCGCTAGAATCCTGCGACATTTGTGATTCTATTGACCACTGAGGTGTTAAATTTTCTAAATTAATTCGTTTTCCTAAAGCTAAGTTAGGTAATTGTTCCTTTACAATATCTTTATCATTTAAACTTTTCACATCTTCTCTCTTATCTTTCACAAACAAATTACTAGCACTTTTGTGAATAGAAGGTCCAGCAATTATATTATTTTCATAACTTAAATTTTCCACATGTAATGATTCTTCCTGGTTATTTTTTAAGGATTGATTAGAGGATAGTACTTCAGGTTCTTTTTTCTCCTCCATTGACCAGTTCCAGCTGTTTGTTGGTGCAAAACTTTCTTCTATGACATTAGAATTATTGAATGTTTGAGCCTGAGCAGCAGGTTGTGGAGGAGCACCTTGGTTAATAGAATTTTGATAATGTTTAGAAGAATCCTCCCATCCCCATCCCCAATTATCTTCCCATGCATCTGCATTTCCTTCATTTTGGTTCAAATTTTGCTGTTGAAGTGGCTGATTATGGCCATAGTTCTGCTGGTATCCTTGTTGGTCAAAATTCTGATTAACATAATTTTGATTATATGGTTGATGGGGCTGCTGGTAATATTGGTTTGTGTTATTAACATAAGGTTGTTGTTGGTACACTTGGCCATATTGTTGGTTGTACTGTTGTTGCTGTTGCTGCTGCTGCTGGGGCATTTGCCAAGATTGTTGTCCTGGAGGTGGCCCCTGGTATGTAGGAAACATGTTCTGTTGATTCCCATATGGCTGAAATATAAATAAAAATCAAAATAAGCTCATTTTGAATCTATTCACTAACTTCCACATACTTAAACAATCTATCTAATAAGGTTATTTTAGTTGAATTTGATATTATCAAATCTAGCCATATCAAATCTAGCCATATCAATGTCAAATTGCTCTCTAATATACTATAAATAAATCACATGATAGCTTTCAAAGATCTCAGGAACAAGTATTGGACCACGTCATTGTTTACGTCTGTTGTGATATAACCTGCGTTACCTGTGGTGCAGCAAAGGTCTGCGGGTCGGGCCTCGGCGACGCGGCGCCTTGCCGCTTGATCCACGACATTCTGCGCTACTGTCACTTACGTTACATTCGTGAAACAACTCCTCACATATGTTTGGGGCAAACAGCTTTGTCACTATCGCACAACGCAAATCAAATTGAAAACACTTTCACTTTCACAATTTATAATATCACCGCATATTTTTTTTTTATTAACAATACGCTACCCGAGTTACAAGGTGTCAAAATTATTTATTACTTAGCAAGCTAGCTGGCTTTATTAAATTATTTCAACTACAATTTCGTATTGAATCGTTGACAGCAACACATCGATCGAAGGTGCCTTGTTGGCAGTGTAGCCATGCTAATTTGGTAATAGGCACTTAAAAGATAGGTAAAAAATTATATAGGTATACAGGTAAAAAATTTACTATTGGATATGTTACCTTGTTAGATAATAACTAAATTTTATAATTGTATTAGAATCTGTTCCAATTAAGTTTAGTTAAACTAAAAATCACGATTACTGGGTGCGTAAGGTTTGATTTAATAAAAATATATTTATTAACTTTAAAACAACAGATATTAACAAAGATTTTTTTTATGATATATGAAAAAAGATTGTGAGCAGGGTTTTTAAATATAAGATATTCTAAAATAAATCTCTAATTGGCAACTTTATGATTCTTGTGCTACTTAAATATGGTCATTTTAAAATACGAATACACTATTAAGTAATTTGACAAAAGTTACATAATCTAACTGTATTAAATGTTTTTTTTCTCCCTTTCTTTTGTTTTATTTATCTTTCAGTTCTTTGTTTAAGGCGCTTCGATTACATTTCTTGGATTAGGATTTTATTTTTGATTTGTCGAGCTATTTAATGTTTGATATGACAGCTGTTAAATGTCAATAAACTATGTTTAGACTTTTCAAGCTGTACAGAGTGGATTTTTATTTTTTATGTTTACCCCCTACAAGCCATACTGCTAACTGCAGTAATATCTATAACATTTACCGTAATTGACTATTAACAGTTGAATTGAACAACGATAAGAACTATGCCGAAACGGTGCAATCCATATATAGACGATATTGTTCAACAGAGCAAAATGCATATAGGCCTTAAGCAATTTAACAACAATAAAGATAAACTTAAACAAGTTTACGGTAAACGTTATTCTTTTTATTCTCATCAATTTTTTTAATAATAATTCATGTTATAGTTACATACTTTTTGTAGAAAAAACTTTACAACTGCTTTTCCGAGGTGCAAATAAAGCTCAACATGATGATGCAATACAAATTTCTGATATAATATCAATAGAAAGAAAAGATGGAATGAAACAGTTATTTATAGGAAAAGATGGCTCGCTTTTACATTCAGGGTCTATGGTAACTTTGGATTTATTTTATCTTACCATTGTATATTATATATGACATAATAAAAAAAGCCATTGATTCCATCTTGGCACTGTGGTAAAGCTTCAGAGTGCAGAAGCAATTGATCGCGGTTGTTCCATTCTCACTCGATGGAATGATTCACTTTAAATTATTTTCTCAAATATTGTAAATTATTTTTTATTTGTAATAAATTGTAAAAAGCTAATGACTTGTAACTTCTTTTAGGCATTTGATAAACATTCAATTAAAAAGGAGTGCGCTTGTATTGCACTTACATCAGACCGCTGTGAATATTGTGAGATTGCGTTATGTACTCCTTGTCAGCATAAATGTACAATGTGCAATTTAGCATACTGTTCTAAATGCTCTTTACTCGGGTGAGATACAATCTTTATCAAATATATTTAAGTGATCTTCGCAATTATTTGAAATAATCTTAATAATTTATTTTTACAGCTCTGAGGGTAACGAGATATGCGTATCATGTTATAGTTAACACTATCAGTGCTTAGTTAGAAATAAATATTTGAATAACAAAAATAATACATGTAAGAAAGTAAGTGCACATATTATAATTAATGGGAATGTCGATTGAAAATAAAAATGAAAAGATTTTTATTCACTTAAACCTATTATTGTAAAAAATATTAATTATCTCAGACAACTTTTCTTTTGTATAATAAAATTGAAATATGATATAAGGCTTAGCCTCGTGTTGTTACTTATTCTAATTTATGGAAGAAATAAAATATTAAAATACATTTTCAACTTTTTTATTTCCATAAAAAATACAAACAATGCCACATTAGCACCTGTTGATTGTAATTCCTTGCCTCCTGCTTTACATAAACTGTTCAATGTCAAAATTATATATGCTTGTATAACATAAATGAAAATATTTGTTATTTCCATAAGTATTGTGCTTGTCGTTTTTTATTGAGACATCGGTAATTGACTTTATAACAGACCATGTATGTTAAATCACGTTGCTCTTATTCTACTTTGTAATAACAACCAAAAAAAATATTTTCTTTTGTATTATTGGTATTTGTATGTCTTTGTATTGGTCTTGTATTACAATTAGACACAATATATACTCACATTCTAAACCATTACCCAAAACAATTTGTATTAAAACTTAAAATATAAATTCAAATAAAATCTTATTATAGAGAATATAATGCCACAGTATAACAACCTTTAAAAAGGCTATTTTTTAAACTGACAATAGTCAAATATCAAATATTTTATTGTTGAAATGAAAATGAAGCCACGTAATATATTTGGTATTAATACATACATACTAGTATATAATAACAAGCTAGCCAATATATTAATTAAATACAAAACAGAAGTAATATTATTGTATATATTATTTACACAGCATCTGTACATAGAAACTTACTTTAGTGTTAAACTTAAATTAAGATATCTCTATCTTAAAGTAAGTAGTACATACATTTCTAACTATTTAATATCATTCACGTCTCATTGTAGAAATTTCTTTATTTTATTTCTTATATTATATACAGATATTTTTGTAATTATATAAATTTATGTTACAATCATTTTAAATGCATATTACAATTGCCATTCGTTTAGAGCGATTTGAGTGAATTCTATAACATTTAATTTAAATAAAATAAAAGTAAGAAAATGCGCCAATTTAAAAAAATAGAAAGTTCACTCGTAGCTGTGTCACTGACCCCTGATACAACGCAAGTCGTTATTTAAATAATTCGCTTGTAATATATATAGTCCTTAGTCATTAAGTGAGTGTAAATTCTCGATTAGGTACCTCATCAGGTCAAGCACTTGTTAGTCATTTCTTATCACCAAACAGTAGAAAATCTATTATATATAAAATTATCTAGACAGACTCTAATGCCGTTTTATGATAATAAATTACAATTTCAACTTAGAGTTCTGTGTATTAAATAGAAAAAAATATAGGATTTATGGGCAATTATGACGATTCACAATCGCCATATCTACAATTTACTATATTTATAGTATTTTATTATAAAGTTATCATTGTTGAAATGCTGCACTAAAATTTGCGCTTAAAAATAATAATTACAAATTGTTTTATAGCAAATTGAGTCTTAAATTCTTTATATTACTATATTTGTAAGAAAACCCCTCAAATGATGGCCTATATAGACATCATCGGTGTGGTATTAGAGGAATAGGTATCTGAAGAGGACCGTGGCCGCTATGCCCAGCAACAGCGGCACCACCCACGAGCCCCAACCGCTGTCGAGAAAGGCAAAAGAAAATAATTTCAGTGGAATTTGCAATATCACCATTGTTTCGTATAAATCATTCCTCCGAGCTTGGATCGAACCCGCGTCCAATCGCGTTTACAGACACGATGGCTTTTTAATAACTGTTTAATATAAGTTGTAATAAGCGTATAAGAATTTCAACGTAGCTGGATGTAGAACGCATGGCTTAGCGGTCAGAGCGCTTGAACGGTTTTCAAGAGGCGCGGGTTCAAATCCCGCTGCGTTCAATTTTTTATACGTTTTCTAAATATGTCTTGTTCTCTTGTATTTTTTTAGTGGCACAGCTCAGTGCTCCATCTTTCGCTTTTAATAATAAACGGCGTAACTGTTTCTTTTAATTATAAGCTTAAGCTATTACATAAACAGCTTCAAGTAACTAGATTAAACGTTTTGACACTATTATTTCATAATTGGATTCAAACCCATAATCATTTTATGTAAATTTATTAAGTGTTCTTTCACATTACAATAATTAATAATGCGATCCTAACAAGATCAAATTGATGTTTATAATTAAATAAAGTGTATCGCTTGAATTATAATACTAAGATTCAATTAACCGTCTGGTAAGGTGCAATATTAAAAATGGAAAAATGTACAGCTTCACGCTTATTTCCGCACAGCAAGGTAGCCAGTGCACCTAATCGAGACACTGACTACGTCCGACTGTAAACGCGATGGTCCTGGGTTCGATGTCCACTTGGAGCAATATTCATTCCTCCGCTCCGATGACAAGGCAAAGCGGGGCGGTGTGTTTCGTTACGCAATACGCAATGTACCGAATTTGGGTGGAAAGTCGATAACTCAGCTGGAATCTTTAAAAAATATAGTGATAACGAACCAACCACTCTTTTAAAAATGTTTTATTAATTTGCTCATTAAAATTTAATTGAGAATCGGTTTCCCTTAAAAAAAAACAAATAAAAAGACATAACGTGGCTGAATACACAAGATTGAATGTAGGTACAAAAGCCACTCGGGGCAACGATTATATTTAAATCGTTTATTAGGCTATTAGGCAAACCGCAAGCTTTGTGTTTCGAGTGAAATGTGGAAAACTTAGAATGTTTTCACTAGTTTATTTGATTCCATTCTGCTATGTGCGGGAGAAGCACTAAGATAACGAGTTATAAGGACGCAAAATGTCATACAATACATTATATAGTACGAGTGGCTTATTAACCTGTAAAAGACAACTCGGGAATGATCGTGGCTGACCGTAACGTAGGCGAATGATTCATCAATAAATATATGGAATGTGTATATATTAATTACAATAGATAATAAATAAAAAACCTTGAAAAAATAACTGTAATGCATACAAATATAAATGGCATCATTTAAAAAATATATCTTCCTCAATTATTGTGCGTTTCGATGTACGCTTTAATCGTTGTCTTATCATTCCAATAAGTAATACTATAAATAGTAACAAATTGTTATTAAAATGATATAATTTCAGATTAAAAACTAAATGATCTATACAAATAAATCAATTTTTAGTGTCTGTTTGTATGTGTTAGATGGCATATATACCAAAATAAATTTTTTTTACAATTTTTGTCTGTCTGTTCGTTCTGGCTGGACCTATTTTGACGGGACTTTCACTGGCAGAGAGATGGTGTAATAAGGAGTAACTGAGCTACTTTGATTTTAGAAATCTACGCGGACGAAGACGCGAGCTCAGCTAGTAACAAATATAAAGGAAAGAAGACGATGACAAAACAAAACTATGTAATCTCTGTAACAAAAACAATGAATTTGGAACGATAAATAATAAGCCATATATGATCAGTTGCTTTATTAAATGAATACAATCACAATAATATGTATCGTCATGACCGCGTACAGTGAACCTACGAGCACCTACGTTGCGGAGAAAGCTACCAACGATCAATAAGCACTAAATGAAATAATTATATAATATAAATTTTTATATGATAAATTTATCCCATTAGCTGTACCCATTACTATTTTACAGCACCAAGTCCCATATACTATGTGTAAATATTAAAAAAGATTAATGAATACGAAAAAATAACAATCTTCGATAAGCCCCGCGATGAAAAACATCAAAGATAAAAAAATCAATACATAAAATATAACATTGTGTAAATAAAATTACATTTAAATATAATATTAGCCACTTATACAATAATATACTTTATTAAAATATATTAATTATCTATGCACTAATTCTCTACATAATATAATCTATGCTTTTGGTATCTATAATCTACGTACTAAATTTAAAAAAAAGCATGGAACTGATTAAAAATCACAATTTTAGATATTTGGTATCATTAAGTACAAATAGTGAGCAAATACCTTTGAAACGCTATGAAACTATGTGCGAGGCGTTACAATGTATGTGTGCATTTTGTGTAATGTATGAATGCAGATAATTTAATTGAGATCAAAATAAGATGGATAGATGACACACGATATATATAAAAGTATATAAGTTCTAGATAAATTACTAAAATCCATTAAATAAAAAATGTAAAATATATAATATTAATAAGAAAATAAATACATTGTAAAAATTTAATTTGCATATGACATATAATTATCTGTACAAGCTATATAATAGTCATTCAAAATTGAGACAATATAAAAAATATTGATTTTAACAAAGCTATGTGAACCATATTTTATTTTTATATGAATACTTCTTCGACTTATTCGTGAACTTGTGATTTATCCATCTCAAAACGAAAAAAATATTTCTAGTGTAGTGTTACAATAATGAACGGGACGCTTACAAACAAAGATACAACGAGTGTCAACAATCATAAAAAAAAAATTGTAACCATTCAAAACATAGTAACTAATATACAGCCACTTCATGGCAACTTCAATGTCATAATTTTCATTTATTGACAATGACAGTGAAATGTTTTTTTTTTAAATTGCAGTATTTGTTGACACGAATTGAACATAGAAAGCCTTAAAAACGAAGTGTAATAAAATATTTTTTTTCTTTTAAATTGTATTTATACCTTTAGATATTGTATGTGAAAAATAATATTGTCAGTTCACGGTGACAAAGCGTATGAGGATGAGACGCGTATGTTTTTTTTTTATCGTTACCTTACGACCTTACGCCTCGAGTCAAGGCAAAGTAAAGTAACGATCACATGAGATAAAAATACATTATTAAATATAATACTATTATATTTATTACTTTTAAACCCAAGCAAGGTTTTAGTGTGGTTACCGAATGAATGAAGAATGAATGGGTTAACCCTCAAACGCATCGTGTTTTTGCAGATTGTTAAATTATTTAATAGGTGACCAAACATAACTTGCTATAGTCACTTTGAAATTAATTAAATTGAATTTAATCGTTAATATTATATTATAGTATGAAAGGTACGATAACAAAATAAAAAAATAAACCCTATACTATAGTGTTACACACCACAACCAATTAATGAAAATGTTGCCAAAACACATCCACAAGCTTAAACAGGAATATATATTTTTTAATATTTTTTAAAGTGTTATTCGCACACTAAGGAAATATGACTTGTAAATATGTCTTAAACAGGAATAGATTATTAAATTAGTAACGATACAGACAGTGCTATTTAGCTTTTGTGGAGGCAGTACATTCACGGACACTAATAAAGAAATGTTAATCAAATTGCTTGCAAAGTTATTATATTTCAAGGGTGTACTGTATAAATAATATTCTATAAGTTTTTATTATTTTTTTAGTCTACAGAGAGCGCTTTTTCAAAAAGTCTTAACTTAATAAAATAGCAAACTCGTATACACTCGTACTTTAGCTAAATTATTTTGTCTATACTTATACACGTTTAGCGTTCGAAGCGGTTGTCTGTCCGTGCGTGTCTGTGACAGGTAAAAGTAAAGTTAAGTTTAGGAGATTACGCACTTGGGCTGCTCCATTTGTTGGTCGTTGGTCCACCGTGCCGGTAGACTGGTCTTTATTTGTTTCCTCTCAGCTTCCACTATTTCACCTATCTTGTATTTTTTCATTAACGCTCTGTGGACAAATGTTAGGATTAGAGAGCTTTTCATAAAGAACTTTCGTAAAGCACAGGAGAAGATCGTCGTAGAATAGAACGTTCACAATTTTTTAACGAAGAATATCGCACACTAAGGAAATTGAAAAAGAAATATTTGGAATACTTGAACGGTTTTCAAGAGGCGTGGGTTCAAATCCCAAAAAAAAAAAATTTATACGTTTTCTCTTTTATGTCTTTTTCAATATACAAACACGTTGGAAGGATCATTTCATTGAATTTGGTGTTTTGAATATATCTTCACAGATAAACTAGAAATACAACCATTTATTTTCATTTTTTTAAAATTATTAATTAATTAATTTAAATATACTTTAAGTAATTTCTCTTTTGTGTACCAAAACTCATATAAACAATCAAAAAATATATAATTAAATTAAAATATAAAACCAACCTAGCGTCAGAACTGTGACTGACATCTTCAAAGGCTTCAGTAGAGTCCTGTCCTGCTAATTCCATAAGCACCTCTTCACCACCAGGATGCTATAAAGAACATAATTAAACATTCGTAAATTTAGTGCTTTTTCTTAGTTGTAAAAGTTTGTATTGAAACGAAGACCTATTATCGAGTAATATTTATTATTTTTCAATACTCTTTTTGACAGTAAGAATTTATTAATTTCAAATTAATTTATATATTATTCATATAAGAGTATAATCTATAACTAGCTTTTGGCCCCTGTTGTATGCCCGTCTGTTAACCTACAACTAAAATCGCGCTGAATCGTATTTAGGAAAAAAATCTAAAATTAATACAATAAAAAATACTATACTTTTTGGGAGGAAAAGTTGCAAAAAGAATATGTTAATTTGCGGAAATTATTGCAATAATAAAACAACTTTATAAAAAAAGATATATTTAGAAAACGTATAAAAATTTGAACGCAACGGGATTTGAACCCGCGCCTCTTGAAAACCGTTCAAGCGCGCTGACCGCTAAGCCATGCGTTCTACATACAGCTACGTTGAAATTCTTATACGCTTATTACAACTTATATTTGTTGTTAGCATTTCTGTAGTTCAAGAGGTTGAACGGTTTTCAAGAGGCGCGGGGTCAAGTCCCGCTGCTTTCAAATTTTTATACGTTTTCTAAGTATGTCTTTATCAATTTCCTTAGTGTGCGAATAACACTTTAAAAAATGTTAAAAAAAAAAACAACTTTATATTGGAACAGGCTAATGTTACTAGGATAAAGTTATTTGTATATCTATATATATTTATATACATAATTATTTTCATCGTGTGACAAGTTCTTTGATTTCCACGACTATTACACATTTTAAAATGAAACCTGACCTAGACCTGCGACCAGTCTACCTGTGACCACGGACTACTGTAGTGTTCAAAACGTCGGGTCCTAAAATGTATTTTCGAATACCAAAATTATACGCGATTAATCCGGTTAAAACAGTTTCATTTCATTGTATGACCATTTAACAATAATAAGAACCAGCTATACATTATATTATAAGTGTGAATTTTATCAATAGCTTATAACCCCAATAATTCATTTTTAATTTGCCTATAAAACCGTACTTGTTAAGAACCTTGAGTACTTTTTCCCTATTTATTTAGTGCAAACGAGACGAGCAAATTGACGTTTCATAGTAAACTGAACGCAAACTATGTAGTTTGCAATTTCAAATAATATATTGCGTCAAAATGTACGCAAAGTTATTTTGTGCTACATTTTTGCCTGTCAGACTTCTTAATATGACTAAAATTTTATAATTTATTATGAATAATTATAAAGACGATGTATTGTTGTAAAAAATGTAAGGAAAAAATAGAATTAAACTAGTAATAAAATGAAGAAATATGTGGAAAACGTATAAAAATTTGAACGCAGCGGGATTTGAACGGTTCTCAAGAGGCGTGGGTTCAAATCACGCTGCGTTTTCTAAATATGTCTTTTTCAATTTTCTAAGTGTGCGAATAACGCTTTAAAAAATTATTTTATTTGCTTTATTAGCTTAATTCTTTATTCCCATTGGTAGTCAGAGAGAACGTAGCGCGAAACACTATAGAAGTCATCCACTGTATTTAACCTCTACACACTTGCCCTCTGGCGGCCCTCGTGCTTTCTAAGCCCAACTTCCTCCAGCACCATCAACGAGGTCCCCTACTCTTGCCTCATATATTTGTTCCTCACACATCTTTCTAACGTGTCTGTTTTTTCGTTATTTCAATAAATTATATAAATGATATAACTGCCACGTAATGCTAATGCTGCCGTCATATCTTTTTTATTGCGACCTTTGTAATCAATGTTCTATCATAAGCGCGGACTGTGATTACTTACCAAACTTTGTATATACTAATTTCATTGATACATTTTATAAATAAGGATTTCAATATTACAAACTACTTAGAGCATATTAGGGCAATAGTTTTTTCATAGAAATTCAAAATGTTAATTTTATTAGTTGTCAAATTTAAGTATAAGAAAGAGAGTATGAGAGAGAGTATGAGAGAGAGTATGAGTTACATTAAGATATAAGAAAGTCACACCGACTCTCTTATATATTAAAGTAACTCAATAACCTTACGAATTGGTGTTACATTACTGTTCTAATGAGAGCAGAGACACAAAATGTAATAAATATAAAAATATCCGTGCGTGGAATTAATGACTTGACTGACTGACGACATAGCTTTCCTTTGGGTGCGACTTACTTATAGTGTGTAACTTTGATTTTTACAAAAAAAAGGCCTGATATATTTAAAAATGTAATTCACACACTTGGGATATGAAAAACATTTATGGAAAATGCTTGAACGTATGGCTTACCGACCAGAGCTTGAACGGCAACGCTTGAAAAGGGCGCGGGTTTGAATCCCGCTGCTTCAAAAATTCTATACGTTTTCCTAGTATATTCAAGACTGCACAAGGTCGTGAGACAAGTCCATACAGGGTGCTGTTTAGCTATTCCACGAGAATGATGCGAGATATACGATTATTGGTACATTACGAAGCATAGTTCCGTCTTGTATTATATTTGATAAGACGTTCTGTGTAAGTCTATTTAGACATTTGTAATATTAGTCAAATTTATTTAAATAAAACTTTTGCATTCTATAATATATAAGTCCTAAGTTCAGGAATTACAAGGCTGTAGTTTATTGACGAGGTGAAATAACTTCCGAGCGGAACTTGCACCCACAACCATTTATCAGTACGACAAGTAAAATAAATTATAAACCCAAAACTAAATATAAATTATATAAACCAAGAATAAGAAAAAAAAATATCAAGACGATATCAAAGAAAGATATTACGGAATTTATATACTACAGTTTGTTTCGACTCATTGAAAGATAACATAATAGGCTGAACAGGAAAAAATATAATCGTAAGTAATTACGAATGTATATACGTATGAATTCATTATTTATATGTATCTATAATATAATCATCGTTTATATAAGTTTATTTATTTTTAAGCTACATTAAAATATTATGGTTATATATTTATATAGTTAGTTTTGTTAGTTTCTATGTAATAAGACGTATTTAGAAAACGTATAAAAATTTTAACGCAGCGGGATTTGAACCCGCGCCTCTTGAGAACCTTGCATGTAGCGTTTAAATCACTTATATATAGCACACCAACCTATACCCTCTGATCTTTTGTATGGTGAGGGTTGCACGAAATAGATCGATTTTGGTGATAAAGCCGACTTTGCATCAATATTGCACAATCTTATAATACTTATTAGTTTTGGTTTTATGAAATATTAAATATATAAATAATATTTTTATATAGCGTGAGTGAATTTAATGTAAAGTAAGAACTAACTCTGGCTTTACTTGCCAGTATATTATTTTACAGCGTGAATGTTGGATTACGTCTAATTTGCGATTTGTTATATATTTTTTAATATAATATTGAGTGTATTTTAATTATGAACAAATTGCATTTATTATATTATATTTTTAGCAAAAATGTCGAAGATTAATCTAGATCCCGTTTAAGAGATAGTCTGTTAGTTCGCGATCTTTTATATAAGGTTCTAAGAAACCACTAGCCCATAGTAAATTGGATTATTATTTATTATCTTATAGCGTCAGTTATGAGCATTTCTAAAAAATACGGCAAATCATTCGTCTTTGACAAGAAACCGAAGCAACGATCCGAGGCCATTTTTAGTATCTCTATTTTTGATATATTTATAAAAAGCTACTAAAACATCTAACACAAAAGAAACCTAATGATAAAAAATAAAACCAAAAAATTAACTAAGATAAATTAAAAAAAAAAGTTTTAATTATTTCCAAGTGTACTGCTCGCTTTAACATATGTAAATATCGAGTTTGGTCTTAAAAACATTAAAACATAGCCTTTATAAAAAGGTAACGGTTTTAAAAAATAAAATGTTTATACAATATAATGGCTGCCAATGATATACATATATCTTATTATAGACTTATTAGAGAAACGATTTTTAACCTTTGACTAAGGTGATATAGATATTTCCTAAATAAATAACAATGAGTTTCTTTAGACGATGATTTTAAATATTTAAACTTATTAGATAAAACTAATCACAAATCATGCTGTAACAGATTTAAATCAATATTGATGTGACATCTTGAAAAAAGAATGCAAGTTGTCGGTTATCGACCGTAAATTACTAAATCAACGTAAAAATCGACATACTGATAAGTTATATTTAGGACGATCGCGATAAATCAGTTAATAATAAAAAATACAAATTGAAAGATAGATAAAAAAAAATAAAAATCAAGTCATTCGACTATAATAGCTCGAATTTATTTAATAAAAACGTATTATAATGAAACTGCACAAAAATTGATGCAATAAAAAAAATCAAGTATACTTTAAAGAATTCTTTGCCTGGAATAATTTTGGAACTTAAATTAAATCAAATTTTCATAAAAAACTTCTCGAGCATATTCCATTCCGTTCTATTTATGAAAAAAGGGCTTTTTGAATTTTGACATCTACAATTCCCGCTACAAATTTTCATTAAACATAATTTTGTGCGTGTCACTGTCTGTCACTAAATTGATATAAATCTAAACGTTTGTCGAAGCGATGACGTTTCGATTTGGACTATAATAGAAACGTACGGTATGTAGAAAGGGCGTTGGTATTTCCCAATACCACCCCCTAGCTGTGGGGTAGGCAGTAGGAGGCTTCTATAATTTCCACTTCATTTCGAATTCCATTGAGTGCCTCGCTCGAGCTTTATTAGAACGCATCTACATTTTCGCTATAATTAAATTATTTCTCTATAGACTTTATAAAATATGTAAGATAAATAAATTCACTATATTATATTCTAATATGCTTTTGAATTAAAAGACTGCTTTATATCGTTTAATATATTAATAAACTGTAAATAATTCACTCAAGTTCTTCCACATAACACATTTACGGCAAAATACGGTTAGATTACAAATTCTATTGAATTAAAAAGTCTTAACTTAAAATTAATATTAAAAAGCCAAAAATAAATATTTTATGTGTATAGAGATTTTAATATTGTAAAAAATGTATCAGGGTGGGCAGGGAGATGGATTCTTGTTTGTACGGTACGTTTACTTTATAAATGAACGGCGCCAAAAAGGCAGCGATTGGCTCCATTACCCAACGAGTACCGACACGTCTTTAAAAATGAGCGGAAAGTAAAGAGCCCAGTGAGTTATTTCATCATTTAGATCTTATAAAATTCGGAAAATTTACACACTTTACAGTAGTCCGTGGTCACAGGTAGTCTACTGTAAAGTGTTCGAAACGTCGGGTTCTAAAAATGTATTTGCGAACACCAAAATTTTACGCGATTAATCCGGTTAAAATAGTTTCATATCCAAATGTGTAATAACCTCGAAAATCAAAGAACTTATTATTCGGAAAATTCATGTCTTACACATTATTTTTTATTGTACGTAACAGTTATTACTATAACAGTACGTTAGTTAAATACATTAATATTAAAACCATTAAAAATGTATTAAGCTTAATTGAAGTGGTTCTTCATCTTATTCTCGAAGGTTCTCAAGAACGGTTTTTTGATTTCGATCTTCGGCCTCAATCGGTCCTTCATAGCTAACACCCAACCAAACCATCACTGAAGTCGGATAATGCACACGTTGTACACTGTTCACTAATTGGAAAGCTTCTAAAGAGCTTTCAGCATATATACGGTCATTTTGTTTGTTAAAATATAGCACAATTGTAAAAATATTCTCATCTGTAAATATTTTTTCTTTACTCCCTTTGCGATATAATATATATATATATATATATAATATATATATATATATATATAGGCAGCAATATAATAACTAAAAATCATATAAGAATTATTATATAATAATTTAATATCATATTAACTCATAATCTCTTACAACTTTAGAGTCAAAACATTATCTTTAGATAAGGACTTCTGGCATTTATAAATAATTTTATTAAAAAATTATAGTTACTTAGGCGAAATAAGTATGGACTATGGATATATTTTTTTTTAATCTAGCTTTTTATTTTTTTAATAATCACTTACAAATAATCAAATATATAATTGATAATAAATTTAATATTTTTTATTTTATTTAATTATTTTTTTGTTTCTTAAATGTATACAGGAAATACAGAAAATGTAAATAATGACCCAATTTCGACACCACTTTTTGCCCTAATTATAAACTCAATATACGATTGTAATTTTTTTCACACTATTTTCGCTTGTAATTTACGTATTTTAATTAAGCAATTATTTATTTTAATGTATATGTACATATAAAAGGGATATTTGGAAATAATAGTATAATCTTTTTATCAATTTAAGATGTATGACGCGTGTGACTTAGTAGGTACTTACCTCATCCAAAAAGTTGGTGACATCGTAAACTGAATTGTCAATTATAATAAACGCGTCATCGCGAGAGTTGTGGCTTTTCAGCTCCTCCCTGGTGAACAGTTTAATTTTTTCGCTCATATTTTAAGATATTAATTTACTTTTATTATGACTGCGGTCACGACTACGTTCGTTCAAACTCAAAGTAATCTGCTAAGTGTCAAATGCACTGAATCTTGTCGAACCACTGTATATGAATGTCATTTGTCATATTTTTTTCGCTGGCAACACAATTAAGATAATAAAAATAGGGTTTACTAAAACAGCCAATGTTATCTTTTGTCACAATTATATAATTCGTATAAAAATATCAAACAAATTTAATTCCGAATAATAATCCATTTAACACCAAGGCTTTAACGTTACAGCTAAGCTATTAATCTATTATTTTATAAGTTTGGCTGTAAATTTTCACATCTCACAAGTTTTAATAAAAAAAATTTGCAAGTTTCAGTTTGCCTGAATGGAGGTAATGGTTGGGGGCTCAACAACAATTTAGGAAATGTGAAAATTCCGAGTAAGACTTAGGGAAATATTAACATGCATTATCTGTATAAAAAAATATTGTTGTTGAAAAATGAAAGATTTTAAAGTTGATGTAAATAAAATTATTTGCTTTATTCGTTTTTAATATTATAACATTTAACATTAATAGCAGTAGCTACCAATAAAGTGCACAAAGGAAGAAATAGAATAATCCACAGCTTAACTCTTATATCTACTACAATCCATGCTATTCTATTCTATGTATTTAGACTAAACTCTTATAGTAGTTGCTTCCTGTATTTCCTTCTGTTTATGTGTACCATCACAAAATGGCCTATTATTGGTCTGTTTACAGTTGCATAGCCAATATTCCTTAGTTTTATCAACTTGAAATCTGATGGGTCTGTAAATAAAACCAACTAACAATTTAGATTTTAGAAGATCAGTTAATTGTTACATTAGTCAATTGTTTACATACTAATCTTAAAAAAATTCCCATCATTCTGGGTGAACACATTATTTATAAGAATAGATAAAAAAAGAGAAAACAGTTGTACCTGTGAGTTATCTTCAAATATATATCCTTGTGTGTTCCATCGCATAGTGGTTGGGATTTAGAGCGACCGCAAAGACACCAACTGTATGTTTTGCCAGCTTCAAGTGCTACTTTGAAAGGTTTCCGATCATATACAATACCATTGCTGTTTTGGTTATTAGCCGAGTATACTTCATTTAGAGGATTTTTAGGTATCTCTGGTTTCGGTGCTTTTGTTACATATGCTGCCTGAAACTAACGATTTTTAATTTACGCTATGTTATATGATTTTATCACTTTATTTTCTGATTTCATATGGAAAATATATTTTACTTACAGATTTCATGCAGTAGTTAAGTGCAGTGTATTTTATTTTCCTGGTCAACATTTTAATCTTATTGCTTTACTATTACGGAATACCACTAAGGCAATACAATTAGTGTTGATGTATTTTGTAGTATTTAATAAAATTACCAGCTCTTATAATCAAAAGTTACTTGAACTAGATACAAGTACAACCAAAAAGTAGTAAATGCTACAAATGTCGTCCAGTTCGATGTCAACTGTCAACAACAGCTGATTGCCACAGATAAAATCAACACATCGCTCAAAGAAAGCGAAAAAGTACGAACTTAATCCGCGAATTTAGAAAGTAGAAAGTGCGTTGTCCATGTCATGACACTGACGTCGACATTGTTTTCATTCCTATTCTCTTTAAGTTTATTTTGCTTACTTCAAAAACTTTTATTTCGCAAACCCTTTGTTTTTATTTTACTTTTAACATAATGAAACGTTGCTAGTGTATTGCTTAAGTTATGTCCAGAATAAGGGTAATCGAGGCTAAAGTGCATAAAATACATAAAGATTCCTTACAGAATTTGGAAGCACGTAGAAACAAGTGCAATGAAGCCAACAAAAAGAAAAACGATGACTCAATTTGTTACAAAGACGACGTGGAAAGTAGGTGAAAAATTATTTATTGAATATTTTCCATTAGTGACATAATTAACTTTTGAAGGTTAGTTCTGAACACCTATTCAAGCAACTGTATTTTTTTACAGAGCAACAAATTTGTGAATTGTTATACAAATTACCAAAACTGGACAAAATATTCGACGTACACCGAAAAATAGGCGAGGGAACTTTCAGTTCAGTTTACTTAGGCTCGTTGAAACAACACGCGGGACTTAAAGAATCTGAAAAACCTTGTTTCGCAATAAAGCACTTAGTGCCTACAGCTCATCCTGCACGAATAGAACATGAATTACGATGCCTTCAAGAGATGGGGTAAGGTTACTAACTTAGAAGCAAAATCTCTAATATTATGTTGGCTATAGTTTTTGCAATACCCTTTGAAACAAACACTACCTATCCTTAAGTGTTCAATATGGCACTAAAATACTTTTTCAGATGTCAACTTTTTCTTACTTGATAGATAAATAGACACTGCTAATAAATATAATTTGTATTGTAACTTTAAAAACATTTATTAGAGATTGGAGAGTTGTGTTTAATAGAAATGTTACTTCATTGCAGGGGAAAGCACAATGTGATAGGTGTGGAGCTGTGTTTACGGCATCTTGATACTATTGTGTTTGTGATGCCTTATATACCTCATAGGAAATTTTCTGTAAGTAATTTTACTAGGTTTATTACAAAACACCATGTATGCATGGTTACAGCTTATTAAACTTTTGAAAACAGAAATAAAGTCAAATAATTAAATAATTCTGCCAAACTAACTTTGTACTATTTCTTTGATAGTTATCAAACTATCATAGTTAAGCAATATAGAATTTATATGGCTATGCAACACTATTCTTCTCTTAACAATTTGCAGCTTCACACTTTTTGTTGCAAACCAAGGTAATCAGAGAAAACCTAGTGTCAAGACATACTATTCTCCACTTTCTGTCTGAAATTGAGACATTGTGTGTTGAGCTGGGGAATACAATGTTGTGTTTTATATTGTTGCCCCAATGTGGAAATCGAACTAACAACTGATTGTGCTGACAGTCAACTGCTATCACAATGCACTATGATGGCCTCTCTTTAATATACAAACCAAATTATCTCTATCAAAATTTTTTCGTTTTTGAGGCCATTGCAGCACATGGGGACAGTGTCTAACTGTAATAAAGATTGGTTATAGGTTTGATTTCACTCGGTGCTATGATCATAATATAATTATTTTAATATTATTTCTCCACACTGGTCAACTAGAGAAAGTGTGTTGTTGAGGTCTGTTTCTTAATACACAATGTCTGAAATTCAGGTGGAAAGTGGAGAATACACTGTTTTGACAGTAGATTCTCTCAGACTGGCCAGGCTGACTGCTATGCAGTGTTACTTGCAAATTGTAATCTACGCTTCATAATCAGCAATTTACCCACAATGATTTAATACACTAAATATGTTTTAAATGCAATCATTTTTGTTGTAATAACTGAGTGACATTGATAGTTTTTATATTTTTTTTATTTTAATGATAAATAAATATATAACCCTAAAGTTTTGTGTCTATATTGTCTCAATCAATCTTTTAAAACTCTTCCTAGCACTCTCACTGAGACAATGCATAACTGACACTACTGAGTTGAAATGGAACAACCAATCATGTTTACATTTGAACGCTTTCCCACTTTGCCACTATGGTTTCTTGGTTTGTATATCAAGTAGACACATATATGAAGGCGATTATTGATTTATTTTTGACACGAACCAGGAATATATAGGCGACATGGACGCGGAGGAAGTGCGTCAGTACATGCGCGCCCTCATGGTGGCCCTCAAACATGTACACTCTTTTGGTGTCATACACAGAGACGTCAAGCCCAGCAACTTCTTATATGATAGGGATAATAAAAGGTTACGCATTGTTATATTAATTATTGATTGTAAAGAAATCGTTATTTTTGGATATTTTAAATCAATTCTTTCTTGTCTATTACGTTCCCAAGCTGTAACGCAGTAATTACCGTGTTGCTCAGGTACCTGCTGGTGGACTTCGGGCTGGCGCAGCGCGTGTGCGAGGAGCCCGCGCCTCCGCCCGCGCACCTCGCCGCGCTGCCCGCCAAGCGGCTGCGGGACGAGGTATAGCATATCTTGTATTGGCTACTTGAAAGAGGTGGATAGATATTAGCAAATTATTATCCACATTACAGGAAGACGGGTCTCCAAGCGCTAAACGTATGGCGCTAGACCTGTCGCGGGGCGCGCGCGTGCCCTGCCCCAGCCCCTCGGCCTCCGCCCCCGTGTCCGCCGCCCACTCCGCCGCCCTCGCGAGTGTCCGCCCGCACAAGGTGCAGATACCAAGACAAAACGTACCCAAGGTAAGATATACAATGTAATGGGGTACTTAAAAACTGTGTATTGTAACATTTAAATTGTATCTATTTATAATTTATTGTACACCACAATAAATATTAATAATAAAACGATAGAAAAAAGTGTTCGGAAAGCAGTCATTGTACAAATGCCGTGGAACTTTCCAGACGCCGCCGCCGCCGGCGCACTCGCGCGTAGGCGGGGCGTGCGCGTGCGCGTGCGCAGGCGCGGGCGGAGTGTGCGTGGCGTGCGCGGGGCGGGCGGCGGCGCGCGCGCCCCGCGCCGGCACGCAGGGCTTCCGGCCGCCCGAGGTGCTGCTGAAGAGCCCGCGCCAGGGCACGGCTGTGGACACGTGGGCGGCGGGCGTGGTGCTGGCCAGCGCGCTCGCGCGGCGCTACCCGCTGCTGCGCGCCGCCGACGACGTGGCCGCGCTGGCCGAGCTGGCCGACCTGCTCGGCACCGACCCCCTGCGGAGGGTGGCCACTGCTCTAGGTTACTGCACTGCCTGTTGCTTGATATAATGTCAGTCATTCGGTTTCAAACGCTGGTAACAATATGTTCCGCTCCCATTAGGTCGCAGGCTGGTGACGTCGTCGCACCGCCGCGGCATCTGCCTGCGCAAGCTGGTGGCGCGGCTGCGTGGCGCTCCGCCCCCCGCGCCCGAGCCCGCGGCGCGCGCCTCCTGCGCGCACTGCCGCCTGCCGGTGGACAGCTGCCTGTGCAGGGACGAGTCGGTGCCGGTGAGTGCTACTAACTAAATGAGAAAATACCAACAACATGGCCAATATAATGAACCAACACTGACCATCACAAGACATGGTCGCTGCGAGCGCGTGGTAGCTCATGTTCCCGCTATACAACTTCCCTTACATTGAATATTGTGCGGTAAAACATCTTTAGAAAACGTAAAGAAATTAGGCTGCAGCGGGATTCGAACCCGCACCTCTTGGAAACCGTCGAAGAGGCGCAGGTTGTGTTTATGTACCACTAGTAGCTGCCTGCAACTTTGCTTATATACACTTAATGCTCTCACCAAAATACCCATCGCGCTGGACAACTTTTGTTAAGGCGCAACTGTAGTATAGACCAGCTGTCTATCAGGATTCTTCATCAGGGTGGAATCCTTTGATATATATATATATATATATATATATATAGATAGATATTGAAATAACGACGCCATAATGATATGCGATACTTGTAAGTACGATTGTTACCCAGTATTTTATATATTTATATTATTGAATTTTTTCTGGCCTCTTCTGGCAACACTAAAGTACGGTGTAGAGCTCCGCCTCTCAACATATAATTTTATTTAAAAATCCACAACATGGAGAACTCAGTGACTTGTAATCTTTCAGGCGGACTCGATAGCCCCGGGGGTCTCGATCGCGGGGTTCCCAGACTCGGCCTTCGCCCTCGCGGCGCGCCTGCTGGACCCTGACCCGCGCACACGCCTCTGCGCCGCCGACGCGCTGCGGCACCCCTTCCTGGCCGAATCTTGAACCAAACCCAATACCAATAATAGTATAAACGCGAAAGTAACTCTTGTCTGTCTGTGACGTCACCGAACCGATTGTGATAAAATTTTATATAGAGATTACTTGGGATAAGCATAGGCTACTCTTTCCTCCCATTTTTTTAGTTTTTCCAGGAATTTCATTGTTAATTAATACCGCTAATGAGCAACTGACAAACAACTTACAGCATAGTTGAAACTACTAGATACGTAGATACTTGAAGTTCGGTATGTAGGTTCTTTGCTAAGTGTTAAGGAAGCACTTAAGGAAAACTTTACGGACATTTCTACGGAAACTGGATAGTTAGACTACCTTTTTACAGTCAGTCGAAATTATGGATAATAAATAAGAATGGAAATTAATTGTACGGAAAGGGTCACAAACTCCGCGCAAACGAAGTAGCGGACGACGCCTAGTGTAGGATATAACGACGGCGATGTTTGATTCAGACCATGGATGGGGTTCGTGTGTCGCGCCATTAGAATTAAACCGATCTTATCTAAAATTTCCTTAACGTATATTTTTGCTAAAAACTATATGATTCTCACAAATATATATATTTTTTAATTCGTTTAATGTAAAGGTTGTAACATAATTACTTCAATAACTTAATAAAAACTAGCGTTTCTATTCATTTTGAAATATTCAAGAACTTTTGAATAACTTGTGTATTTACTTGTAATATAAGCCAAACATGGCTGTGACCGTTTAAATCTCTTTTGAGACTAATGCTACACGAAATATGGTTTTTACAAACATATATTACTTGATAAGATATGCAATACTTTACATTTAAAAATTAAATTACATATAATGATTTATTGAATAAGTAACCTAATAGAATACAATAGTCGTGTGCCTTCAACTGATAGTAAATACTTAACAAATATACTATAAAAATGTTAAATTTATGTTATTATAATTGAATTTAGAGGCTCTTTCTTGATATGTTCGATGAAAATTTTACAAAAATCTGTAATGTTTCTACGGTATATTTAACAGTCACCATTCTACAGTTGGAATGATCGTTTCTAAATGTAATAATAAGAGGCAAACCTATATATATATTATGAGTAGATAAACTTCACACACACAAAGACTCCTTTAAATGCATACAGCAGTCTTAGTTTTCTCTGTGTATTATGGAGTTTAAGTACTTATGTCACCTACAGGTGCTCAATTGCATCTACCACGGGGCATCAGCTTTATTTATAAACTTAATTTTAAATATAATATTTTAAGGAAGCATGTTACCTATTATAATTACTAAGATAGTAAAATGTCAGTAATGTATTAAATAACTTGTATGAGGCCATTGTGGTGCAGTCGGGCATTGTCTGACCATAAATGAGATGGTTGTGAGTTCAATCACCAGTTGGTGGAATGGTTATATTTAAATGACTTTCCTTTCTCCGCTATGATAATACAAAGCACTGCATTGTTTTCCGTCCCTGGAACTGGAACACGGAACATTACTGGCATTTTTACATTCATTTTGTAATCATTATTTGTGGGAGATGAAAAAGTTAGATTTTGATTTTTATTTCTTAAATGGATTGGCGTTTTGGTCTGTCAGCTTAAACTTTATTATTTAAATAACATACTATAATTAATAATAGTTATACATTGTGCTTAAATGTATTTTAGCAATCTCTTTCAGTTTATATTTCATTAACACTTAATGTTGTCTTCAGCTTAAATGGATACAACTCAAATAGGTCATTTAATATATATTTTTTATAATATTCAAACAAAATTGGTCATATGTTTTTACCAAAGTATTGTATTTTGATTATAGAAGAGTTTGAATGTAGCTGAAATTTTGTTTTGAATGATTCAATTTTGCAATTTTTCCATATTAATAAAATGAAATAATAATTAGATTTTAGTTTTGTAATAGCTTAACATTTATGAACTTGAAGTCATTGTTAATTAGTTATATAAAGCGGATCTCAGCTTATTTAAGTTATTTAGTACAAATATAATATTTCAAGAGTGACTGGTCACTAAGATACAATCACAAAAACCCACTCACTGTATATTATTATACAAATATGTAATGACACACTAAAAAAAACTTATTATCTACATTAAAATGTCTTAAAATCTCTTAGTTCCCATATTTGAAACTTTGTGTATAATAGATAAATGTTAAAAACAATTAGTCTTCCAACTCTTCCATTTTGTAATAGTGATGTAATTGTCTTGTTCATTTGGAGTCGGCTAACTTTGGTTTAACACCAAAGGTTATTAATATACTTGCCATATTATTTATAAATAAAATAATTTATATTTAAATTGAAATATAATGAAATAAATAGTGCTGTACAAAAAGCTTATTTATAAGAAAAGCTACAGGGTTAAATCTTGACTTAACAAGTATGTTTATAAAAAGTTCTTTTACTTTTTCTAAAAATTTCAGCTTTAAAGTCACATAAGATATTCAACTTTAGTCTTAAATATGAAATTTAAACTTGAAGTTAGCCAATTCTATAAAATAAAATGAAGTGTCCTTGTCTTATATATAATGTTAGTGCCTTGGGAATGTGTTCACTTGGTCATTGTTACCTTCAAAGTTTCTGTAATACAATGTTGTCACTGAAGCCATAGTTTTATTTACTCCCATTTAAAATAAATATTATAAAGACATAAATTGAAGCAGTCTTTTTTAAAATTAGTCAGATTGTAAATAAATTTGATTTGAATGGACTGTCTGTTTTGACTATGGTAGTTAACATAAATGGAACCGGAACTGAAAAGGATCTACAAATAAGAAAACTAAATGTCTGCAATATTTATATTATATTGTAAATAAGCTATTTGTTATTACTTAAATTCAAAGATAAAACTGGCATTCATGCAACTTCTCTGTCAGCTATATTTTATTTATTCAAGCTTGTTACATTCATTAGTATCTCACAAACTCTTAATTGTTGTTTATGATAAAACTTTTATTTTCATAACTTATTCACTCATTGAATATTTTTTCAGAGATTAACACTGGGTTTGAAACTTCCACTCTCTTTAACTTAAACTAAGTGCATCAGCTCTAATATATTTAGCATAGGACAATCTGCTTACTATAAATATAGTCAAGTGTACTCAATATTTTATCACCAAATGGTTTTATTCCTTGGCCATATGAAAGTCCTTAAAGGCACAACACTAGTTCTTCCAAAAGTTGGGGTTCTGCTGTAACCGCCTTTCAAAGTTCTGATACCAGGTGTGGAGAGTGTTCAGAGGTATGTAGGATACTCCAGGAGTTGGTGTCATCTGGTCTTGTGTCACGGAGAATGATGCCACAAAATTCACTAAGTTTTCTAACATTTTCTGGGCAAATGTTACATATGAATTTACTTGTTGTGCCTGAAAAAGGGGGATATATTTAGATATGTTTGTAAGTTTTGTTTATATGTAGAATGGAATTCGTATAGTACTTACCTCAGAATTGGGAAGAAGTTGAGCATTTGTCTCAGGTTCTATAGAAATTCCGATTTGAGCATTGTTACAAATTTGTTGTTGACCAAATGCACTCATAAATTTATTTTCACCTGCAGCAATATAACAAAAACGTTAAAATTGCTATAAACATTTTCAGATTTCCATAGTATGTTTAAAACAATATATTAGTGTATAGATGACAGTAAATACTTACTAGATAATTCATGTAATTTCTTTAAATTCGAGATCTTAAAAATGGCAGAGGGTTTAGCGTTAGATATATGCCCTAAGGGTTGCCAGTTCGGCGGCGCATTGGGGTCCGGCCAGCTCCAGTAGACGACGGCCACAGTGCACACCGGCAGCGGCGTCGCGCCCGTCAAGAAAACCACCGCGTGGTTAATCGAGTCCACGTCCAGGATCGTCGTGATCAGACTCGTCTCTGAAACAGGCGTAAAGTCCGTCTGCACCTGCAAACACATAAGTTCTCATTCATGAAACTAATTATTGGCCAAAAGCAAATCGTAAACATTGACTTTATTACATACAAGTCGTCCGGACACAATCAACCCGAACATATTAGTCATGAGTGTTGAAAAATAAAACGTTCAAATGCTTAAATCACAAACTTCAAGTATCCTAATGAAGAATATAGCTTAAATAAAGAAAAGCGACATTTCATTCTAGAAAGAACTTCACATTTCGATGCAGTACAAATCCATCAATAAAGAAACTTCAAACACAAATGACGCTTGACACAGATAACGTATTAGTTATTACCAAGTTATAATTATGTATTATATAAATTATAAACTTAAAACACATATATTATTTAATAATTTTATTATTATAAACATTAATTATATATATATATATATATATATATTTCTGTATATTATTAAAAATAAATCAAATGGTTTTTCGAATTTGAAATCAGATTTCAGGTGCTGCATAGAGCAGGTCTTCACCACTCATCTGTTATAGAGGGAATAATGTGCTAAGTCGCCAATTAATGAAATATCTTTTGCATACTTGATACTATCCTATTTCATTATATAACATGTTTTCGTCAAATCATCAATAACAAATATGGTAACTCTACACTCAAATACATTCATTATGCTTCATGGCGCTACTTTTTTAAAATTACACATTATTTAATTACATATTATTTCATTAATCGCCACCTTGGTGTGACAGCGTCTGACTGTATGTGCGAGGGTTGTGGGTTAGATACCCACTTGGGGATTGATTATATTTAAATTATTTTCATTTCTCCACTCTGGTGATAAAACAAAACGCGGTGCAGAGTTCCGCCACTCAATACGCAATGTCTAGGATTGGTCTTGACACTGGGTTCTATGGGCGTACCGTGCTATGCGGTATTCATCATATTCATATGGTTTTTTTAAGAAACTAAAATTAAAATCACTTGACCACATAAAACTGCAGACCAGCATTTCAGTATGAATAGATTTATCTAGTTTATCAGTATTCAATATGGTAGGCTTTTCTACTTGTTACTTTAAAATTCTAAAACAATTGCCGTATTATGAATGCGTGGCGTGAGAAGTTTAATAGTTTCTAAGACCTTGGTCAATACTGAAGCAGATTTATGACTGAATGGAAAATCGATGTGTACTGTAATTAGTTAATTCAATATATTTCAGTAAATTATTGTTATTGAATATTGTGTTCCATATTTGAAAACACAATTAGATAATTAAGTTAATTTTAATATACAAATTTAAAAGTCATATTATATCCAATTTGAATTTTGTCATAATTGATATAAAATCAAAAATATACAGTAAGAAAGAAACAAACGAAAGACTTGTTATGTATGTGTAATACCTTGTCCAAAAAAAAATAATAAAAAATATATATATATTAAAGTAAAAAACTTTTATGAGCAGTAATATTATTTATTGACTTACTTTCACTCATAAACACAATAACTAACGGCATAGTTAAATATAATATTTAAAATTATAATTTTTAACATATAATAATTCAAATGAAACTCAAGCTTACAATTCCCTCTCCGATATCCACAGTAAGGCCGCGGCGCAACCATTTGTCCAGGACGTAACAAAAACGATAACAAGTATATAAATTAAATCTTGTAGATTTGACTCTATTTTTTTACTTTTATTTAAAAAACATAAATGCAGTAAACGAATACAGAGAGCAGGCGAGGGCGAGATATCAGATAAATACGTAGCGCGAGGACCGGACTGATAAGAAAGCAAATATGAAATAGAGATAAGGCTCAGTAGTGTGTCAAGTCGACCGAGCGGTGACAGTGATCATTTAACAAATAACAAACGTTTGCAATAAATATCACAGTGGTGGCCTGCATCTACACTCTCCTGCTGCCAGCCGGAGGTAAACACTTAACTAACTACAATAATACAATTATTACTTTTAACAATATCTAGCCACTGCCGTGATATGAATGTTAAATACACCTGTTTACAATAAAATATGACTCGAGTGGCAGTCTTTGAGAAAATCTTTTAAATAATTTTAACACTAATTTATTAAATAACTCTATATTGGAAAGCTTTATGTAACATGATACTAATTTATTTATTGTACTGGTTATTTATGTATTATCAGCTTATTCAGCTCCACTTGTTTATTCTCTCATGTATGGGTAGTCAACATCTCGGAGAGGGACAAATGTCTCCTTGATAGATTGAGGAGTGGTCCAGCGCATTACATAATTCGGTCCTCCAGCTTTGTCATTGGTGCCAGACATGCGGCCACCTCCAAATGGCTGCTGGCCTACTACAGATCCTGTCGACTTGTCATTAATGTAGAAATTACCAGCTGTCATTTTCAGTTCCTCAAGAGCAATTTCAAGGAATTTTTGGTCTGAAGCAAACACTGCTCCGGTCAAAGCAAACTTGGTGGATGAGCCCACAAGGGACAGAGCTTTGTTGACATCACGGTCTTCATAGACATATATAGTGAGGACCGGCCCAAAGATCTCTTCCACCATAAGTTTGTCATGAGGGTCTGAAGTCTCAATGATAGTGGGCTGAACAAAGTAGCCCTTGCTGCCATCAAACTCACCACCTCCCAAGATTTTATTTTTTGGATTATTTTTGGCATTTTTTATATATCCTGTGATCCTATTAAATGCTTTATCATCAATCACAGCTGCAGCAAAGACCTTAAAATCAGTAGGGTCTCCAAACTTCAGCTTGGCACGCTCCTCCAAAAGGCCAGCTTTGATTGGATCATATAGAGACTTAGGAACATACATTCTTGAGCAAGCGGAGCACTTCTGTCCACAATATTCAAAAGCAGAGCGAATTGTAGATGTTACAACAGACTGTACATCAGCTGTTGGGTGGATAAAATGGTAGTTCTTACCACCACACTCACCAATCAGCCTCGGGTAGTTCTTGTACATATCAAGGTTTTTACCAACCTCATTCCAAAGCCAGTTAAAAGTAGGTACAGATCCTGTGAAGTTGATCCCTGACAACTGTGGGGATTTGGTGATGGTGCGACCAAATGTAGGGCCATCAGCCGGTACAAAATTAACAATTCCTTCGGGCAGGCCTGCCTCCCTCATGATGTTGAAAATACGCCAATTAGAAAGCACAGCAGTGTCAGAAGGCTTCCACACTACACCATTTCCCATTAGAGCTGGGGTATATGCCAAATTACCACCAATAGCAGTGAAGTTGAAGGGGCTGATAGCAGCTATGAAGCCATCCAGGCCTCTAAACCTTAATGCGTTTCGTGTGACAGAGGGATTCTCGGAGATCGGCTGATATTTTGCATTCTCCTTCAAAAAGAAGACATTGAAGCGAAAGAAGTCAATAAGTTCAGCGGCGGCGTCGATCTCTGCCTGCACGACGGTCTTGGACTGCCCCAGCATGGTGGCGGCGTTGAGGCGCTGGCGGTGCTCGCCGGCCATCAGGTCTGCCGCCCGCTGCCAGATGCGTATGCGCTCATCCAGCGGTGTGCGGTCCCAGCGGCGCTGTGCCTCGCTGGATACCTGGATCGCCTTCTGTATGGTCTTCTCGCTCGCGTAGTAGTACTTAGCGAGCTTGCGGCCGTGGTCGTGCGGCATCACCTGGTACTGGGGCTTGCCCTCCTTGATGGTCTCGTTGCCGATCACTATGGGCACTTCCTCGGTAACAGCGGAAGTTCGTTTCAGTTCGTTCATAAGTTCGGTTCGCTCGCGGCTGCCGGCGCGGTACCCTAGCACTGGCTCGTTCTGGATGCCGAAATCCTGGAACTTTGGCAGCTCGACGACGCTGGACGCGCAACGCTCCATCGAGCGGGCTCGGAGCGCGGCCCTCGCACATATCGTAGACATCATTTTGCTAATTTTGTTCTTCAATAGACGACACAAGCGGCGATTATCCTAAATAGTTGCTGCCTTATTAAATCCTAGTTGTCTCTGGCGCTCGTTACGTAAATGCGGGGCGCGACACGTCTCGGCTTTGTCAGTCACACTGCTCACTGCTGCAGGTCGCAACTCACAGGTACAGCGCGCTGCGGAAAAATACGCAAATTGCAATTGGCTTTGGCAGCGAGTAGCGACGTCACACTGGTGACCTTCACCAATTCACATTTTAGCGAACCGAACAAGTTAATTTTCGCAAAGTTATCACTTCGACATCTTATGTCACACTGGATCGTGTTCTAGTGGAATATTTTCTTAATAATTCAATGTAGATTCTTTTTCAAATCGAACAATCAACAATAATGGTTCCGCGCAGAAAGCTGAGTGCAAGTTTTCTTGAAAACAATGGAATAAAACGTAAAAAGCTGCATAATGCAGTGTATGCTCTCTGGATATTCAAAACTCAGCTGATGGGGCATAGACAGTTAATGTCAGATGTCTCTAATGCGTCAATTGATGCAACTAGATTTTATTATTTCAGCGTACCTGAGTTTAAAAAGCTATATTATAATTTCATATTAAATATTATATTACAGAATTAACTCACAGATTGTAATTTTTTAATAACTTCCACCTACAATACAAGACGTTTAAAATTTACAGCGCTGCAACTAGACCGTACCTTAATGTAAAGGAGTGATCTCGTAGTGGCGTTCGGCACTAGCGCGCATATTCGAACTGGATTGACCCACATGCAGGACGCCCGGCGCAGGCGTGAGTTGGATTCGGGAGGGATGGGGGAAACTAAACCATTACGTAACGTAAAATACATATATAGAAGTAGTATATGAATGCCCTCGCTACCTACTTCGCTTGCGTGGGCTTATCACTTACAATTATTATTTGGCTTTCAATGCTTGCCACAATATTTTCGTTGTGACCTCCACAGAATGTTTTACAGTCGTAACTTTAGTTAATAAAATCCTTTTGTTCTTTTCCGTAGGAATTTTTAAATTCCACAAAACAAGCAACCTACATGTCTACTTTCAGCTTTCGACAAACAGTTATTTCAGCTGTATTATGTATATAAATCAAGCAGTACGAGAAGAAACCTTAAGGGGCACTCTTCTAATGTAATACTACATACATAATGTATAGTATAAAAGAGGCCCAAAGGTTTTTCTTTACTCATTTACTATAGCAATAAAACTTTTACAATTTTTAAAATTGTAAAGCGTCACTGCTCAGTCGCCGTTGTCATTCAGCGTGTACTGACTGACATATTAAACAAATTGGATTATTTAATGCAATTACAAATAAAACGATTAACTTACTTTAGCAGATATTATTCTTATTTGTTTTATTAAACTTCAGCGTTCACGGCTAATTATTATTGCATATTATAGCGCAGGTGGTGAGTTCAAATCTCTAAGGCGAAGCTAGTAAATTATATATCTCAGATATCGTGTCGCAATGGGGTAAGAGTCTGACTGTATGGTTCGATCGCATTCATAAGAATTATTATATGTAAATTTATTTAATATTTTTATTACGTAACAAGTACGTTGAGCTTAATCACTGAACACCCAAATATTGTATTTCGGCAAAAAAGCGAGGTAGCGAGTTCTGTCTTAGGTAGAAAGAACCCTGTAAATATTGTCAAAAGCACGAAGATGAAAGCTTTTTGCAATAAATAGATCTCACAATGTTGTATTGACGTTTTCTTGGGACAAAACGACAAACGACATTGCATACTGACATTGGCAATTTGAATCACCTTCACAAAACTAAGTCAATAGTAAATTATTCAAAAATGTTTATTCTATTATTATTTTAAATTACATTAAAATATTCCTATCAAATAGAGAAGGACGGTTTGGGAAAACGCCGCGGGTACATTAAAACGCCATTTGTATATGTGTACATTTTATTGCCTTTTCAGCCTCAGCGTGCTTCGCGACGACCGCCGTTGCTTGAGTATTTCAGAGCTTCTCAAGCTCTTGGACGCCGAGGACAACTTCGCCAAAACTACTCTCCAGCACATAGCCTGTACAATGTATAACTAAAGTAAACTAACCAAACAGTATCTAACGCGTATACCTAGGCATTGGCAAGTGTCGGGCGTCGTTTCGCCGCAACAATGATATGACACTAGGACCGGCCCCCTTCCGCACTCGCTACTACGCCCCGTAGCACTCACGAGTGCTCCCCAAGCCTAACTAAGTAAATGCTGCGCCGCCAGGCCCCGCCTCGGGTTACAGTTTCTTATAAAAGTACAAAAATAACAAACTCACAACAATGTCGTGAACGAGACGTGTCAAATGGTTTCTATAATAAGCTCAGAACAAACATGGATGCACCTGTAAAACGGTCAGCACCTGGCGTCACCTGGCAACACTACCCCAATACAATTACAAGGCAATATAAACGTTACAATCACATTATATTACAGAGTCCAGAGCGCTCGTTTGCACCGCAGTGGGCGGAAGATGGACATGGGCCTACTCTAAAACGGATCACGTCCTATATCACTATGAATATTTGTATTGTATAAACGTTTAAAACTGGCATAAATTTCATATAAAAACTTTAGGAATGAATCGTGGAATGATACACTTACTGGGCAACACCGTTACATGGAGTACACTGATAATATGTCATACAATTATCTTATTATTACAATTTGTATATTTCCATAGTACCACCATTTATTAATAATAAAACCATTTTCATTCGATTCACCACAAAGTGCAAATGTACCAACATAATAAAACAAAACAGAAATCACTACACGGTGTTACCAGACAAGTCAAAATGCAACCACAAAATAGTCCAAATGTAAAATTTCCAATACATATATCGTATAGGTCTAGTATGTATTATGTATATAAGAAACATTGTATATTCTAATCAGTCAAGCTAATTAACTCATTAAGTACTTAGATATGACTTGCTAACTTGAGCAGAGCTTAACTTACATCCTTTTGGCATTATGTCGCATAGTCCTATACTAACATACATACACATGTGTGGCTGCCTGAGATCATATTAGTATATTTTGATAAATTTATATTATATATATATATTATTATTTTTTTTCATAATGTTGATTTCATAACAAAATGGTATACGTCGTCATAATCAATATTCATTTAATTTCATAGTTCTATGATAATTATATTTTTTTTATATATGACTGCATTGCTTTGATTTCGAGAGATAAGACAGTGTTGGTTTCCGCTAATAAACGAGAAATGTTATATCTCACAAAAAAAAACAGGCCACAGTAAATCAGTTACACCGTTATATTTACAAAAATGCGCCCGTACATTATACTTTTAAATAAATCATATCTCAAGCAACCAACCATCAACTAAATATTACACAATTTAATATAATGGAATAAGACATTCACGAATTTTAATATTATTACAAAAATATGGTATTTGATTTAAAACACACCGACGATTATCATTAGAAGACCTTTGACATTTAATAAAAATATCGATATTTCTTATACAGTTATATCGTATATTAAAAGTCAAAGCACTTTTAAAATTAATCGATTGAATAGACATTTTGTTTGGAAGACTGCAGTAAAACTAAGCGAGAGTAAAAAATTTATACTGTCATGGTAATATAAAATGTCCTCCTTATAAATGTAAAACATATGCTAAAATTACAATAATAATAAAATTACAATGTACGCGATTAATATTACACACATCAATAACTGTTTTTCATTATATTCAGTACATATATTGGTTTTACATTTTTGTCTGTTTAATTTTTCATTTAATTTGTAAGTGTATTGTAAGCGACTAGATTTTTATATACTCGCTTTCATATATTTAACTGTCGTCACGCAATGATAACTTTGTAATTGTATAATTTTTATAATACAGCGAAGACGACCATTGTTTTTTTGTACAACTAGTAATTTTAAAAAAAAAGCTTAATTGCTTTTTAAAAGCTTTTCACATACAATTCCAATATTTGAATATACTTCTAACAAATAAAATATATATTAAAAAGTTATCATTGAATGAAGCCATATTCCTACACTAAGCCATACATACATAAATATTATATAAAAGATTACATAAGAGAAATGAACATGAATTGAATGTGCACCATCAACGTATTACATAAAAGAGATTTTTTCTCTACATATGTTTGTGTACATCATTTTTTTCATTAAATTAAACATATTTAGGATTACAATTTTGTAGATTTAAATAGAATAACATATTAAATTCATATTAATAAGCGATTATTATAGAATACAGTTGTTTAGAGCTAATTTACAAAATTTCATCATATATTTCGTAGATATAAATGAATGCATCGTTTGACAGGTGGCTTCGAAATGAACGAATTCAACTACCAATCGACAAGTCATAAGGTTTGATCGACCGAACGAATTACATTGACTTCAATAAAGATAATTTGGAATGAACGAATACAATTGAACTAAACCGTCCCGTCCGGTCCCGGGCGAGGGCTCAGAACAGCAGGTCGGTGGCGTGCGTGCGCGACTCGCTCCAGGGGCGCGCGCTGTTGGCGGCGCACGGACGCACGTCCCCGCCCCCCGCGCCCTCCCCGCCCTCCGCGTTACACTCGGCATCTGGAATACACATATTTCCTCTTTATTAGTAACTAGGGGAAAGCGCGGCGTTCAGTCACCTAATGCTTATTTAAGTATTTCAAAATATATCCACAATACATTTTTTTGTTGGTTCACAATAAACCAAAAATGTATTACCTAATTAAAATCAAAGTCACGATTACCAACTGAAAACGGATAAGAGATGAGTGATGAGTGATAAGCTCTTGCTGCGATGTAGGCGTATATTACCGACCATGTCTTATTTTCTCTCATATGGAAAACGGACGACAATAATGTCTCGCAACAAATGAGCGCACCCACCATGGTCGTGCGGTGCGTCGCGGGCGTCGGGCGCGTCGTCGCGTCGCGCGAGTCCCAGCTGGAAGGGGTCCGCGCACGTCTTGCTGGGCGTGTAGCGACCCAGCGACGCCGACACTGCACATGACAAATTAATGATATTAACAAAAGTGTATGGTGAAAGTGACAAATACAGTAATTGATTATCATTAGTTAACAAATTTATTTTTCATTATACAAGTTGTATCCGCGTGAAGTGTAAATTCCCGCTTTTTCCATTCCTATAAGAATTTCAATAAACCTACTCTTAGGACTCCCCTACACTCTGCGAGAAACATTAATTTCAAATATCAGCTTCTTGTGCCGAGAGATTTCGGCTTTGCGTCCTCTGTCGCGAGTTTTATATATACATATAGATAGATACATTAAATCTCACCTAATATAATATTTACATTATAAAACTTTTATTCAACTTGTAATGTTAAACATTAACTAATATTTATAAACAATAATAAAAAAATATATAGATTTTTCCAGATTTTAACACATTTTAAATGAAACTATTTGAAACGGACACGGGCGAAATCTACTAGTATGTGTGTGCCCACGGAACTGTTGCCACTCAGCTACTGTAGTGTTCGAAAGATTTATTTTCGAATACCAAAATATACCCTATTAATGCGTTAAAAATAATTTCATTTAAAACTAGCTTTCTACTCCTAACAACTTAACCATAAATAGAATTTAACTTACTTTTAACAAAGGCAAACAAATTCGTAACGTTTATTTTGGCTTTTCATAAGAAGGTAGTTATTGTATACGTACATAAGCATAATATAATAAAACTGATAATGACATATTTAGAAAACGTATAAAAATTTAAACGCAGCGGGATTCAACACATGAACGCATGGCTTAGCGGTCAGAGCGCTTGAACGGTTTTCAAGAGGCGCGGGTTCAAATCCCGCTGCGTTCAAATTTTTATACGTTTCTTAAATATGGTTTTTTCAATTTCCTTGGTGTGGGAATAACACTTTAAAAAAAAATTAAAAATATAAAACTGATAATATTAAAATTTTTATATATATATATTTTTTTTATTAAGGAGGACTCCAACCCGTTAAAACTAAGTCTAACTCTGCAGTGAGACTAGGTTTAACGTATAAAATTAACAATTCAAAATAGAAATCAAGTCGAAATTTGTCAATTAAACGATAAAAACTATATAAAAACAATAATATATATTTGTTTGTAAACATTGTATGTAATAAGTGGCGTATAAGATAATCACAGATTGCTCCGGAATATTTTCGTATCCCTTATGCCTAGCTGAAGTGTTTATTTAATATATAGCGTTTTATTGTACAGGTTATTTTTCAGATTTGATAAATATGGGGGGAAACCCCCATCGCACAGAAAGCAGAGAGTAACTAGTGTTAAGACACACCGCATTCCCCTTAACGTCCGAATTCTAGACCTTGCGCGCTGATTGGCCGAAATTAACACTCAAAAGGAAATCAATTAAATACATACCACTGAGTTGAGACAGAACCCATAGCTATTGTAAAAACTAGACAATAAAATATATAACAAATATTATGTTTGAATCAACAATAATATTATTAATTATTTATTTAATGCGGCTTTAAATGTGTTTTATAATTTTTTCGATACAAAATTATCAACTGATTGATTATCGTTGATATGAAAATGTCATCACATCTATGTAGATTGAAGACTGCTACTCGTATATTATTAAATTAAATTTATAGATAAATTAATATATTAATATAGTACTTGCAATTAATTAAATTAACCAATACCGTTATAGTGCAAAAGACAGACACTCGACCAAAAGCATCAGTTACCCTTACAAATTTGCACAAGGTAAGTATTGTAAAATACATATTTAGAAAACGTATAAAAAATTTAACGCAACGGGATTTGAACCCGCGCCTATTGAAAACCGTTCAAGCGCTCTGACTAGCCATGCGTTCTACATCCAGCTACGTTGAAATTCTTATACGCTTATTACAACTTATATTTGTTGTTAGCTTCAAATCATGCTACGTGCAAATTTTTATACGTTTTCTAAATATGTATTTTTCAATTTCCTAAGTGTACGAATAACACTTTTAAAAAAAAATAAAAAAAAGGCAAGTATTACACATTTATTATTTTGCATATTTCCTTATAATTCATTTTTTTATTTTTATTTACAATTCAAATTAGGAAATGAACGTTTACTGCTTTGTATATGGCAGTACGCTGAAAATGAATATTTTATTGTAATACTATTACAATGGTGGTAGGTTCGATTTACGAGTAGATTCGATACAATAAAAAGTATGAACTTTTTCAAGACCAAATGCGGCGATAATTTTCACATCCGTACGCACAAATCAAAAATCAAAAATCAGAGGGCAAAAAGCAGAGAACAGTGTTATATTATCTTGGTGCATTCAATCTCTAAAGTGTACAAATTAAGAAATGCCACAAAGATGGACGACACAATGACCTAGGCTAGATTTGAACCCGCTTTTGCCCACACCAACTGCATATACGAATACAGACGCGTCTCGCAATTCACAATTGACAGCTTGTCGTTGCGCGGAGGGTCGCAGATAAAACGCGCCGCTACCGAATTGAGGTCACAACTGTGATAAGTTAAATTAATATGTATTGTAACAATTTAATAGTTTATTGTTTATATGTTGAATTGATTAATATTATTATTGTATGGAAGTTTACTCAAACGGTTATAAGCATACAATGCAATATCAAATTTATGTATTATTAAGTATTTTTTTGGATTTTGTTGCGAGCCATTATATTTTATCCATTTAAACCAGGGTCGCACAGACTTATTAAGACTAGGGGCCACTCGGGGAAATCATGAACTGATGGCGGGCCGGCAGCCAGAAGTATAGGTAATTAAAGACAATAAAGAATTGATAATAATTTATTAAAATTAAAATAGAATTTAATAATTTGGAATTTGGTGGCACTGCATAAGTGCTTACAATCTTTTTTATATTTGGCTCAAATTTACTTGTAGCAACACGTAAAACTGCTTCCAAACTTTAATTTGCAAGGCGGTTTCGATTTATTGTTTTATTATTATTTAGTGTTGAAAAAGTCTGTACATATTTTATTTTGGTTTTATTCTGGAATAGAATTCAATATTTTTCAAATGTACAAGAGTATTATTTTTGCGGTCGGCGGGCCACCATTATTCGACCGGCGGACCGCGGTCTGTGCATCCATTATTTAAACATTATTTCTTATACATACATGTACACCTACCTACTGTAATAGTGAACATTATAAAATATAAAATAGGTGTTTTAATAAAAACAGAATTAAAAGTTAGCTGACTACAAAAAAACATAAATAGAATAGAAGAAAAATGTATAAAAAATAAAATAAAAATAAAAAAAATGTTAAAGACATATACCAATCTCGCACTTTCTACCAAAAAAAAAACACGCCAAATCAATAAATGAATCGCAATTCAAATAGCCTGTACAGCTTCAAACAAAGTGTGCAAAACCATTCACCCAGCCGCGTCAGACGAAAGTCTCCTGCGGGCGCGGCGGAGAAGGCGGAGGGGGCGGGGGGCGGGCGGGAGGGCGGAGGGCTCTCCGCACCCTCGGCGCCAATGTGAATATACCTTGTCAGTTATGTTTATTATCTATTTGGAAAAAGTGGACGTGCCCAGTTGGGATGTGTATGATTGAGACCGTCTTAGATCTGATCAGAGTGATGCATCACTTGCAAGAAAGCTTTTACTTGTAAATCTAAATTCCTATTGGTATGATCAAAATGAATCAGGTTTCGTAAATTTCTAAGAGAAGCAGCCATTAAACATCCAGTGTTTTATTGTGGCCGCAATAATATATATAAAAAAAAATGTGATTAGTCCCTTATATGTTTATCTCTATAACCAAAACTTAAATAATTTTATTTAAATATCTGACACGTACTCACTAAGTACTTAAATTCTCAACAGGTGGTTTTGAAACCTATCAACAAAAATACTAAAAAAAACTCATTTGTTTAAGAAAAAAAATATATAGTAAGAGTACAGAAAAACGCCTTTATTTCACAATAGCTATGCTAAGCAAAATGTGTATTTAATATAAGTTCTGGTAATATATACCGCTTAATAACAATAGTGTCGTTGATAGCGTTATATAATTAAAATAAATTGCTTTTATACTAAGTTGTTTTGTGTAATTGAACCCGCTACCTTTGCTGAAAGATAGTATCATTTCTCTCACTGCGCTACTTATTGCTTCATTTTAACTTAGTTTAACAATTAAAATATTAATTAAATGAATTATTTCCTCATGTTTCTAGTTTTTTACCATGAAAGCCCTATATGTATGTACAAATGGTTCATATTGACAAATACAAAACACTTCATCATTTGTGTCTGGGATCTATAATGCCGTCGTAAAATGGCAATTAAAATCATATACTAACAAATAATGAAACTTACCAATATGTGTATTGGCAGCCAGTGGGGCCAACGAGGCTGGTTGTGCGAGTTGCGCGTCCCCGTTGGTGTCGGTGGGCGTGGGGGGTGCGGGGGGCGTGGGGGGCGTGGGGAGTGTGGGGGTGGCGGTGGTATTGGCAGTGGTGTTGGCGTTGGCTGGCGCCGGCGACCCGTCCTCGCATAGTGATATCTCTGATGGATACTCGAAGGTACGCGTTAGCGAATCGTCGAACTGGAGCTTTAACTGAAATTTGTTAATAAATTATATGTTTTATATAAATTATATTACAAGTTTTCTATATTATTTGAACGCCTCAAAACAAAATGTCCCGAAACTTTTATATTGAGCCAAGCAAGCTGTAGTCAGAAGAAGAAGAATTAAGGCCATCGTGGCGTAGTACCAATGGTTCGTGATTGGTTGGAACTACCAAACAAAGAGCGACAGAATTAAAATAATTTAAATCATTCCTCCTGGTTGGGATCGAAACCACAACGAATCGCATTTGCGGTATTGTCTGTAAAATACTATCTAATATTAAAACATGATAAGCCTTCATATAATCAATATTTACATTATTTAAAATTTTTCTATTTACCTTTGCCTCATAAGTGTGGAATATTATAAAAATAATAAACGTAATCTACATATAAATTTGAAAAAAAAGGGATAAAAATTTAAACGAACCCTGCTAATACTCGAACCCGTGCGTCTTGATAACCGTCCAAGAGGTGCGGGTTCCGTGTTCCGCTACGTTCAAATTTTTATACGTTTTGAAATGAAACTATTTTAACCGGATTAATCGCGTATAATTTTTAATTTTGGTACCCAAAAATACATTTTTAGAACCCGAATACATTTTTAGTCTACCTGTGACCACGGACTACTGTAAAGTGCCGAAACGTCGGGTTTTAAAAAAAATGTATTTTCGAATACCAAAATTATACGCGATTAATCCGGTTAAAATAGTTTCATTTCAAAATGTGTAATAATCGCGAAAATAAAAAGAACTTATTTTATACGTTTTCCAAAAAGATTTTTCATTGAATAGTTTGTACATGTCTTCCAAAATATATCCAATTCTATATGAAAACCTATACTATATAAACAACAACAAGTGTTATATCGTAATTAATACATAACGAAACATTCACACGGTATTGTATCGGACTGTGTGGTCCGGAGCGGTCGCGGGTCAGCGGCGAGCGGCGACACGTGGTCTTGCATTTCGAGTCCACTCCACGCCGGCCTTGTGGCTAGTGTTACGACTTTTGATTGGATTGTCTCGAATGGTCTACGGATTTTGGGGTCTCGACTGTTCATAATGTCGAACGGTGTTAAGTATAAATCATTGTACAGTACAGAAAGAAGAGAGCAAGAGTGTCGTAACACAAGTTTATCTCCGTATAAGTTGCGACTAAGAGGGATCAATAGACGTTGAATGGATTATGAAGTGATTTATAAAAACATCTTTTACACATATTTTTTTATAATGATAACATCCATATTGTCAATTATTGTTTGCAATACTTGAAGCAGTGAGCAGCGAAGTAGTCCTTATCATGTAACATTTACTCTTTAGATTTATGTAAACTAAAGCTATGTGTTTTTTTAACATTTTTTAAAGTGTTATTCCCACATTAAGGAAATTGAAAAATTTTATACGTTTTCTAAATATGTCTTTTTCAATTTCCTTAGTGTGCCAATAACTGTTTAAAAAAATGTTAAAAAAAAGTATAGCAAGATTTTCTTACATAGATAGATAGATAAACATCTATCCATATATATCCATACAGTTCAAGCTAATATAAGTTATATACCTTGGCTGCTCGATCTTTCGTGGCTTTGGTGGGTCTCGCCGCCATGGAGGACTTGCCATTGATGAGTACGTTATCATTCACAAATTTGACGCTGAGCGGCGAAGGCGGCCGCGTGTCTTCTTCGTCGGATTCTGACTCTTGTGCTAGTGCTTCTGGCCGGAGAACTACGATACCAGCTTCACCAGCCTGAAATTAAAAGGGAAATTAAACTTTCCGGAACTAACTTTAAACTACTTATCTTAAAAACCTACTTAACGGATACTGCCCTTTAGTAAGTCAGTGAGTATGTGTTAAGATTATGTTTTAATATAGTTTCAAGACGCTTTCCGTCAATTTTGGAGACATTGTACCATAGATGACGAAATTCAAAAACACAATGTGTAACAATAATATTTAATAAACAACCGTGTGAGTGGGGATCGAACCCACAACCATTGTGTTTACAGCCCAGTACATTTTTTAATTTATGCTATAATGGCTATTTACTAATAATTTTAAGAATCAATAAAGAATGACATACCCATTTCGAATTTAATATCTTATGAACTATGAATTTTCTCACAGTTTTTACATCTGTCATCAAATATAAAAAGTTCGTTGTAACCAGAAGTATAGGATTTACGGCTATACGACATATAAGTAAGAAACAAGTGGCATGCTATGATACCAAACGGGATTCGTTTTTTAACGAGACAGTGCTAGAATGTGGCCCTTCTCAATATGTGCATGTGTATAGCTAGTTTTACGGCTTTAGCGGAAATCTATATAGTGTTGATGAGAATGTGAAATAAATACTAAAACTTATTATTGTTATACGTTTGTCGTTATAATATAGCCAAATTGAAAAATACAAACCACTACTAACGATCTAGATTCTAATATAAGAGTGTGACTGAAATCAAAAATCAAATTATACTATTATATACAACTTTCAAGTTTTAAAGTGATTTCATTTATATTTCTTAACAGACATTTAATATATTACAGTTATAATAATGATTCTTGTACTAAATTAGATTTTACGTTATACCTTAGACAATAATAAACTTCTACAATTGTTAATCAGGGTTTTGATTATATATAGGGTACACATAGTGTAAAACCCTGACAGTTGACACAGTAGGAGGCCTTAGTTTTGACACACTATGTTAGGTACTTTAATGGCGCTAGTGCTTTACAATGGTTATAAGGACCCATCCCAAGGACCTAAGTGTCATTAGGATCTTTAGCATGGACGCACACGTTTACAAAACGAAAATGTACCACCGCAAAACTTCCGACAAGCGGTGATCTTATATTAGTAAATAATTTTTATTACCATTTTTTTTTCCTTGTATACATTATATATACGTTTCATTGCCGAAAACGCTTTTATTTATTTTGCAAATAAAAAGGGAAAGTGGACAAAGTTGCATCAAATAACATGCTTTGGCCGATGCCATTTTGACACCATGTTTTAGTTCTAGATTGTAGTTTATGGCATATAGACTTACATAAATTAAAAAAGTTTCATGCAATCTCGCAGAACAAAATGCCTCCCTTGTAAAGATAAAGGCCCAATCACGTGTGCTGTTGGTGATTAAATGGTGGTAAGTTCGGGAGATTTGTTAGTAGGTATTATTGCTGATTTTATACATAAATATTCCTATTCGTGCTGGTACACCCAGACAGAATCAATTCCGCTAATTGTTTTATTTTACAATTACAGGAAATTTGAATAAATAAAAAAATTGTGGTGGCACATGTATTGAAGCTTGGAGATGTATGGTCCTGAAAGAAGTGCCAGTCAGTCGACCACAATAGTTAAAGCTTTCTTGAAATAAATCCCGAAATAGTTTTAGAAACAAGCTGAGGGTTTATGAATTAAAAAGTAGTCACAGTCGAGTCAAGTCTTAAGCATTATTATGATAATTATTAAATAATAAAGACTAAATTGATATAAGTTTGTGTTTTTTACAAATCTTTGTGATGCGTCTGTCCTCACACCAGGCAAGTATCCTCCAAAGCGTTTTTAACGTAAGGCCTTTGTTGCCTTCAAGTATTCGCTTCAGTAGGCAAGTATCTGTTCTTTTAGAGGTCAAATAAAACAGAATTAACTCAAAATTATGATTAGTTATGTTCACAAATATAGTATATCAAGAACCTGTGTGTTCCTGTACATGTTGCATTATTCTTATCAAGTACAATTTTTTTTAATAACAAATCATTTTCGAAAACAGGGGCAAACTACCCGGCCTTTACCCTACTACTCACAGAATCGAATCTCGCGTCGATATTTTTAATATTATAAAAATAAATTAATATTATATAACATATCATCATAAAACTAAGCTCTATAAAATTTCCATTATAGTGTTGTGGCGTATCGCGTTTCCTGAAGCTGGGATCGCTCCCAGACTGGGCGGGGAGGGGACCGGCGCGGAATCCGGTCCTGAGGTTCAAGGGAAAGAGCGTCAGACGTTCACACGACTCGCATGTATAGACATACTTGACCGTTCATACAATGTATGGGGCTATGTTTTATACATTAATTCATTTTCAGTAAGAGCAGTGGGTTAGCGGCTGACTGTACACGCGATTGGTTGCGGGTTCGATTACCACTCGGGGAAATGATTATTTTTAAATTACTTTCATTTCAAAGTGCGGCTTTGAGTTCCGCTGCTGAACGCGTCTCATCATGTGTCGAACTATAGCGGAAAGTGGAGAAAAAGAGTGCATTGACACTACGTTGTCTGTGACTACTAGTAATTCGGATCGTCGAGCTTCATTCTGCACCGGATGGGGGTAACGAAAGCACGTTTTAAATATAAAAGTTTCCACGAGTGGAGTAAATATTGATCAGAGTTACATCAAAACGGCTATATACAATTTTACAGTTACATAAACAACAATTTGAGTATATAATAAGTTCTTTGATTTTCACGATTACTCGTATTACACATTTTGAAATAAATTATTTTTGTTAACCGGATTAATCGCGTATAATATTGGTGTTCGAAATCAAATTTTAGAACCCGACGTTACAAACACTTTACATTAGTCCGTGGTCTCAGGTAGACTGAAGTGGCATTTGTCTGTCATTCGATACAATTATTATATCAAATTACCCCCAACGATTCCTTAGTTGCCTCGCGTACTGCCCTGGATTCTTGCAGAATTAGCAAGATCTTGCTCTCTGGTGTGATCGGATTGAGACTTCAAAGTTTTCAGTATCGGGTCCAGTAATTTGAGTTTATGTTGTAAAGTAGGTATTTTTTTTATTGAATTTATAATAACAAAAAATAAGTGTAGAGGAAACACTTAATACATTTAGTGACAACATTCTATAAAGCGATACAATCTACACACAAGCTCTTTATCGAAATTATCTTCTACTGATTTTGAACAATATTAGTCATCAACATTTTCTAGCATATTCTGTGACTAAGTATTTAAAATGTCTTCGAAAAAATTTAAAGCACTTAACTGCTTATCAGTGTAAGTAATAGACGATAAAAACATTACAAAAATGTATACAAATTACAATTACATAGATTGTTTTTTTTTTGCGGAGAAGCAAGACAGCCCTTTCTTCCTGATTCTTTTCCCTTTAGACGAATCGGTATGCACTGTCGCGGTCTGTCCATATAGAAGATATATATATATAACATAAACATTTCCCTTAATCTGGATCTAACCCCTAACCAGTCTAATACAGTCTGACACCTCCTAGCGTGTATTTTTAGTCATAAGTATGATGCTGAAGAAAAAAGACTAATTATTCTTTTAAATAAAACGCAAATATATAGAAATAAGTAAATATTACAACACGTGTGAACTCACGTCACTGCGCCGGCGCATGCGGCGTGCCTCTTACACGAGATCGATAAAAATCGTTGCGCCAAGTAATGAAGCTGAACGATCAAGTATTAATTTATCATCGATCACACTTTTACATAGTTGTTTACAATATACAGACCAGCGTACATGTAATATACAATGTTAAATTAACCGAAATTTATATGTTTTTAACATTTTTTAAAGTGTTAATCGCACACTTAGAAAATTGAAAAAGAAATATTTGGAAAACGTATAAAATTTGAACTCTCTTGAAAACCCTCAAGCACTCTCACCGCTGAAGGTAGCAGTAATTTGTAAAAATCTCTACACGAGATGCTAACAACAAATATAAGTTGTAATAAGCGTATAAGAATTTCAACGTAACTGGATGTAGAACGCATGGCTTAGCGGTCAGAGCGCTTGAACGGTTTTCAAGGGGCGCGGGTTCAAATTTTTACACGTTTTCTAAATGCCTTTTTCAATTTCCTAAGTGTGCAAATAACACTTTAAAAAGTGTTACAAAAAATATTACTTCATATTAATTATAAACTGAAAGCGATTGAAAACGAATAGGAAAAAAACTGTCCGACTTTATTTATTTCATTATCTTATATAAATATACTATATTATATTAATATTGATATTTATAATTACAAAATTCTTGCATTAAGTAATTTTATACCAAAAGAAAAAATTCAAACTAAATTACAACATACGTATTTAAACTAGAATAGTAAGCAAATAATAATTGCAATTGCAATAGCAATACTTTTTAGTTTTGAGGTTATCAGTGGGACGGACGGGTGGAAGGTTTTCATGGGCCCAGGATTCGATTCCTGATTGGATTCGGTAAGATTATGTGTGCTGTGGCTTTGGATATCGCCACTTGAACATTAAAAACGCAATGTGACGAAAACGAAGATCCATCAACATATATACGGCAAATACGCGAAGCTATAAGAACATAGCCAGTAGGATTAGCTCGGACTGAGCGAAGCAAAGTCCCCCACGACAAACGGTGTCGCAAGTCGAGGTTCGAGTCTCACATGAGGCGCCCTTGCGTCACCGTGAAACTAAACTGATGGTTTCCTCTCGAGGTCTCCAAGCCAACCCCCAAAACCCAGTAACAGTAACAGCTGTAGAGCCACTATGGCCAACAACATACAACACAATCGAAAAAAAAAGAAAACAAAAGAAGCTATAAACATAGCATTCAAGTAGCACCTACAATCTTAGTTTGTAAACAGATGCATTGTAAAATTTTTTCACTTTGCATCAAAACGTATGAATGTTATCTGGAACGGAATTTGTTTTTACGAAGGTTACTTTTGACGTGTCTCAAGTTTAATGGCGATTGGCGGGAAAATGTAACGAGACGCGAACGACACAATCAAACATCCGAGCGTTGTTTATATATATATATATATATACTCTTACTTTCTCGATTTTTATCGACATGACGTTGGACAAACAAGCAGATGTTTCAGCGAAGTAAAAAGTGTGAAACATGGAAAATTTATTGTTCATATGAGGACGAAGCGCAACAATATATATTTTTTTAATTTAGTTGCCACATTTACGAGAGTAGGCAAAAGGAACCTGATGTGCCTTCTTACTTCACTATTCGTTCAATTTCGTGAGTTTGGTGTTGGGTTAGCTGTGCTATGACGACGATATATATGTTTTTTTTTATAAACAAAAATAAAGGCAATTTCTTCGAGTTTTTTTTAAACACATGTTGTAAAAATTATACGATATTATATTTCAATAAAGATCTTTATATAACTTAGACTAAATTGTTTTTTTTTTTATTACTAGAGGTTTCCATAGTTAGTACCTAAGTAAGTTACACAACTGTTTTGCACTAATAAAAAAATAACAAACTAAAGATATACATTGATCGATTATCCTTCTGTAATCTAAATCAATTAATAGTTATATAATTTAGATAAGCAATAAACTATGTTTAAACGGAAACGAAATTTACTTGGATAAATAGAATAACTTTGGTCTTAACAGGCATTTGTGAAAACATCTGTATCTACATATCATACTGTACACGGTATAGTCGTGGGTTCGATTTTGATCAGGAAAATATTTATATTTAAATAATCGTAGTTTTCTTTCCGAATTCTCTTATTAGTTGGATAAAACCAAATACGGAATGTGTAGTACAGTAGTTTTTCATTTGAACCTTCTTACGTAGCATCATAAGCGGAACATGGTCATATAAAAACAATTTTTTTATAATTTTACAAAAAGAAAAGCTATGGTTGTGGGTCTAGTACCCAGTGGTACACTTACAAGAAAAAAAGAATATTTATCCTGTATGGTTTAACTCATCAAAATTTAGAACTTTGATGAAGTATTATACATACATATATATAAATATATATATATGTATTACATGAACTTCAAGTAAACGATACAAGAAATGCACAAATTGCAATTAAAATAGTCCTTGTTTGAAAACTTTAAGGCGAACGAACTTCCTCCAAGCGTATATGGTATGCATAATTTATGTGTAGTATTTTTGCTCCGCGGACTACCAAACCAGATTTAAAATATCCAGACAACGCAGCTGCTGCCAATAACCAGCATTCTATCAGTTGCTTTTAGATTCCACTCACTGGTGGAATTCTGTAAGCGTACAAAGTTAGTTACTTAGTTTACAGTACCAATACTTAAGTAAAATTTGCTTTCAAAAGTTTCTGGCACAAGATTGCAAAGTAATAAGCTCTTGAAGAAATCTAGTATACTAGGCTCAGCGTCAAATATTTCAATATCACTAATCTCATGTAGGCAATGACGACAAGAATGAGCTGTGTAAAATGGTTTAAAAAGTAAAAATAAACACTGTACAAGCATCTTATCTGCAAAAAGCGATTGTGACTCTAGGTCCAAGCAGCAGGGTGTTTTGTGTCACGACTAAACAAGGTCTATTTCGTTTTATTTTGTTTGAATTAACAATGTCTTTAATTGTATTGATTGATATTAATTATTTATGTTGGATTCGAATACAGTTTCATTTGCCCTCCCATTTAGTGTTGTAACACAAAATATTAAGGAATAATTAAATATGGATTTTAATTTCACCATACATATAAAATAATATAAAATGAAAATATTTCAATATATGATGCGTTATTACATTTTCGTACCTTCTCTAACGATGTACGGCTTTATTGGATCAATTCATTGTAGTGAAATTTTCTTCAATTTCTTAGGATCCAGTGAATTCGATTTAGCCAAAGGTTGAGTTAATATAATAGTTTCATATTATTCATGGCGAGTAAAACAATTTTTTGCTTTAGGTATTTTTTCCTAAATCAGTTTATAATATGCTTCCATTTTTTTTCAAAATTTAACATAATATTTATTAATATTACGTTAAACAGCCCAGTATGTTAAATACATATTTAGAAAACGTATAAAAATTTGAACCCTCGCCTCTTGAAAACCGTTCAAGCGCTCCGACCGCTAAGCCATGCGTTCTAAATTCAGCCACGTTGAAATTCTTATACGCTTATTACAACTTATATTTGTTGTTATTTTTTCAAGAGTAGAAAATTGAGAGAAGAAATATGTTTTTATACGTTTTCTAAATATGTCTTTTTCAATTTCCTTAGTGTTCGTACACTAACACTTTAAAAAAAATGTTAAAATAAAAGCCAGTATGTTATTAAATTTTTCTTTACATCATAATAAAACTAGTATTGCTAATTATTTCAAGGTCGAGCGATTATGAAATAATCAGTATAATTTTAAAACGTACATCGACTGCGATAAGATAGACCGTATCTACAAATAGCTCAAGTACAACAGGAAATCTTAAATGGGCAGGAATAATACGTGATACAAGTGGATAATAACACATAAAATTGAACAGAGTACTAATTAAATATAACATAAAAGTACACAATAAAAAAAAACCTATAAAAATATTCCGATAAAGCGTTTTAAATGTCATTTGAAGTTATATTCGAAGAAAACTCACCGTAATGAGAAAGACGGGCCCATTGTCCATTATGTCGTTTGGATTGTCAGAACATTTCGCAATGGTATAGGAGACATCGGTCTCACAGTCCTCCTTGGCGCGGCTTATTTGCGCGACGGACTTTATCAAGGCCCAGCGAAGCGATAATCCTTGTTATTTCGATTATAAAAACGTATTAGCGATAAACTTTATTGGAATTTCTTAGATTATTTATATTTATAATTATAAAGGAAACGGTTACTCGTATTCAATTGTGACGTAGCGTTTTGGCCCATTTCACCGTTACCGTAGGCTCAGTGTTCGCTTGATTTAATGCGAGGACTGTAAATTCAAATTCGTTTCTTGCGCGTGCGTAGTTTACATATATTTTTGCGGCTGCGCTTTAGTAAATGGGATCTCTTAGTCGAAAAATTAAATATAGTAAGGTTTTATACTCAGGTTCTATTTGCCTCGCGTACAAACGCTGAAATGAATATTAAAAGTCTAATAAAAGTCTAAACTGCAAATATTCGACACATGTGTCTTAGCAAACATTTAATTGAGAAAGTTATGAAAAGCCTATAGTAAATTTATAGTGTTATCTTAATTCATATTTCCAGCTATTTTAAATATAATAAGGAAATAAAATAATAACGCACCTAGCAATATCATTGAATGCGGTTTCGATGATTGGAATCCACTTTGGAAACGATAGTATGATAGATAATTAATGAATATACGCAAAGTTGTACAAATTAACGTTTAGGCCATTAGCATACTAGTATATTTAAACTTATGTAAGAAATGATTGTAGCTGGTATAGTTTGTTTTGTCAATAATTTATTATATAATCATTGTCATATAATGATTGACTTGAAGAGAGATAAATCACTATTCGTTATACTGAGATGGATATGTTTTATATTAAAGAGAATGACACGCGTGACCGAAACGGTAGCGCTGTTGTAAAAATATCGTTATCTATAATATATTGACAATTAAAAGATTTGTTAACATTTTTTTTTAAAGTGTTATTCGCACACTTAGGAAATTGAAAAAGACATATTTAAAAACGCCGAACGCATGGCTTAGCGGTCAGAGCGCTTGAACGGTTTTCATGAGGCGCAGGTTCAAGTCCCGCTGCGTTCAAATTTTTATACGTTTTCTGAAATGTATTTTTCAATCAAAATAGTAATTACATTTTTTTTATATAATTTAAGTAATTCCACGCTGGTAATACACGGTAATAAGGTTTGCGTTAACGACCAAATATGGCCATTAAGTGGCGTTCGTGTGCCCACATGGTGCAGCGCGGGCTATCGTTAGCACGGACTATTTTACATACCGATGAACTATCGGATATGCGTAATACTTACATTATATACAAAATAGAATAAATAAATATGAAATTTCACTTATAACCGACTCAAAGAGCGAATTAGCGATTTAAATGACATTAATGCAATTTACTGCCAATCTAAGTCTGCAATTTACTGCCAATCTAAGTCCGGCTGAGTCTGGTCTGGCCAAAAGCCATCATTTAACTAGCCTCACAATCATATTTACATATATTGTTTCCGTCCATTTTAACTCTAACTAATTATTTTTTGATACAGAATCTTATATTTTTCTAATATGTTCAATAGAAAACTAAATAAAATTTAAGGAAGCGAGCGAGTAATAAATGATTAGTGCATTAGTCTTTGCGTTAATTTACTTTGCAATTTGCGGGGATATAAAGGGCTCTCAGCATGAAGGCTCACAAGATGTGTCTCGAATCATTAAGAAGAATTATGTTAAATTAGTCAAAATAATTTGCATCCTTTCAAATGTGCTAAGCACCTATGCATATAAAAAAAGTGGCACTCAATATTCTAAGATGTTTTTTAGATTTTTGAAAGGAAACATCAAAACGTGCAGTAACACGTTTCCTTTACAAATTTAAAATCGTTCCAATTAATAACTAAACATTTCAATGAACTTTTTTCGTAAATGTCAACCGGATGTACAATATATATATATATATATATATGTACTTATGTATGCAGATAATTTACTCGTGTCGGATTCGGCTTAGAATGAACGTGCCCACTGCGGTCTTCTGAAGATTACATCCAGTACTGGCGTTCATAAAACGAAAACAGCTAGCTAAATGTAATTGGTTAAACTAAACATGTAAATATAATTAAATTAAGACTGTTGGACTGATTTTCCTGTATATCAAACAGAAAGAAGTTCATAAATATGTAAATTCACGTATACACGACTAAAAATGTAATATTGTCCGAAACCAACGGATATCCAGAAATATTTTTTTATCCATAACAGAAATCGATTCAGTGTTCTTCCTATGTCTTCCGCCGTATCCAATCTGAAATAATGCACCGTAAAATGTCTAATAATCAGTGTATCTAATAAGGGTACTTCGTAAAACTTTCCGGTGTTGCTATCAGTCAGTGATCAGATTTATTTCCTTAGGGACCGAGCGGTCCGTTTCTAAGTTAACTTTCTTCTTTAAACTTCTCTTAATCGAGTTTATTCTTATTTGTGCCAGAGAATCTAGTTTCTACGGTGAATTGAATTAGGCATAATAAAGCTGGCTTAATAACGTTTCAAAGTATTTTTCTGCATAATAAGTTCTTTGGTTGTGAAATATAAAAATTCATTGACTTTATTGCATTTGAACCTGGAATACAGTTGCTTAAATGCTGTAGTACTGCCAGTAGTCTAACCTAACCTAACTTTATAAGGAGGCTTTTTGTAGAAAACCAGCATTAGGTGTTTATGTATATACTTTATAATATTAGTTATTTCTTTATTGTATGTAACTAAGATAAGTTTTATGAAATTGTCACGGTGACTCAGACGGACACTTATAAAGTAAAATTACAGCATAATATTATGTGCACAACTGTGTGTAATTAATTATAAAAGAATAAGAAGTCCTATAGTATCGTGGTTGGCCTAATTAGTGATTTTGGGCAACAGGTCGTAGATTCTATTGGTACTTAAGAACTATAAGAACGAGTTGTACTTATATACTTATAATAAGCACATATTTAACAGTCTGGTCTGGTAGCACGTGGTATCAAACCATCGTGGCGCAGTGGGACAGCGTCTGACTGTAAACGCGATTGCTTGAGGGTTTGATTCCAACTTGCTCGCTTCGCTTTCGTAAGCTATACGACTGTAATAACTATTTGGTTTTTTTCACCCACCCGCGTTTCCACTTAAATGAGAAACTTTACTTAAATCTATAATTAAAATTGTTGTATTTTTTTTATTTATGAACCGATCCAAATAAAATGAACACTAAATGGGACCTGAAATTTGGCATCCATATAATTTACACGGAGACTGATAGAGAAAGACTGGGAAAACTAAAATTTTACGCAGCAACGAGTTTAACAGTTCAAAATTATTATGTATTTATGTACAGTCTTAAAGCAATACCCAATTTACTAAACAGCATGTGTAAAGTGACAGTAGGTACTTTGCTGACAATGCAATTGGTGTGCGTTCCGATTGTGTCAGAGTTCGTTGGCACACTCAATATGCAGAAGTGTGTTTATTTGTATCACCGTATAATATAATTCAATATTTATAATGTGTAAAATATAGAATTTGAATGTTTAAAAAGAGATTTTTTCAAACTAGCTGTGCCCGCGACGTGGAATTCTAAAATTAAACGTAGCCTAAGTTATTCCCTGTTCCATCAGCTATCTACCAGTGAAATTATCTTCAAAATCGGTCTAGCTGTTCGAGAGATTAGCCGGTACAATGTCAAACAAAAATTGTAAAAAAAATATTTTTGGTATATATACCGTGTATACATACATATGAGGCTTGTTAGAAATATTGTCATATCTCCATTACGAATAGATTGGAGAATTCAAATGCGGTAGACAAGTCAACATAAAAATACTTATTTCACACATGTAAGTTTAGAGCTTCCTTGTCCTGTCTATTTATAGCGGAGGTATCGCTGAAATAGGCTTGACATAATATCTAAAAATAATAAAAAAGTATCATTTAACACAGTCTTTTTTTAATGCACTTATTTAAACGCTAATGTTGTGGCTTAGTCAAAGCGTGTAACTACACTAATTATTTAACATATCAAATTTGTTTATTACTAATTATTTAACATAATAAATTGTTTTAATTATAGGTACTTTACGTAATATTTCTTTATAAGTGGATGGTGATATTGAGCTACATTTGAAATTCTACTATCTCGACCCATTCCCCACATAAACGAATATGAGACACGTCAATATAAAATGTCGATTTAAAAAAAACATATTTAGAAAACGCATAAAAATTTGAACGCAGCGGGACTTGTACCCGCGCGCCTCTTTAAAACCGTTCCAGAGGCGCGGTTTCAAATCCCGCCGCGTTTAAATTTTTATACGTTTTCTAAATATGTAAAAAAAAAAAAAAAAAAAAAAAAAAAAAAAAAAAAAAAAAAAAAAAAAAAAAAAAAAAAAAAAAAAAAAAAAAAAAAAAAAAAAAAAAAAAAAAAAAAAATATTTATATACTTTTATACAAATTTATCTAACTATATAACTAATGATAAGTGGACAAATAAGTCTCTTGACACAAGGTTATGTTTGCCAACACTGCTGTGCGGGACCTGCGTGAAGTTACAACTAAATTCTTATAAAGCAAACTTGCCGGAGCAATGGTTGCAAATTCTATTCAATTTATATTTTATATTATATTATTAAGAAGCTAGAGAGAACCTGGATACTCTAATCACCACCTTCCGCCCAAATTGATGGTATTTATTGCGTCTCGAATAGCGAATCTCAACTCCACCCATTGTCTTATCAAAGCAGATAAACGCATATAATTAAAAACTTCCCTGAGTGTGAAAATAATCCACAAACGATTAATAATAAATAAATAAAAAGAAATACGAGTATGTATCAAAACGTATTTTATAATGAATTTTGCGTAATGTTAAATTAATAAAGCTATCCATTCCCGAAGCCTCTAACCGCTGAAACGCTATACGCATTTATCGCATACAGTTACAATATTTCATAGTGCACGCAATGTGTCAATTGTTACAAATGCATGAGATCCTGCTTGGTATATATTCAAATAAATATTATTTATCCATACAAATAGTATACACTCTTAAACCTAAACTTGTTCTTTAAATTCCATTTTGTTTAGAGAAATAGTGTATTGCAGGTCAGAGAGCTTCAACGGTTTTCAAGAGGCGCGGGTTCGGCTGTGCGTGGTCTATCAGTCACTCCGAAAATGTTATGTGTTTAGATCAATACGTATAAATAAAAAAACAAATACGCAACTGGATTTGAACGCGCCGCCTCTTCTGCCGTCTTGGGCTGTCTATGCTCTAAGTTTTTCAGCATTTTACGGTAACATCGCTTTTGGAAGATATGCTAAATATATAAATATCTTTTTAACATTTTTTAAAGCGTTTTTCCCACACTAAGGAAATTGAAAAAGACATACATATATAGAAAACGTATAAAAAATTTTTGAACGGTATTCAAAAGGCGCAGGTTTAAATTCCGCTGCGTTCAAATTTTTATACGTTTTCTAAATAGATATGCTAAATTTTGCTTTTTACACCATTATTAACATTCGGAAAACTAATCCTTTTTTTGTTAAACATATTGTAAAAAATGTCTAAAAGTATAAAAATACTAATAATTCCCTCCATAGCTGGTGTCAGAATAGAGTTCCACGCGTACCCCAACATTGACCCAGCACACGCGCATTATACAATTACGTAATCTTGTAAAGAATTCATATGTTGTAGGGTTTCTCACGTTACCGTCTCCATGTTTCATGTTAATGTTTCCCGACTCTACTCGCGTTGCTAAGAGAGATTTTCATCTAACAATCGAGTTGTCAAAGCGCGGGGGTAAATTCCGCCAGTCGAAAGTACGCCCAAAATGAACTACGGGATATCTTATCTCTAGATTGTACGTTTGAATTATTATATATTAGCATTCATATTTTTTGGCTTTTTTTTTTAGGAAAGTTAAATAGGGTGTTTATATTTTTCGATTTTGTATATATATATATAAAGAAAAGGTGAAGTGTACATATAATTTTAATTTTGTATTGCGGAAATTTACTGTCATAATACTCATTACGTACTCACTCATCAGTCAGTATTGTCTAGCAGTTTTTCATAGCGACCGTCTTGGGTCCTAGACTTTAAAGTAAAGACAACCAGATTACTTTTTTTTAATTTTTAATTAATATGCAATAATGAGTTATTATAAATATAAAATTATCACCCATAAAAAATTCTAAATCGGACCGGATCGGATATTATGTAGGTCAGGCCAGCTTTTGTCACAAATGCGGTTTTATATATATATTTTTACTTGTTCTTTTTTTATTGAGTAGACAGCTTGCAAAATTTTTGGTTTTTTTACAAAAATATTTCGAAACCAAACAGTTTTTAGCTGGATTAATAACGTAAACCTGTAGTCTAACGGTGACCACGTAAATTACTGAAAAGTGATCGAAACGGCGAGTTTTCTAAAATGTATTTTCGAATACAAACAAAATAATATACGCGATTAGTCCGGTTAAAAATTGCAAAAACCAAAGATTAATATTAATATTTCGAAACCGCTCACAACTCTACAACTAAATTAAAGCCACACACACACATTACGGCATAATAATGAAAAGTGCCTGAAATAAAACATTTTGATACCGCCAATGTGACAAGGAAAATACACGGGATATTATTGTAAACAACGCTATCGGTGACTAACATCCGGGCACTTCGTCCACTGGAAACAATATTATGTATATAAAGTGTGTAATTTTTCAACTGCATTATATATTTATCATATTTCCATTTGAACGGCTCTTGATTGGACCACGAGTCCAAGTTTGACGTTGTTAGAAACTAAAAGTTTCTAACTCCTTTGATTATGTAAAACTGCGGACTAGCTGTTATGTTGTTACTGGAAGTTGAGCGAAAATGAAATCTTATTGACTGGCTTTTGGTCTAACGGGACAATTTAACTTTTATGATACATTGAGGGTTTATGTGATATTCATGTAATATTTATTTTTGTATTGTTATCAGCTATTTAGTGAGTGTAGCACAGGATTTGTCTAGTAACAAAGACAAAGACGTGTCCAGGGACCGTAGCGATAGAAGCTCCGTTCGCTCTGACTACCTCGCTAGGGATAAAGCGTTTAAATAAAAAAAAATACACAACAGTTAAACAAAACGCTACCGGGTATATTTTGTAATAAAGGTCATCATCAACATTTCTTTGTTCGGATATTCTATAACAGCGTATAACGATGCAACTCAAAAGGAGTGTGCAGCCGGTTTTTATCGATTTAGTTGGTTTCACTCAATTATACGACATTAACCTTCAAGACACAAAACTTAGCGTCAGATCAGGAAACTAACTGCAAGGCCAATTTAGCGAATAAAGTTTCTTGTTTGTAATAAGGTATTTTTCACTTTAATTACTTTCTGCGCTATCGCAGCTTAAAAATAGCATGTACAGGCACTCAGTTCTCCACTTTCCGCTCGAATTCAAGATATTGCGCATTGAGTGGAAGAACTCACCGCCGCGCTTTGTCTTGACTACCAGAGCTAAGAAATTAAAATAATTAAATTATGATATATTCCTCGGGTGGAATCGAATCTATATCCAATAGCGATTACAGTCAAATGCTGTACCAATGTGCCACAATGGCCTCCTCTTTACTTTTTAGATACCTCTATTGTTCAAATTTTCAATATTTACTATGTGTTCACCAGCTGTTAAGTGTACCGACCTTGATATAATATCATAATACTTATATGAATCATATCGAATAAAATAATATGACAATAATAGCGTTTTGCGTGGGTAGTATAGCGGATAAGTCTCATTTACTCCAATTATTTCTACTATATATGTGAGAAAAAGGAATTATATGTATTTAAAAGATTTTTATTTTCCCTGTACAACAATTGCAAAACAAAGCGCGACGTTGACTTGGCAAAGTTCTGTATGACTACTACGGAACCCTGATATGCGGGAAGAACATTGAATCTAAGAAAAATATATTATAAACGTACATACTACATACATAATTGTGTATATGTATAGCGATTAAGTATATATTTTTTAAATTTGCAAACGTTGAATATTTTTGATTGGTTTTGTTTAGATTATTCTACATATCTATCATTAAATGAATAACATTTTAAATAAAAAAAAAAGACATATTTAGAAAACATATAAGAATTTGAACGCATCGGGATGTGAACCCGCGCCTCTTGAAAACCGATCAAGCGCTCTGGCCGCTAAGCCACTCGTTCTGCACCCAGCTACGTTGAAATTCTTATACGCTTTTAAATATAAAAATATTTAAAACATTTTAAATATTATAAAATGGCCACACATTGACATATATGAAATATGTCTAGTGTGATATTAGTCACACATCCCTTTGGTAACTACTTTCTACTACGTGCTGAAGGAAAGCGCACACCTATTTACACATCACAATTTGAAAGCCAATACATAATCAATTGACACTTGCGTCAAAAATACACTTAAAGTGTATCAAATATAGTATTCTCATTTAAGTAACAAGTTGTATTTCTGGAATCGGCGGTAATATATACCAAAGGTGTGTGTAGCTGAAACAATATAAAAAACTTTATTTCGCAAGTGTACCTCAGTGGCACTTCAACTAGCGCATCTAAATATAAAAAAAGCGTTACCTTATTAAACAGTATTTACGCAAAATATTATGCAAGAGGGAAATTAATTGCAAATTAAGGGTGTAGTTTGAATATATTTAAATAATTTCGGTAATCAAGATAGTACTAACATTTAATAGATGTTTATGAGAAAAGTTATGCAATGAGAGTTCTTGGTTGGAATTCATTCCCAAAACAGGCGAGTTTTCCGCAAAACATAAAATATTTTTAAGTTTCAACACACAACAAATGTAAAGCGACTTCAAAGTTTATTAAATAAAACTGTAATGGATAAAAAGATTCACACTAAGAGCTCAGTAGTTTAATTATTTTCGTTGAAGAGTTGATGCGTTACATGCGAGTGTCTTTAGCAACGTCTGTCTGTTTGTCTTACTACTGTTAAAAGTATATGTAGGTAGTAAGTAAAGTCAAGTAATGAATAATGCAACAGTCCCCACAACATACAAGTGAGAACAAATATGGTTTAATTTAAAACCGCCTGTTTTACCAATAACGCATTTTGTATAGCTTCATAATTCGTACAGGAAATTAAATGATAGCCCCTTTGACGTGACTCAGTGGATTTAGTTAGCAGTGAACTGGCTGTTTTGCGCTTATTACTCAGGATAATATTTGCCGATGGCTTCATGCGTGTTAGAGTCGTATTGATATTGCGGTTAAGATTGACTATATGTTTAGTACAACAAATTTTAGAGTGTCTGTTTGTTATATTAAAATAACAGGTTTTTACTAAATGCATTTATATACACGATACATCTATCAAAAATACATTTTTACCATTTTTGTCTGTCTGTCAATTTGTTCTGGCTAATCTCTGAAACGGCTGGACCGACTTTGACGGGACTGGCACTGGCAGATAGCTGATGTAATAGGAAGTAACTTAGGCTACTTTTATTTTAGAATTCGCGGGCACAGTTAGTATTATATAAGTCCTCAGACTAATGTACTGGCCACTGATGATGTTAAAGGCCGTGCAATGTAGAGGAAATTATGTTGGAAGTCAGACCCTGGTTTAACATCAGGATTAATACCAAGAAGAAAGCAAGTAATCGAAGAAAACTTATATCAATAAGCTCTCTAGCCATTTTGCCTTTCTTTTCTTGCCAATTTAGAGACAATTGTAAGTAGTTAAAGCAATATAAACACTGTCTGAAGCGAGGTTTGAACCCACAAACAAATCCTTCCGTCCGACACACCTCAATTGGCCTAGATGTCGTCCTTACATCAAATCGTTTTAATTAAATAATAGCCGCTACAACTGTCGTATACTGGACAGCTTACGATTTACGACAGGAAAGAAAATAAGTTATTTCGGCTATAAATATCTTGGTATACTCCAGACGTGACTATATCACTTTGAGCCAGCTTCTGTCAAGTTTTACAAATGTACGTAGAACTTATTATGTTGGGGTCGATTTGTCACATGCAAAATATATATATATATATATATATATATATATATATAGATATATACATATATACAGTCAGCTTATTCTGCAAGAATCCAGGGCACTACACGAGACAACTAAGAAATCGTTGGCGATAGTTTGATATAATAATTGTATCGAATGACAGACAAGTGCCACCTCAGTCTACCTGTAACCACGGAATACTGTAAAGTGTAATAATAATCGTGAAAATCAAAGAACTTATTATATATATATATATATATATATATATATATATGTATTTTTATGAACAAAAAAATATTTAGGCAAATGAGACATTGACTGTAACTAACATTACGAGTATACGTTTTTGTATTTTAAAATAAAAATCGTATTTTACTAACTTTTCGCGATCTAATTCTATTCTAATTATTTTTTAAATGAGATAGCTATGCTTGGACAACATGACATTAATAACTTCGCTATTACGCACTGCTGTCAGTTTGACATCGCTCACTGTGACAGTGACGTGACCTCTGAGGCGCGTGCGCGCGCAAGCATTGTTTATTCGATTCGATAACTCAATTTTCTGCAAGTCTTGAAATTTTGTAAATTATCTGTATTAATGCTTTTTTGTTAAATGTTATTATTTGTTTTTCGGCATATTTCGTTTGGCATACAGAATCTGTTTATAGGTTACACACGGTTTACGACTACATATACCGTATTAACATTAGAATTAAAAATATAAATAATATCCGCATTGTAATTGTAATGTCCCGTCAGAAAAGTATAATTTAATACGCTATAATATCAAGTTAGTATTTTAAGACATACAGAAAGGTACCACGGACTCGGAAGTCCGGTCTGCGGACATGAACCGGCGACTATCTCAAAAGAAAACAACCGCTAGACTTCAAAATTATAAATCAATACAAGGATAACAAACAAACAAACAGTAAATGTCACCGTTCAGTAGCCACGAGTTCAGGAGCAAGTGCTCGCAACATTCGAGCGGCGCGGAAATTAGAGCGGAACCGACCGCGTCACTGACACCAGCCTCCGCGCTCGCACCGCACATCACACGTTAAAATTTGAAAAATACAGAAAGAATTATATTAAACATTATAACGTTCGCATTATTTTAAGAAATATTAAAGCAAAATACGCCATCGTGGCACAGTTGAAAAGTATGGCTCGTTCGACAGTTGGGGTACGATGGCCCTCTTAGCGAAAATCTTTATATATATTTTTTTATTTCTGGTCATAACTACCAGTTTTACTCTAGTTGTACAAAACCAGGCGTAGTGAGATGTCTCAGCATCCCAAGTCTGTCTCCAAGCACGGACCAAACGTAGAGTCCTTACACTATTTTTATCTGGACCGTTAAATGCACAAGCTAGGAGCGTACAGAGAAAAATGGGGGTAAAGTGATTTGACACAAAGTATGTTTTAATTAAAATCACGAAAAACTTTACAAAAATTTTGATAAAATTTAGATTTAATAAGATTCATATTAAAATCGCCTATAAGAGTGCTGGCGTTACCTCTAGAAAAGCGCGTAGATCGTGAAACCCCTGTTTCAATGTGGGATTTAGCGCAATTCATTAGTTAGTCTTATTTAGTACAACTTATATTTGTTGTTAGTGCGGGAATAAATAACACTTTAAAATATTATGTGTACAAGTAGCAAAGCAGGGAGATGCAAATAATTTAAATAGAACATTGCTAATTTTTCACTCGTCGTCCGCACTTAACGCAGCAGAGAGCAGAGAGAGAGCTTACACGGCAGAGAGTATTTAACATTACGACACTTCGTTCTACCGTTTTCGAACATTGCGTGTCAAGGGGCTAAAGCAGGGAGATGCAAATAATTTAAATAGAACATTGCCAATTTAATATCATACATAGATGAGCAAATATATCATATATAAATTCAAAATACTCCCTCCCACTTATAATTTAAACAAAAAAATTGCTTAATAAATATTAAGTCATGTTTTGTATACGATATGGACTCTGATAGCCATAATATTTATATAATCCTACCTCCACATAGCTATCAGTTATCATACATACGTGTGTTATCAGTCTAGTGATAAGCGAGGTCTATAGTTCAGTTTATTGGCCAGTAAATGTCATTTCGCTAGTATTAGACAGCGAATAGGTTATCGGGGGATTTGGTATATTATAATAGTGTGGGCCAATTTATAACATAATTGTTGTATATGGTGCAAAATTTTTTTTTAGCTACAAGCTTTATCCTGTATAGCCATTTACGCGTATATAATTGAGTTCCCTAAGACTCCTTTCTCCGCGTCCCACTGGATTCAAGATATGGTGTGCTAAGTAGCGAAACTCAAAGACGCGCGTTGTCTTAGGTACCAGAGTACCATTTCGTCGAGTAGCGTTCGATTCCTGAACCATTGCGTTTAGTCAGACGTTGTCCCACTGTGTCATAACGGGTCTCACTGAGGGCTATAAGTGATACAGTTGAATAAATAAAATTAAATAAAAATCAATAATGTTCTTATCAAATAATGGACATCATGATATTGTTATGAATATATATATCATCGGGTAAAACTTTATTCGAATCTATGACCAAACTATTAGTAATCCGCTAATAACAATTTAAAAAAAGGTTACTTTAGACAATGTCAAGGATATGGAATGATAGACTGTAGGGGCGAGCAACCCGGTGCCCGCTTAATAGTTTTATGCGGCCCGCCAATCCCTTATTTATATTATATATATTCTCCCGCTACTATATTAAGTTCTACACAAATTCTTGCAATTTGTTCCAACATATAGAAGTACATATATATATATATATAAATTTTTATTCGCACACTAAGGATATTGAAAAAGACATATTTAGAAAACGTATAAAAATTTTAACGCAGCGGGATTTGAACCCGCGCCTCTTGAAAACCGTTCTTGAACGGTTCTCTAAATATGTCTTTTTCAAGTACATATATATTTTTTTGTTTTCTTAATTATTGCATGTAATCTATATTTTTAACCTTTCGTGTTTTTGTAAAGTAATTTTTATATACAATAGTTAAATACTATAAAGAATGATTTTGTCGCTCCAAAAAATTTTAAATTTGGTTTCATCGACTGTATTTCATAACCGCATAGATACATATATTTAAGGAGATTAAATCATCAAATCCCCTATTGATTTATAATAACGCCTTTTTAAACTGACTGACAATAATTAAAAAATCAGTTACTTTTATTTAACAAAGGATTTTTAAAAAAATAACAATTTACGTTGAATGGTCAGTCATTTTATCAGTGGCTCCTGCGTTACAATGCCAATTAATTCCGTATATTTTTGTCTGTTATCTGTCGCTATCATAGCGATAGTGTATCGCCTAATACACTGGGCAAAGTACTGACTCATAAATGGGGGTTTATAAACAAGCATAAATTGGATGTTTTATTTCAATATGAGCTTACAATTATATTTTTTATAACTAACTGACTGTCTAATAAGATTGTCTGCGAATGGCTCCTTTTTTAATATTTTGTGTACCAGAGGTTTTTGATTTCGATGATTTGACTAAAAATAACACGTGTCACAGGTAAACACCTGAAACGATCTTTCGAATCTAGTTTGTAACGACAAACAGTTCTCCAATACACGCATGCCGGAATCGATAAAACTTTATCAAAATCGTTAAAGGTGAAACAAATGAAATCATCACATAAAAAGAAGATTTATTAAATTATAATAAATCAATGTTCAAGAGAAGATCTCTCAAAACCGTTTCATTATACACATAACTTTCATTTTAATTTACGTAATGCGTTTCGATGGCGATTGTCCGGCGCGGGCGCAGTGTGAGAGGCCAACTGGTTTGGTCCGAAATGCTAAACGGTCACAAACAAAAATACTATTGTATTATATATATAACAAAGTTCTACAGTAGAATGTATTTAAATATGGAAAAGGTATAACTTCCTTTTAATATTGCAATTTTGAAAGTAACATTATCGTAATGAAATGTCAACTTCAAAAAAAAAACACGCAAAAAATGTATTTTCATACTGAGTTCTTTATTTATTTTAACCATATAAATATTATTTGGCGGTAGATGTAATCTCACACTTCTCAAGCTACACTTTTATTCATGCACACGCGGACTTATAATTGTGAATTTAGTGATATGTATATATGTCAGAGGCCATCGTGGTGCAGTGTTACAGCATCTGACTGTATAAAGCGATGATTGTGGGTTCGAACACTCAGGGGGAAACATTTTATTTAAATTATTTTCATTTCCCCCCTCTGTTGACAAGACACAGCGCGGCGTTGAGTTCCAACTCACTCTCACTCATCCGGGCGGGGTGAAGTGGAGACTGTCTTGACCCAAGGTTCCCTCAGCCTAAACTACTGTGCGGGAAAAAGCGTGAAGCTATATATTACTTTCATCATTCCACAAATTACATGTCGCTCGTTGCTTACATTAAAATCAAGTCTTTTACTTTACTTTCCAGCGACCAAATTAAAATATTTATAGTAAAGTTCATTAACAACTCGTGAAACAATATTTTTTATTATTCTAATTAGGTTTTATAATAATCGAAACAAAGCCGGACGCTACGCATAGTCTGTTCAATAAGCGAGCTTGGTCATTCGCATTCCAAGAAAGGTGACTTGTCGCATGCTTTGTGCCTAAGTGTAGGTCTCTTTGGAAACTGTTGCGAATGCACTATTAATAATATAGCTTTCTTACAATCCCCCGGGCGACATTGTCATGTGGGTTTTCAAAACGTTTCTCTAAAAATTTTTTGCTTCACGCATAATAGGAAACGAACACGCATAAAATACATTCTCTTGTGGTAGTGTTAATATACTCCGCTTTTCACTTCCAGTCCAATTACGGGACATTGCGTGTTAAGAGGCAGAAATAAACGCAGCGTTTTGTGTGGGCGGGGTGGAATTTTAAGTAATTTAAATATAATAATTCCTCCGATTGGAAATCGAACCCACAACTATCTTATGTCACAGTTAGACACTGTCCCACTGCGCCTCGATGACCACTGTTGCGAATGGGCTATAATACAGCTTTCATGCACTCCCTTGAGCCGGAATTGTTCTGTTCGTTTTCAAAACGTTTCAACAATAATAACTACGATTTAATATTATATTTTGCGACATGGCTGTCTATAAAGACAATAATATTTTCCTCTGATAATGGACTGCTTTATTGTAACAGCTTATTATTTACACATACATTTGTGTAGTTTTCCTGCAACTATTCTATTGAATTTTATTTAAGTCTGGCCATAAATAAATACTGTTATAATTAAATATAAACAAAATATTACTTTTGAATTTGGAATCTGTCATTTGTATATGATTGTTTATTGTGTTTTTTTTTTCGCGCCAATATTTTTATAAATATTATATATTAAAACGGAGTGGGGCGATAAAGAGATCCGTATCGGTGTGCTTGCATTACATAAAGTTGGTATGGTGACAAATTCAAGTTTTCAAATCTTTCATACGCTTGGTATTAGTCAAATATTTGTGTACCGGGCTATTGATAGTTAAAATGGAACCTCCTCTGTTTGTGACAGAAAAATATATGGCCGTCGGCGTTGTGTTCGTATATGTTTTTTATGTTCTTACTCCTGCAGGATCTTTAGATCTTTAATAATATATAACTTCTACCTGTACTTGCTGTCGAATTAAGTTAAGTGGTGGAATCCGTTCTATTGTCTAACGTGAATGGGAATCAAACCCACGACCGCTCCGTTTATATTTCTGTATGAATATAAAATTAACTCTATAACTGTCACAGGTTCACGTATCACTTATTTCAAATCCCGGCGGGTTCAAATCCCGCAGCATTCAAATTCTTATACGTTGTCTAAATATGTATTTTTCAATTTCCTTAGTGTGGGAATAACACTTTAAAAAATGTTAATAATATATATATTACTATAACATTTGAAGAGTCCACTTGTAGACGGCCTTACGCAATACTTTACTTTGATAAGAAAACAAAATAAGCACGACGCCCATATGCAATGTACAGTCAAGCTGCATTTTGCATACACAAGTATATTATTTATAAATTACATGGCGGTACACATGGTAAATAGGTGAATTTGTTATTTATAAAAAATTGGCTTCGAATTTGTAACCTCCGCATAAGTACTTCTCGTTGAGCCATAAACAAAAGTCAACCATATCTAACACGACCACGCCGAGAGGAAGTGAACATAATAAATATATGAAAACTATAAGGAAATAGAAAGTAATGTGTGTAAAATGTAAATAATCAAAGAAAGTATCGTATCGTACGACGCGCCGCGAGTGAGGAGTGCCACAAGACGTTCGATACAAAGATTTCACCGATCGGAGTCGCAAACAAAAACACTCGTTGCGACCGGTCGCAGTTAGATTTGCCTCGGTAATAATTATGTAAAACTCTCACTGGATGGGAACACGTTTTTTTCGACTATTGTGTACATTTTGCAGTTCACATGGTAGAAAGTTGGGCTAAACGCCGTGTCAGTTTGTTTGTATCGACAACGCGTGTGCCGGCGACGGTGTGATAGCGTGATGGATTTCATTCAAGACACTTTGCAGGTCATTGTATATTTGAATACATGTAAAATATTCGTGGTTCTCATATTATTCAAAACAAATTAATTTGCATTTGCGCTCTATGTAAGCTCTGGGTGGTAAGATTTTTTTTTACATTTTTTTATGAAATGAAAACGTACGCTTCGTTCAAATTTTTATACGTTTTCTAAATATGTCTTTTTCAATTTCCCAAGTGTGCGAATAACACTTTAAAAAATGTTAAAAAATATATATATTTAATAAATAGCATTCTCTCTTGCCAAACGATTGTTTGTAGAATAATCTTTGGGTAGCAGAAATTTGTAAAATTCTCTCTACAGAGATGCAAACAACAAATATAAGTTGTAATAAGCGTATAAGAATTTCGACGCAGCTCGATTTAGAACGCATGGCTTAGCGGTCATAGCGCTTGAACGGTTTTCAAGAGGCGCGGGTTCAAATCCAGCTGCGTTCAAATTTTTAAACGTTTTCTAAATATGTCTTTTTCAATTTCCTAAGTGGTAAGAATTTATAAAAAAATGATAGTTACTTGAACTCAACTCAACTGAAAATCTACGACCTTACTCGGCCTCACGATTACTGCTTGCTATATATTTGCATATTTCACGTCTCACAGTCAATTTAGATGTTCGCAAAAATAATAAAAATACATAGTAAAGTAGCCAATTATGTCAGTCACATTTCTCACGAGGCGGTTAATTGAAAATTTTCTTATTCTACTAGGTCAGCTGTTTAATTAAGACCAACAGTTAGAGCTGACGAAGTAAAAACATATTTTAAACATATAATACAGTCAAAAGTGTGACGTTATCGGAATAAAAACATGCTGTTCTCTGTAGTTTACAAACACCTTCATCCTATATTAATTTAGATGGAAATGTGTTAATTAACTAATCTGTTGTGATAGTAGAAAAAAATACTAACTTAGATCTATAAAACAAGAGATCGTCTATTTTTGATTCGTTTACAACAAAACCATATATTTATTACTATGGGTATGAACAAAAAAAAGTCCGCTAGAGCACTTACGATGTGTAATTCAAAAACATTAAAATCCTGCCACATTAATGCAATTTATTTAATTATATTTAAAATGTAACTTAGTTAATTTGTTGTACATGTAAAAAAGAAGGCAATGCCACTTTCTATTCCGGTATAAATATGAACTGCAAGTAATTTTTAAGTAAAATCTAGATAATATTGAAATAGTGACATCAAAAGCTAGATAAAAAGGAACATGCGTTTTTGAGATTGCATTAGCTTTATACTATATTTCATTTACGTCCGAATGAAAACAATTGATATAACAAGTCAATAACTAATTTAAAAATGTTATTAGGACAGACACTTAGGATTATGGCAGACATTTTTAGAAAATGTATAAAAATTTTAAGAGCAATATTCGAATCCGCACCTCATTGAACAGTCCAAACGGTCTCACGGTTAAGCCATGCGTTAAAAATGCTCTCAATTAAAGTGACTTAAAACACGATTGATAAAATAAAGTTTAATGTAGACATAAACTTACGGTGAACGGACGATAAGTAGGATCTGTGTTTACTAGATATGTTACGGAGGTAACATTCCAGATCTGGATATGCTGGATGAGGATATGGTGGATGAGGATATGGTGGATGAGGATATGGTTTATGAGGATATGGTGGATGAGGATATGGTTTATGAGGATATGGTGGATGAGGATATGGTTTATGAGGATATGGTGGATGAGGATATAGGAAGAATACTATATAGGTTTCGTATACCGATATAGAATTATTTCGGATTATTCGGTTACGGATATTAGGTCTTTGAGGAATACAAGTAAGTTTTGGACACTTTAATAAGTTCTCTTTGTCCGATTATATCCCAGGTGCGTTTATTTTTGTTATTGACAGGTCTCATATAAAGTCCGTCCATATACCAAATTATCCGAAACTTTTATATCGAATTTGGTAACGGATAGTTTTTTATTTCGGAGCCGATACTTTCAGTTACGGAGCCTTAAAACTTTGAGCTTAAATTTGTTTATGATATAAATATTGAAGCCAATAAAAATAATATAGACAAAAATCGATATTGAGCATTGGGAAATTTCAAATAAGTTAGTAAAAGATTTTTATATAACCAATTTGAAAAAGTCCAGAGTACATTTGGCAATACTTTTCAATATAATATAAAGGTATTAAGAACGATTAAATCTATACAAGAGCCGTTAGCTCAGACCGAGCGCATGTTAACTCATTTAGTACCGACTACTGACGATGAGTAACGGTTCGTAGCGCGAAACGACATTTCAAGCATTCACTGTGCCTAATAGCGAAGTAGGTGTGAATTTACGTAATTAGACGTACTGATGACCCAAATCCATTGATAAAATTACTTAAATCTGATTTGCCGTTAAGTCGCGGCGATGCTCTGCTTTTTAATACGCTGAATCTTTATCTATCTATCAATTAATCAATCTATCTATATATATATTTTTTACATTTTTTAAACTGTTATTAGCATACTAAGGAAATTGAAAAATACATATTTAGAAAACTCAACTGCAACTTCAACGGTTTTCAAGAGGCGCAGCTTCAAATCTCGCTGCGTTCAAATTTTTATACATTTTCTAAATATGTCTTAGTCTACGAGTATCTATCAATTAACGTTTTTTGTTGTCGGATTTGCTTGAAAATTTGTACACGTGTCCGAATCTTTGTCGGCAATCACATATTTTCGATTTGATTTTGATGTCTTTGCAAAGATAACGAATAATTATTTTAAGCGGGTTCTTTTTAGTTGTCAAACTATGTTTATTTCCATCCATGAGGCTGCCGTGGCGCTGTGTGCGACTGGTTCTGGACTGGCGGGTTCTATCCTACTCGGGGGAATGATTATATTTATTCTTTTAATTTCTCCACTATAAATATAATAATAAAATATATTACAAGTCCCACTGAAGTGGATATTGATATTGTATTTTCTCGAGTTTTCGTAGTTACACAAAATTATATAAGGCAAATAAGCTATAAATATAATAAAAATGTAACTGATAGGTGTACATGAAGGATATATAACAAAAAAAATATTATTGGGAGCATTTATAAATGTAATAGAAAACCTAAACAACTTATTTTCTTTTCTGTTTGTCTGTGCGTTGTATTTTGGTAAACCTACCTTAACATTTAGGTTTTATTTCATTTTCTAATTAAAAAAGTTACAACCATTTAAATTATACATTTAAGCAAAATTTGTGATTTAAGTGAGAACGTGGGCGGGCGAAGCCGCGAGCGGGTCGCTAGTATATTAATAAGTTTCATTAAGTAAACCTGCATTCTTAATTACAATTTGCGTATGGTAATCGATAAGCTGTTTTTGTAAAAGGAAATCTTCACGGACGAGGAATTATATGCGCCGAGTTAGTAATGCTTGTAACAAACAGTTTTCGTCGTCGCAGGGGGCAATATAACTAATTAAACTTTCTAGTGCACTGGTTTGTTCTTATATAAAGTGACACTTGGATAACTTGTATCATTAATTAAGAAATTAACTTAAAGTATTAAAAATATATAACATATTTAATATTACAGCTAACAGACAAACAGACAGAGCTTATTCATTTTGTACTTCCTTCCTCCTCAGTGCATATGTCTATAACAAAACTTGATAGGCCATAAGGAAATTTGATGTTTATTTCAAATAAAATATTATTTATCGTTTTAAAAGCGGATATGACTCCATTCTAGGTAAAAAACCATAACCGTGTTAGCTTACTACCGATCGAAAGCCGACCCTTGTGAGTCACTTCAGACGAGCAACACTATAAAACACTAAGGGTTGACTTAGAGAATTGATTTTTTAAAGTACTAGGGGTTGGGGATGTTTGACGAGGAGTTGAAGGGAAGGCGTAATTTGTTCGCCGTGGGGACTATCACGTATGAAATGAAATGTATCTAATTTTCTCTTTAAATAAAAAATAATAGAGCACTTTTTTATTTCTACACCACTCTTGCATTATGCAGAGTATCTAGAGAGAATGCAGTGATTCTGATCTCCGCTTTCCGCATATTACACTGTACAACTAAAGGAATAAACAAAAAAATATATGAATACAAATATGCCTAAACAAATATTAAGACAAAGCACGGCCGTTGAGTTTGTGTCAGTTTCATGATACTAGTTGCACTCTCGACTAACTTGCTTGTCTATGCGGGAAAAAGCGGGAATAAGCGTGAAGCGAACACACAGCCAAAAGGCTAACAGTACTTGCTGGAACAAAATTCACGACTTCTGGCAGTTAGATCGTGTCTCAGTTGCATTTCAAATGCACCATTAAAACTGTTGAGTATAAATGCCGTGTCACCTTGAACCGACATTGGAGTGCAACGGTTCCAAGTAGTGTAATTATTTGCGTAATAATGAACGTTCTCTGTGCCATTAATCACTTGCATACATCGATGATGTCGCAATATAACTTTGAGAGGTTTTTAGCTGAATCACGCGCGAAATTAATATTGATCCACTGTTCTACTTTTCAAGGAACTTTTACACATTCCTATACGGTAGAGAGAACGAGTAGTGAAATCACCACTAAAATTGAATATAATTTTAGATATATTTATCACTTGACACTTACACATATCACTATGTACTAGAAACATGCAAGGGTATAGTTTAGAACTAAAAACTACGTTACTTCAGTATAAGTAAATAGAAATATATTAGTATAAGAAGGGACGGACCAACTGCCTGTAGTGTTAGATTATATAAAAATATATATATTCGAAAAAGACATATTTAGAAAACATCGACAACAGCGGTATTTGAACCCGCGCCTCTTGAAAACCGTTCAAGCACACTGACCGCTAAGCCATGCGTTCTACATTATGCTAAGAAAGAAATTCTTATACGCTTATTACAACTTATATTTGTTGTTAGCTTCAAATTTTTATACGTTTTCTAAATATGTCTTTTTCGATTTCCTAAGTGTGCGAATAACACTTTAAAAATAAATATATATTCGATTTAAAAAAAATCATTAATCGTGTTGATTTTTTTACTTATAGTATTTAAATACACGAAAAATAATGAAGTAATGCAGTCGCGTATTTCTTTAATACTGAACAATAAACAAACTGGCGTTACCTAGTAATAACTTCATACAATAAAAAAGTTATTGTCATCTTTGTATAAAATATAAGTTAATTATCATAATTTTTACAGCTTCAGACTTTTTCTCACATGGCAGGGTTCGGAGAGAACCTAGTGTCAAGACACTGCGTTCTCCATTTCCACCCGAAATCGAGACATTGCGTGTCGAGTGACGGAACTCGACGCCAGTTATTTAACTAAGTTATTTTATAATGAATGGCGTCGCATTAGCTATAGAATAGCAAAAATGTTGCCTATAAAGTGAAAATCCACTTGTAAATAAAAATTCTAGTACAGGTTCCAATTCGACTATTAAAAGGCAAATTATTGATAAATTTAACTCGATCATCACAGTAGTAAGTCTTAAAAGTACTCTTAAAACAAAAAGGTGAAGTAGGCCCCATAACATAAAACCAGAAAGACCAGTTGGTGTAAATAAAAAATGACAAAGAAAGTGATGCGGCTGATGTCGGATGCACCTGACATCCGCTCTAAATAAACATTCTGTTCAGATTATAAAGAGGCATCCTCTTATACGCTGATCTGAAGGACTATTGGAGACACGCAATTGCACGCATTCACGAAAAACACTATCGAGGCGGAGTTGGAATGTGCCTGCAGGTTGCAAGTTCTTTTTTCACCAACATTCTTTTTTCCGGATGGCATACCCTGCCATGCCTGTCAGAGAGAACTTAGTTTTTGGCCGAAACCGAGACGGAACGTGTAGAGGCGTGTAGAGGCGGAACTCAACGCCGCGCATTGTGTTAGATGTGCCAGAGCGGAGAAATGAAAATATTTTAAATATAATCATTCCATAGAGTGAGAACAGAGTCCACAACCAGTCGAATTTACAGTCAGTCGCTATCCCACTAGGACACGATGGCCTTAATTAATGGTTGCATGTTTTCATATACATATTTAAGCGTTTGAATAATCTAGTTAGGCATAATACGGCGGTGGGACTTGTTATTTGAGAAAACGAACAGCGCCTGGGACTCAGGAGTCAAGTCAGACGTTTCAGGCTCCTATATTAAAATTTCCGGTCTGGATGATGAAAAACCTATATTCATTAGGATTTATTGCATTTTGTCATACAACACAAACAAAAAAGTTTTTAGGGTAATTTATCACTTCGCTCAAGAAAAATATCACATAAAAGTTTAAATATGGACAAGCTCATATTAATCCTTTCTTAAAAGTCTTAATTGCTTGTGCCGTCTCTTGTTAACATTGTCTTTTATCAATATAAATAACGCTCCAAGTTTTACGCTTTTTCTCCACGCTTTTAGTTTCTATAATTCTGTGTGCGCACACGCATCTCTACCATTTAAAGGGTCAGGCAAAGATAATAAAGTTAAAAACCCCTTAGACTTCTATTTTTGTTTAAACCCAAATAGAAACTTGACTTATGGAGCTCATTGCTGCACTTTGTCAAATATCATTATTTTAAATGATAAGCAGTTGAATAGAAACAAATCACTATTTTTTAATATTCGCCTACTTCAAATAAGAGGTAACATTGAGTTTATTTTACAACAGTGCAGTCAAGTTCAAAGACAGTAGTAGCGATGCTAGTAATTCTACGGCGATCGAGCGTGACGCTCCGGTTCAACGGGCCCGTGAGAGAGGTTGCATCCAGTGGGCATCGGACTGTACACTAATTAAAGCTTTTACAGAAATTTTATGGCATCTGAGATACCCTGATAACGGTGCCAGATAAAAATATTATTACCAAAAACACTATATGGTGAGATTAGAGTTATTTACCACAGTTCATACTTGAGGTTTTTTTATCTCAATAGTTTTGCTACTCTTTTGGAGCGAGGTCAACTGAATTACTATATCTTTAGCATAAACACATCCAGTTTTTATTTAATCCCATTAAACATTACACGCCATAATACATAATTGCACATTTCTTATTTGATTGACATAAGAAGTATAATATATAATTGAGGCCTCAACTTAGCATCTAGAATCGTTTTCCAAGTCTTTGCATAATACTGATAACATGTTTTCGGAATATCGATATCTCGTTACCATTCAAGGCGGCACTTTCGAGGCTATCACAGAAATCGAGAGTGGCATCGATTCGACAGTCGCGTCGCTATAACGCGATGCGAGTCCGCATCCGAACCGTTTCATCCGGCCCGCACTTTCACCGTTTGATGAAAACACTTGCATACTTCATTGCGCAAGCTTTATTGGTTTAGCCAAGACTTATTGGACCGCGCATTATCTCCCAAAACGAGCGGGAGATGGAGAATATTCTTTCCTCTTGTATCACCCTAATTGCCTATCAATAATTGGTTTAAGGATTCGTCAACTATCTGAAGATGGTGTCAGAGTCTTTGGAGAGAAAGATTGACCTACGAAATGGAATGAGAGCAAGCGTGCTTTATTGTATGGCAGTCGGATGTAGCGCGTGGTCGCCACTCCGGCAAATAGTTGCGCAATCCGCACTCGCGTTTGCATATTGTTTTGTGCCGAATAATAAATTGTTGTCCATTGTTGTTTTTGGAGCACGTATCTAGGTTTTATGTAATTTGCCTTTTTTTACATTTACCGCAATGTTTAAGTTGCGGTTACATATAGAATAACGTTCTAATGTTTACTGTTTGTAAAGTAAAATATTCAGAAAATGAACATCATGAAAATGATTTACAATATAACATCGTAACTGTTTTTTATATAAATAAAAGTGAGGCACTGACCTTGAACCTGTTCCTCCTGTTGGAGCGCAGGATGATGCCGTCGTTCTCAATGTAGTCGGGCACTTCTTTGCGGTTGGAGAAGTTGAACACGACGGACGTGGCGGCGGGCGGCGGAGGGCGCGCGCCCCCGCTCCGCACCACCACGCCCGCAGCCCCGCCCGCGCCCTGCCCCGTCCACGCGCGCTCGATGCCCGCCGCGCCGATGCGGGACGCCGGGCTCTTGGGTTTAGGCGGAGAGTGTCCGTTCACCAGCTTGGGCGGAGGGCTCTTAGGAGCTTCTGCCGGTGCGGACTTCGGCTCTGGCTCGGGGGTCACCTCGCGGGGAGACATTGTAGGAGTCGCGTCGCCGTTCATCTGGGGAACTGAGGGGCAGACTTCCGGCGGCCGCACAATTGGCTCGATTATGGCGGACGGAGTCTCCTTTTTGGCGGATGCTTCCTCACGAGGGGCAGGCGACGGGATACGCAGGGCTTCATCTATTTTTTCGTCAGTCTCGTCTAGTCCGGGCGCGGGCGGGGAAGGCGCGGCGGGCATCGGCCGGATGACGCCCACGCGGCGTGGCGACGCGGACACGCGCGCGCGCCCCAGCAGCACGGGGTTGGTGGCGGCCAGCGGCGGCAGATGCGAGCCCCGCTTCGGCGCATCGAACGAGTAGCGCACCGACGAGCCCGCGCGGGCGATCCCGTCTAGAGCAGCTCTGGACACTGTCTTGTTGTCACTACTGTCGACCATTGCGCCGGCGGCAGGGGCGGGAAGGCCGGCGCTCTCGGGCTCGTCGATGGCGGACAGGTCGGCAGCGGCCGGGCTCGGGGACCGCCCGCGCGGCTCCGGCGTGGAGCTCCGCGGCAGCGCCTCTAGACCACGCAGCACGGCTGACACTCGCGCGGCAGGCGCGGTGCGGCGCGGTGGGGCCGACTCAAACTTTCGGAGCGTGGAGCGCACCACGTCAGCGGGCGGACGCTCGGCCTCCCGCAGCAGCGGCGTGGGGCGGCGCGGGGGACGTACAGTGCGCGGCAGCGGCGGCGGTGGAGAGGGCGGCGGAGGCGGTGGCTGCGGCGGGGGCTGCAGCGACACCTGGGGCGGCTCGTCGCGGTCGAGGCGACTGAGGGCGTCAACGGAGCGCGCGCGCTTGACGGAGTCCCGGCGCGGCGGACAGCCCGTCCCGAGTGTGACGTAGGAGGGCGCGGCGAGCGACACGGGGCGTGCGGGCCGCGAGTAGGGGCGCGGCGCAGGCGGCGGGCGCTCGTCCAGTAGGTGCTCCAGGGAGGCGGCGCGGCGCAGCACGGAAGGCCTGCGGCGAGGCGTCTCACGCAGCGCCAGGCTTAAATATCTGGATTTGAGACGTTTAACGATGCCAGGCCCGTAACGCAGTTCCTCGTCGTCGTCGGTGGGAGGCGGCGGGGGCGGCGCGGGTGGCGTGGGCGCCATGGGAGGCCGGGCCCGCGCCGCACGCCTCTGCAGCAGCTCCCGCTTCCATTGTGGTAGAGAGCCGTTGGACATGCCTGAGTCCAATCAAAACCAGGCTTTATAGTACATTAAAAAGCTACACCTCTGATATTGAGGTGCAAATTAGGAAACCGTTCATAGTACACACTAACTTCTAAAACACTACTTCTACCTATCATTACAATGGAAGTTTTAACTAGAGAATCACTACTACATAGTAAATTATTATGACACATTACCTTATGGCATTATAGTGTGATGTGATAAACATTTATATATATAAATATTAAACTTTTTATAAGCAATCTGTGCAAATACTGTGCAAATCCTTTACAAAAAAAAATTAAACTAAAAATGGGAAAAATTTATTAATGGAGAATATTTTGATAATAAGATAATGCCATATTTCAATAAATGGTAATAACTTGACTATATAACTAAATTTTTACTAAGTTAATTAAAACGAAATAATGATATTCTTGTATTCTAATATGCATTTTTAAAAGATACAGCACAGCACGGAGTTCCGCCTCTCAACTTGTGACTCATCTCATCTCAAATGTGAAACTGTATTCTTTTAAACATATCTGTTGTATATATAGGTACTTAAGTTATTTGTAACTTGTCCTAAACAATTAAATTGTTAAGCAACAGCTTAAAAATATTCAACAAATACATTAGTAGTGTGTACTAAAAGTAAAACTAATTATAAATTAATCATAATAATATAAGTGCAAAGCATTGAACTTACCAAAGTCCTGAGAGGACTCGAGAATGGTTTCCACCATCATCTTGAGGGCTGCCCCGCAGTAAGCAACTGATGTGAGAATTGCAAGCAAAATGAATACATTAAGCTAATAATTCAACAAAACTTATATAAAAAAAAAATTAATTGATCACATTACAAAACATTCAATATACGAAACAAACAATAAAAGTACAAATAAAAATAATGATACTAAAAATGTGGCAAATACTTGTGAAAATATAATGTTTGGCTCAAAATAAAACTTGTTTTAAATATAATTAAAGTTATTTATACAATAACTTATATTATTAGCAAGGCAAAAGCAGTACAACCATATAAATATCACTTTAAATTATAACAAAGGTTTTTTATACCTAATGTATAGCTGATAAAAAAGTGTTTCTAACAAGAGATAGACATATTATTTAGAATCGTATCGTGTTGTTGACCCCGCGGGCACGGCATGCCAGTTGCCTGTCCGGCTAACTGTTCCGCTGCCTCCATAGTTCGTACTCAATAATACCAAACAAACAGATCATGATCGTATAACTAGGAAGCTCGCACTGCTACAAGTGCAATCGAGTATCAACAATAAGCGCCGCCTGCCATCATTCACCGGCGCATTCCAATCTGCCATGCTTCGCATAACTTCATTCTTACCTATTAAATATCCATCGGTCTCCTTATCACACAGTACATAAGCACTTGGTTCCAATCAATGTGATGAGGATCGTAATTAAATTATGATATATCTCGTATATCTAATGAACTTCACACTGTATTCACTCACAAGTCACAGCCGTTTTTCTAAAACAAAACCGAGCTTCAGTTTTCTTACAACGAGAGGTCGATCACACGGACTGAATATTTAAAAATAAACACATATTATAATTTATAACAGTTAGCCGCACAAATTATTACTAATCCCCTAAACATAATGATAGCGGTTACTAAAATATAAATATAATAAGATCACAAAAGAAGAACGCACAAACACACAACCACCAATCGAAGTATAAAATATGACACTATGTTGAGTATGTTCAGATGTTGCTAGTCTCCTTTGCATAGTCTATGGTTTTGTGGCACAGAGTATATTATATCTCATTTGACAACTAATGTCAGTTTAAGTTGGTACACACTTTCATGTTTAACTATACATATAATAAAAATGTAACTGATCACTGCCTATACATAGAAGATATATGAAAAAAGTATTATTGGGGTCATTTATTAATGTAATAGAACCCAAAACAATGATTTTAAATTTTCTTTTCTGTGTGTTTGTTTGTTTGTGCACGCTAATCTCAGTAACAGCTTCACCGACTTAAATGCTGTCTCCTTCCCTTAACATTAAGTCTTTATTTCATTTCAATTGATTCATAAATAAATTATACATTTAAGCAAAGTTTGTGATTGTGGAACGCGGGCGAGCGATAAACAAATTAGTTTAGTCGTGTTATTTGAGCAGGCGAAGCCGCCATGTAAAAATAAAACAGAATAATTTTATAGACAAAATACTGTTTCGATTACAGAGTCTTATTATTAAATTATTTAATTTTTTATTGAACTTACTATTTTTGTTTGTAGATATTTTTAAGTATAAAGTTTTTAAACATGTTTATTGTAAAAAAAATATGAAAATTTCAAAAGTAAATGTCTATTATTACATTTATATTTTCAAATATTGCAGAATAGACTGAGAAAGCTTGTAGTAATTCATTTGGTTCTCTATTTTTGTTCAATGGGATAATTTCTAGATCTAGATTTTTAAATGATCTTTAGTTAAATAAAAATAAAATAAATTAACATAAAACAACTACAAATAGGCTAACATCGCATTAAAATTAGTAAGCTTTAATGAGTTACTTCTTCTACACAGATAAATTAGAGGCAGTAATTTAACAGATGTACAAAACTTTATACTCTATATTACTTTAATATAAAGTCAACATTAATGTATATAAATATGCAATATTGTATGATATGAATTTATTATCAGTACGTGCGACGAATTCAGCGTTAAATCTGAATACCTTGAAAATATTCAATATTAAATGAAATATAATGTTACATTATTAGATGTAGTAATAGCTGTTAATATATATTTTTAAGTAGCTTACACTTTTCCCGCATAGCGAGTTAGTGAGAGAGAATTTTGTGTCAAGACACTTCTTTATCCACTTTTCTCTCATATTTGAGTTAATGTGTATTGGATGGCGGAACTCAACGCCGTGGTTTGTATCGCACCAGAGCGAAAAAAAAGACATTTAAATATAACCAAAAACATTTATATAAACATTTCTGAGAGTGGGGATCGAACCAACAACCAATCGCGTTTGCAGTCATACGTGTCCCACTGCGGTGTCCCACTGCGCTACAATGGATAAATAATATACATTACAATTTTCTTCCTGTAAATTGCTTATATTATAACTACAAAATTTATTAGCGGTAAAGTAATATCTTATACTATACATTAGATATAAGAAAATATGGTTATGCATTTGAACCTTACGTCAAAGTCATTTGTAACTTGACATATTCAACATTTATAATTATATATTACACTTTAGACATTGTTAGTATTTTCTTTCACATACAATAATCATATTTTAGCACTTAAACATATGTTAGGACTTGTGAGTGATTGCATCTCTAAATTGTAAAGTAGACGAAATAGCGGCGACTTTCTTGACAGGCGCTTATAGCAGAGTGGTCGAGGGAGGGAAGGTGGCTAGCCAGCTATTATCTCGAAGCTTAAATTGCGTTGGCTCGAGATCTCAATGAAGAGAAACGGTCGCCCACAAAAGGGTATTTCTTCATTGATTTTCTGGCTTCATAAAACCCCCAGGCTGGCGGAATGGCGCCAATTACCATCAAGATAAACCCTTCCCTTGAATTAATGTGAGTATAATAGTCGCAGACTGATTGCTTCCAAAGACCTTTTATAGACCAATACCTTTTGTTTAAGATAGATTATGGAATGAATGTTAAGTTTTGATTTTTATTTATGTACTACTTTTGTTTTACTGTCTGTGCCGTTACAGCGAGATTTGAAAAACAGGAGCGAAAAGAGAGATCATTGATCAAGACAGCCTTTTGTAGTTATATCGGCCTGGAAATTAAATACAAGTTCATTGTTAGTGCATTAAATTATAACAGATATTTTCGTAATAGGTACAATAATTGAATATTAATTGCTGAAGTTTAACATAATGATAGTAAAATAGTAATCTTAATATAAAATGCTCTAATTAAGTTTTATTTTTTGTACAAGTAAGTTAAACTTAGATTTATACGAGCGCCTGCTTGTATTTAAATGCAATACACTGTAAAATATTTATGTATATAACAAGTATAAGGTATTTCTAGAAGATAACTCTTTCTGTATCTCTCTGTTTGTAAATATTTTTTTCATCTATATTCTAGTAACTAAGTGTTAAGTTTACGCCATCATGCTTAGGTGGATCAGCGTCCACAATGTCTAGAATTCGGGAAGAAAGCGGAGAACGGAGTGTCTTGTCACTAGATTATCTCTAAAAAAGACATATTTAGAAAAAGTATAAAAATTTGAACCCAACTATGTGATTATAATGGTAATGTATGAACCTAAAAAAATATATTCTAGTATATAATGTTTATAGCACAGTTATATAAAGCACCGCCCAAAGATGGAAAATGATAAATACGTAAATATAAAAGAAACATTGTATACCTACTGTGTATGGCTTACGTCAATAACTTCTTGAAACTAATCAAAAAAATAAAAAGAAATCAAACAGCGGTCGCCATTTAAAAGGTCGAAGTGGAATTGAAATCCTTTTTGCCCTTCAAAGTACAATGAGTTTTTTTTTCTTAATGAATCACTTGACATAAGTTCTTCGTAATTTGTCCCTTCGTCGTAAACATTGAATTGATGAATGTATTCGAAGGGTTCTTCCTTTGAAAGTCACTTTGTTTTCTACTTCTCGTCCACTTGGTAACATAGCATGCTAGTTTTAATAATTAAATATAAGGGAAACAAAAAATTTTTATTGTACATCAGAAGTCGTGTAGTAACGCATTCATGCATGTGCATGCCTATTTCTATAGGCTTAAATTAAACAACTAAATGGGTAATTTAAATGTAAAAAATAATGAAAGAATAATTTATAATAATTAACTGTAAATAAATTCAATATCCTTTAGGGATCCGCATTCTTATATGAAAACCACAGAGGCCAAGTTTCTATATTTTTTTAACATTTTTTAAAGTGTTAATCGCACACTTAGGAAATTGAAAAAGACATATTTAGAAAACGTATACGTTTTTCAAAATATGTCTTTTTCAATTTTCTATATGTATAATATTCATTCCTACAACCATGCGTGGCTCACAATCAATCCAATCAAAGACTGTCCCCTTGCGCCACAATGGTTTTTGTAGTTTGAATATAGATAATTTATGAATTATATACTTAAATCATTGAAAAATACATATTTAGAAAACAATAGATTTAAGTGGAAGGAAAGTGAGAAATGACGAGTCTTTTACTAGTAAAATTTAAAATGAAGAGTAATGATTTTTTGCGATGCGTATTAACTTATTTTCTACATCTTAATAAATGTTTTTAACATTTTTTAAAGTGTTCATCATACACTTAGGAAATTAATAAACATATTTTTAGAAAACGTATAAAAATTTGAACGCAGCGGGATTCGAATCCGCGCCTATTGTTTACCGACCAAGCGCTCTGACCATGCGTTCTACATGCAGCTACGTCGAAATTCTTATAAGCTTTTATCACAACTTATTTTTATTGTTAGATTTTTACAAATTTCTGCTACCTAAAGATTATTCAACGAGCAATCGTTTGGCAAGAGAGAATGCTATTTATTAAATATTTTTAACAACAGTATAAGGCGCAATATATATATATATATATAAATACAGCATACGGTGTTATTGTATATTTAATATTACAAATGCTCTGTCTGTATGTGACGTCATCAAACCGATTAAGATGAAATTTTATACAGAGATACTTGAGGGTCTTGGGATGAAGAGAGGCTGCATTATCCCCATTTTTTTTAGTTATTAGGAATTTCATTGTTATACGAAATTCATTTCGCTTGTTTATTATAATCCAAGATCTATCTATAGTAACCCTCATATTAATAAAAGAGCTAAAAATTTTTATAACAATAAAAATAAGTTAATAAGATAAAAGCGTATAAGAATTTCGACGTAGCTGGATGTAGAACGCATGGTCAGAGCGCTTCGTCGGTAAACAATAGGCGCGGATTCGAATCGCGTTGCGTTTAAATTTTTATACGTTTTCTAAAAATATGTTTATTAATTTCCTAAGTATATGATGAACACTTTAAAAAATGTTAAAAACATTTATTAAGATGTAGAAAATAAGTTAATACGCATCGCAAAAAATCATTACTCTTAATTTTAAATTTTACTAGTAAAAGACTCGTCATTTCGCACTTTCCTTCCACTTAAATCTATTGTTTATTTGATTGGCGTAACATAATACCGCTTGTCAAATAAGGCAATACTATTAGTAGTAGAAATTGCAATCATAACTGACACCCACAAACCAACATTCCCCAACAGTTCGTTTTCAATTATTTCGATTAATGATTAAACAAGCAATATAAAAACCAAATCCCCGTTATCAGACCCTAGAACATGAACAGAGGGATGCTGAGGGCACTCGTAGATATATGAGCGAAGATAATGACCGAGCGAGGGATAATAGGGCAATCGGTCGCTATCGATAAACGGGCATTAAATGTGCACAAAAGGTTACACAATTCGTATGTTGTTTCAGCAATAATGTTCCGAAATAAACAACTCGGTTCCCGTTTTGAAAATGTTTTCGATGGATATTTTTTGCGGTGTATCCTTTCAGTATGTATTAAGCGTGATCAGATGTTTGTATACAAAAGAGCAAGTAAATATAATAAACTGGTCATTCCTTTATGAATTTTGCCACACTATTATTTTTATTATTTTTGTCTATGGTTTGTAGTTTCGATTGTAAAACATATTTTCCGTTCCATTTCCGTTTTCAATCATTTTATGTGATTGTTCATTGTGTTTTCTTATTTTCGAGCCAATATATTCTTAAATATCTTGTGATACTAAAACGAAGTGGGGTAATAAAGAGAATCGAATAGCTGTGATTGCGTTACATAAAGTGGGTTAAATGTGATGGTGTAGAATACCATTTTTTAAATTCTCCATACGCTTGGTATTAGTCAATTGTTTGTGTACCGGGTTATTGTCCCGGGAGATGAAGAGAGCACCTAGAAGCCATGTCGCGTATTTAAAATATGACTAAACTTGCACCCTATGAGAGAGGCACTGGTATTTTTTTAACTGATAATTAAAAAAAGAATAGTGTGGTAAAATCAAAACTACTACTTAAACTGTACGCAAAAAGAGATCACAGAAAAGTTTTATTTAAGGATTAGATTGTTTTTTATTTGAGCAATATTTTAACAAACAAAATGACCGTATTTATGCTGAAAGCTCTAAAGAAGCTTCCCAATCAGTTAACAGATTATAAAGAGAATACTTTCCGACTTTAGTGATGGTTTGGTGGGATGTTAGCTATGGAGTGACTGGGCCATATTTTTGTGAAAAAGGTATCAAAACATCGGCACAAGTGTATCAAGATACCATTTTTGAGACGGTAGTTAGGCTCCTTAACAATACCATGTTCAATAACTAAGAATGGTCCTTCCAGAAAGACTCGGTGACGGGTCATAAAGCTCGGTTCACCCAGTCTTGGTTCGAAACGAACGTTCCAGCGTTCAAGCGCTCTGACCGCTAAGCCAAGCTAAGCGTTCTACATCCAGCTACGTTGAAATTCTTAAACGCTTATATATATCTTTATTATAAATTAATATTATTAACTTATATTTGTTGTAAGCATCTCTGTAGAGAGATTTTTACAAATTTCTGCTACCCAAAGATTATTCTACGAGCAATAGTTTGGCAAGAGAATGCAATTTATTAAATATATATATATTTTTTAACATTTTTTAAAGTGTTATTCCCACACTAAGGAAATATTTAGAAAACGTATAAAAATTCAAGAGGCGCGGGTTCAAATCCCGCTGCGTTCAAGTTTTTTTAATGTCTTTTTTTAATTTCCTTAGTGTGGGAATAACACTTTAAAAAATGTTATGAAATATCTGAAATTATTTGTGGAATTTTATTATACATATACCTTGTGACATGTAAAATAATCCATACCATTTGGCAGTGAAGAATTTTCCCATAGAAAGAGTGCGGCTGCTATTGATAACTGGCCTCGACGTATAAAGGACTGTATTGCAGCCAATGGATAAGCTTTATATATTTTTGAATAAGCTTTATATATTTTGAAATGAAACTATTTTCAACCGGATTAATCGCGTATATAATTGGCATACACTTCGAGTCGAGAATACACTTTTGAAAATCCGACTTTGCGGACACTTTACACTTTTCGTCCGTGGTCACAGGAGACTGAGGTAGCATTCGTCTGTCAGTTGATACAACTATTATATCAAACTACCGCCAATGATTTCTGAGTTGCCTCGCGTACTGCTCTGGATTCTTGCAGAATGAGCTGACTGTATTTTGCTCTCGAGTGTGGTGGGATCGAGACTTCAAAGTTTTCAGGATTGGGTCTCAGGTGGTGGTAGTAGTTTTCTAAAATATATTTTCGAATACTAATAATATACTTATATGATTAATCCAGTTAAAATTAGTTTCATTTTAAAATTTGTAAAATTCGCGAAAACTATAGATCTTATTAAGCTTTATATAGCGCCAATTGTTTTATATTAATATAATAAACTACCACACTGGAATAGTAATAAAAACTCCGTACAATGTTTCTTTGTAACAATATTTATGGAATGGCTAAGTATACAGATTTTTCAAATACACTACTGTAATTCTGTCCAAATAAATCAAAAGTAAAAAATCTCATTTGATATTCAATATTAATGATGTATAAGCCCTGTACCTAAAATCAGTATATAAGAGCAAAACATTGGCTTTGTTTTCGTAAAAGTTTTTTTATGTATTTGAATTATGTAATGCTGTGACCATCTTGTTGTCATCCAAACTAAACGTGTATGCAAATTTTCAGCTCAAGCTGTTAAACATATGTGTACAAAATTGAGTTCCAAGTTTCGGACCTACGTACATTGCATATTAACAAAAACCTTGTAAAATATTAAAAGTTATCTATTCTATCCTTGATGTAATATGTGAAAGATATGAAATATTCGTCTCTTTTTGTATATATTTTTGCAATGAAGACGTGCAAGATGGAGAAAAGCTGTCCTATATTACCCGAGTTGGAGTTGAGCCCACCCGGTGCTAAGGTTACACGAAGATGTGTGTCGACTTGTTCGCGATAATCGCTTTCTAGTACTTCTAAAAGAAAAAAGGGTAAATAAAACAATATCTTGTAAACGACTTATCGATACATTAAAAGAATCTTTAATGGAGAACCATGTCATACATGTAATTAAAACTAAGTCTTTACACATACTCGTATTATGATACACAGCCGTCCTCTCTGAGCACGGACCCTAATCTCAGGATTACTAAGCTTATTATAAAAAAATTAAAACTTTATATTTACAATGAGCTATGTACAATGGCTGAGAACATGAGAATGTATCGTTGTTTTTGGTCAGTCCCAAAAAAAGCGGCACATACTACATAGGTACATTGACATCATTTAGGTACACCAATAATATAACATTGGATGATTTACAAGAATATTTCTAAAACTATCGCTGTAGCTTTGTTCGGAACTTATCATGAGGTATTTCATTCGTAGCCGGAAGGCAAATGTCTTTTATTTAATTACAATCTAAAACATTGAATTTGATCATTTTTCAACATTGTTTATTACACTAGGGGGGGCAACAGTTCGAAGCGTTTCAACGTGAGCAATAGAGAGGTCTCTATGAGTCGCGACGTCAGAAATGGAGTCGAGAGTTTCCATTCCACCGCACGGCGGAGGGCGGCGGGTCGGTGGACGCCAGTGATATGTCCGTGGAGGGAGTGGGTGCGGGGTAGTACACTGTGGGCGCCGGGGAGGCTCGCCGCGGACGTCCGGGCCGCACTGACCGCATCTCTGAGCGCCGCAATGTACCGTTCCTGGCCAGACGTAACGACATCCTCTCCCCGTAAGAAGCAAAAGAATCATCTCGAGTGTGTTCCGGTGAGTCCCGCAGACCTCGCGGCCGCACTCGTCCCGCGCAAAATATCTTCAAAAATACTCGTTTGAATTTCTCTCCAAAGATTACGTAGATAACGAAGTTCACGCTGCTGTTTATGGTCACCAGGAGGTTACTCGTTTTGACTAGAGGATCTAAATTGTCGAATTCGTCCCCAAGAAACACCTCGAACGCATTCGTTACCAGCGGCAACAAGTTACATAGGAAGAAAACGAGTACAACGACGAGCAGCATCGTCGCGAGGCCGAGCTCACGACGCTGAACTCGAGATAGGCGAGCTCGCTCTGCTTGGGCTTTACGTACTTGCTGCACTATGCACGCGTTAAGTGCTGCCAGCGCCGAGAACGGTACGATGTACATCACCACCAGGTACATCCAGTGTATGTATACTGCCACATATCTATCGGTGCGGAAGTCCACGTTTGCTCGCACACAGTATATAACTTCGCCAAGTTCGGGGTCGCCGACCGGTACCACTTCTGCTTCGAAAAACTTCGGGGTGTTGTACGCCAGTGCAAACGTCGCTGTCCCTAGAACGTACCAACGCGCTCGAGACGACGTGCATAGAGATCTCGCCCGAAACGGGTGACACACGGCTACCCACCTTTCGATAGTCACTATCAGCGTAAGGTATACCGACATGGTTTGCGCCACGTTCGCTATCGGATACGCAAACGGAGTCAGGTGTGGACATATGTGGTAGTAATAGTATCTGAGGGCACCGCTGTATGGGAATATCGCCGTGAGACCGAAGAGCAGGATGGACGTGAATATGAGGACAGTGTCGCATCCGGCGAGTCCTACGAGGAGGCAGTTGATGGAAGACCTCATCTGCGGGCGTGAGAGCACCAGCACGGAGAGCGCGTTTCCGAGGAGGCCACCGGCGCCGATTGCGTTGAGGAGCACTCCGTGCACCACGAACCGGAACAGCTTGTCGGATTCGGGCACTCCCGTGTCCGTGTCGCACTCGAGGGGCGCCGACCGGTTCATGTCGCCAGTGCGCGGGCCGAGGGAGAGGCATCCTAGCGCGCCGCGCCACACCACGTACTCCCGCTCATCTGTGGGCAAAATCAGCGTTGATACTGTTAGTGTTGTCACTCAGTTAAAAGACATACAGTTTAGTTACAGAAGAGTCTATTTCGAATAAAATATAATTAAGTCAAAGCCTATTTCATTATTGAGATATAATATTTTTAAATATTTACATAATATACACAGCATAATTTGATTTGTGAATCTTTTTTCGTATATATCTTCAGATAAATTAATAATTTTTACCAAAATATCAAAATGCGGTTTTAATGTTGCTAATCAAAAATAAAACACTGTTTGATGTTGTCAAATAAAATTCTGCTAAAATTACTGCGATAACTCTAAAAGATGAATCCAAATGACACATAAAACAAAATGAAAGCTTTGTGGTTTTTAGTGGTTATTTTCATTAAAACAGCCAACGCTGACCTCATGTATCCTGACAATACGTTCGATACAGTACAAAATACAAGTGCACAGGAAGTGGAAGTAAAAGTGCGAAAAGGTACGAAACATGATTTTTTCCGCAACATGGAAGTTGCTACTGCTTCTGGCGGAATGAGCTCTCGAAGAAAAAAAAAAATTCTTTATGTCTAAATACGTTTTGTCTTACTAATGAATAAAACAAATCGTAACGCAGTGTGATAGCGACTGACTGTCTAAATTAAATTATTTTCATTTTCGTTCCTCTATTACTTAAGACAGAGCGTGGCGTTAAGTTCCGCTATTTAACATGCAATGTCTGACACTAGGTTCACTATGTTTAGAGAACATAGTGTGATTACCCTGCTAAGCGAGAAAAGGCGTGAAATTGAAAATAAAAAGGAAAATATTAACATTATTATATAAAATGAGAGTAAACTCAATTAACTCATTACGTAATAGAAAAAATTGGTTTATTTATTTTTTAAACATTTTTTAAAGTGTGATTCGCACACTTAGGAAATTGAAAAAGACATATTTAGAAAACGTATAAAAATTTGAGCGCTTGAACGGCTTTCAAGAAACGCGGGTTCTAATGCCGCTGCGTTCAAATTTTTATACGTTTTCTAAATATGTTTTTTTTTTTAAAGTAGGTTCAACCAGCAAATAATTGGGATAAGTTATGATACATGAATAACTTGTGTTCGTTACGAGTTAGTCGGAGAGGTGTTGTTTATCGCGACCCACATAACGGCGCAGACGTTAGGTCCCACAGTATATTCGCTTTATCGCTCCACTTGTTAGTTTTACCTTATTAATATTTTTGGCAGTTTTCGATATACTCTTACATACCTAATAATATGGACTTGAGTGTTTGAAAGTAGCTATTTTTCTAGGTCTAATAATAAAATATTGTGTAATATCTTAAAAGCAGGATTTGAACTCGCGCTTCTAAGATATCGTCCAAGTTTTAGTCAAAAAAGCGTATACGTTTGCTTCTTTACGGTTTTTTATCGCGTCTTTTAAAAATTATATATACAAGCTGCTATTTAAAAGTATAGAAAGTACTTCAGTTTAAAGACAGAAGAGACTATCTATTGAATTACGGTATAACACTTTTGAATATTACTAAGACTTAGAGACTGAACTTGATTGTTAACAGTCAATATGCTAGCCCCAATAGTGTAAGACAAGAAGCGCTGTTTCGTAAGTAGTCAGCTAGCTAAATACGCAAGCAGTCAGATGAAACTTCGTTTACTTCGTTTTCCATGTTCCGTCCGAAATTGAGATTGAGCGTTTTGATTTGCAGAACTTAAAGCCGCACTTTGTTTTATCAAAGCGAAGGAATAATTTAAAATATATGATTATAACATCCAAGTTGGGATCGAACTGAACCGCGCGCTCCAGAACGCAACCAATGCGAACGGATCACTATTTGTATAGTGCTCTAAACAGTAGATATATGAAGACAAAACAAATATTTTAGTATTTCGGTTAAAGTTTTCCAGAGCGGCTACAGTAATGGCAGCCGTAAGTCTTTAAATAGCCAAAAACGTATTAATTTTACCAATTAATTTTCTTTACGGTGTATTGATCTTTAATTAAATATTTTAATTGGTTTCTTTACACAAAATTTTATCTAGTAATTTTATTTTAAAGTTAGCTTTTCTATATCGTTTTCAGTTCCGTTTCCATTGACATTTTGTTCCTGATATATTTTTGTTATATTTGATGTTATATTTGATGATATAGATGATATATTTGAGTTTACGCTTCTTTCTGCATAGCAGCCTAGTCAGAGACTTTCACTTGCACTCTCTGCCCGAATTCGAGACATTTTTGTGTTACTATAACGGAGAAATGAAAATAATGTAAATATAATCGTTTCCCTAAGTAGGAATTTTCAGTCCACTGAGCCATGATGGCCTCACATTGATAAAATCTTGCCAACCTTAGATTTAGACTGAATTAGCATGTACAAGTATATATTAACATAAATGTACTTCATTTTACATGTTTATTGAGCGAATGTTTTATTTTATTGTATTTGCAATGTTGATATTTAGATTACAGACATATTTCCCATAATAATTTCAAATGAGTCTAAGTTAAGTATCCGATAATAGCTGTGAGCTGTAATTAAATTAATATAAATATTATTTTGGACATTTTGAAAGTCAGATTTAATAAGAGCAAGACATTTTAGATACATGTAATGCTAATAAATTTCATTAATTTATTAGTGTCTTTAATAAAATAAGCTTTTGCATATTAATATAATATCATATAAAGCAAATTTAGTCTTTACATTTTTAAGATGAATTGTAAAGACTGATTGTGATTTGGCCACGCAAGAGTTGAAATAGAGCAAACAAAATAAATACCATTTCACTAATATTTGCGTCAAGTTATCTTTTATATAATATATTATTTTGTAAATGTTGGACAGAAATTTCAAATCGCTTAATTTCGGAAAAAGAAACAGAAAGTTTGGATTGAAACCTGCGCCTTTGGAAACCGTCCAAACGCTCTGACCGCTAAGTTACACGTTCTATCCAGCTACTTCAGAATTCTTATATGCTTGCAACAATTTTATTGTTAGCTTCACAGTAATCGTTTGATGTATCGTACATTGCATATATTAAATAGATTTACACACTTAGAATAAGAATATATTTTTTAAATATACATAAATATGCTTAAGATGCTTATGATTATTATAAGAATGTAAGGAGAACATAAAAGGCATAGATTATTATAAGTAAATTTAATAGAAAAATATAAATCATTTCTACACATGATATAGAAGTGTGTGAAGCTTCTTAGAACAAAATAGAAAAAGTTGTGAAAGTATTAGCATCGTAGACACGTGCGCTAGCAAGCTCACTATGGGATTATTTAGAACACTACTGAAGCGGAAAATACCTCTAGTTTCACCTTCAACGGATTTTCCACAAGAATTTTCTAATTTTCCAAAGGTTTTCACAGGATAACATTTTGTATATGAATATATTTTTTGTATGGGACGGAGGGAGCGCAGTGTTTTAAATGGAGCTCACGTATATACACCATGGCATGACTAGCTTGCAACGAGACCAGGAATCAGAAAATAGATTTTAAATAAAAATCTAACGTGTCAATCGAACCTACAACTATAGTAAGTATAGTTTTACAGATCATTTGTGTTATTAATTGATTATTTTACTTACGGAGGCCATCAGGCGCAGAGTGATAATGTCCGACTGTATACGCGATGGTTTTGGATTCCGTTCCCACTCAGGGGAATGATTATATTTAAATTATTTTCATTCCTCCGCTCTGGTGATACTCAACACGCAATGTCTGCGGAAAGTAGAGAACGGAGTGTCCAGACGCTAAGTTAAAAAAATACTTACAATTTAAAATGTTGACTTCTTAATAATGAATTACGCTTTTAAAGAAAAAATGCCTTCTTCTGTGTTTGTGATGCGTATATTTGAAAATTATTTGAGTTAAATATATTTTTTTAGTTGCATTACAAGCTTGAATACTTGCGTTTTCTTTTTACCTCTTTACAAATTCTAAAATAAGAGGTCTGAATAAGAATAGAGTCAAACTTTACCACACTCGTAACGTTAATGATATGAAATAAATTAAGAATAATTTAAATATCCCTTAAATATTTTTTAGGTACCCTGGTCAGGTCAGATCAAGGTCATAGGGTTCATGCAGTGAAAATATCATTATTGTCATTTAAGTTTCAAACAACGTGTCTCGTTGTGGATTCGCCGCTCACCCGGAAGAAGGAATAGTTTATGTATTTAAAAAAAAACATTTTCAGAAAGTCAAGCGATTCAAAAATGAAAATCTTATATATTTTCAGCTTCACACTACTTCCCGCATAGCAGGATAGAGAGTGCCAATACCAATACGATCCAGAAACATTGTTGGAACTACTAGCGGAACTCAATGCCGCGCTTTGACTGCTTCGCGCTTTACTAGAGAAGACAAATGAATATTATTTAAATATAACTACTAGAAAGGACTAGAAATGAATATATGAAATAGAAACTCTACATTTTAAGGATTGTCGTAAAGCCACTGTTACATTGTCAAGATGTACTCGTAGAGGCTACTCGATACGTTGTCTAAGTAAAATGTACTCGGAGAGGACGGAGAGGAGGAGGGTGGAGCCGCTCTATCGTTGCGCAATTAATCAACCCACCTCACCTTCATTGCTTCATTGAGCTAGAAAGATTTGTGATATGCCCGAAATTACTTTACGTATACTCTACAAATACTGCGCCGTGGTTTTGCGCGCCGGTACAAGTGACTTATATGCACGGTTTTTTTAGCTTAATGTATTGTAGAAATCTGCGTATGTTATATTGTAAGGCTGACAGAACCTATTGCTAAGCTATGCACTGTAAAGTGCATAGCTTAGCCTAATTTTAAAACATTTCATAATAAGTTACGGAACTCAACACTAAGGCTCCGTTTGTTCCGTGTGTCAGTTGACGAATTTGCGCAGTTTTTTAGTATTGCTATTAAGACTGTAACCTACATAGTGCCTAATAAGCATTTAATGAGCAATTATAAAACTAATTCTGAAAGTTATTAATTATTCAACAAGCTTTGTTATGTATTTATGAAGACTAGATGAGAAAAGGAACTTTAAAAATGGTTTTGTTTTAATTATAATTCAAAGGTCCTTTTCATTTTTCAACGCCATTTTATAGAAATACTAGCCACCTGCCCGCGGCTTCGCCCGCGTGTACTGCAGCTGTTTCGTATTTTCGACGGCCTTTACGTATTATAATGAAATTCCCGGAAAAACTAAATAAAATGGGAGAAAATAGTAGCCTTTGTTATATATCCCTAGACCCTCGAGTTTCTCTATATAAGATTTCATCATAATCGGGTCAGTTGTTTAGCCGTGATGACGTCACAGACAGACATATGGATATAGTGTTAAAAGCCAAAGTTAAAGTAAAAGTCAAATATTTTTTTTCAAAATAAGAAGGTACATGCTTTATTTTTTGAACGTCAAACATTTTACCACCGGTTCACTAATGTTATTAGTTAATGCCTCAGACCTGAGAAGAACCGGCGCAAGAAACTCAGCGGGACTTCTATTTATTCGTATTTTTTTCCATTACAATAATTTACAGATTTATTAGTGAAAATAATACCTTTCAAATAGACAATCATTTATAAAATCGTTAATTAGGTAATAACCTTTAACACACAAACATCGTTTCACAACTTTTTCAAATTGAGATATAGAATATTCTCGGATGTAAAGGCGTAAAGAATTACGGGTTCGCAGTCGAGTTACAGGCGCGTTAAGTTTAAGCTGATTTCAAAATAGATCTATTTCATAGTACAAACAGACGAACAAACAGTCAAGTTTATAACAAACTTTACATATTTATATATTATCCATGTATGTGTATATTTTCGGTAGCGGAAGGATAAGGAATTCTTGTATTACCAAAAAAGCAATTGCAATTATCGTTACGGCGTCAGTACGCGGAATGTATGGCGTGCTTTGTGTAAAATATTTAGAACTGTTGCATCTTACCTCCTGTGTGGTAGAGCTTTTACTAGCTTCAAGTAGTATTACACGCAAAGGTTCAAGGCACTACTGTATATACTACTATTTTATATTGTACTACTATTACTGGTCAAATGTGATTTGACCACAATACAACATATTTGTTTTGTTTTGCACAACTTTATATGCATTGCTTCGCTTGGTTTTTTTTTTTTTTTTTATAATAGAGACAAGACGAACGTTCGGGTCACCCGATTGTAAACGAGCGCTGCCCTAGGCCCCGTCTTACCACCAAATGGTGAGGTTGATATTTATATATGTTACGTACAGAAACTATAGGACAGTAGGATGGATAAATCGTTTTTATTTTTCGATTTTTAGAAAAAAATCTACGTGGAAATACATAAACATCAACTCGTGTACTACACACTAAATAGCTAATATTATGAGGTCAAGCGCTTTATTGTCCAGTGTCGTATCGCGAGCAACAGGAACGGTTGTAGCCGACTTTTATTCTAAGTGATATCCTTTAAAAGCTTTACAAAATATCATGTAAGCTTTAAGCATGTAAGATTTAATATTGTACATTACTGCGCTTTTAGTATTACTTAAATGCATGGTATAAGGTTAAAAAAAGACATATTTAGAAAACGTACAAAAATTTTAACGCAGCGGGATTTGGACCCGCGCCTCTTGAAAACCGTTCAATGCTGTTATATTGTGATGACTGTCATAATAATGATCATGATGATATCACATTACCCATATGTTATGTAGTGTTGTGTAATATTAGTATACATATATTACTTTATAAATATTATATATTGTGAAATGTGCGCTCTGACTGCTAAGCCATGTGTTCTTCATCCAGCTACGTCGAAATTCTTATACTCTTATTTCAACTTATATTCGTTGTTAGCATTCTCTATTGCTAAACGATTGTTCGTAGAATAATCTTTGGGTAGCAGAAATTTGTACAACCTCTCTACAGAGATGCTCACAACAAATATAAGTTTTTATACGTTTTCTAAGTATGTCTTTTTCAATTTCCTAAGTGTGCGAATGACACTTTAAACCTTTAATGTTAAAAATGGTATAATCCTGCGTATTGGTTGAGTTGTTATGCTGGGTGGCTTTTTATTACGTGGTTATCGATATACCCATGAATGATTTGAACTAAAGCATAAACAGATAAAGCTTTTATCGATTCTTTTTCTAATGTAACGTATGTTAATGGCTATTTAATATTCAATTATTTTCTAGTATAAAAAAACGAAGGTAAAGCAAAATAACACTTTTGAAATTCTTTTAGTACAATCCACATGACGCACAGAAGTTATAATTATAATTTTCACCATAAAATTACAAGAGAATACCATTAAAACGATTTATGAAAAAGATTTGAATAGAAATGCGATACGTCAAAGAGACGCGGAGAGGTGCCACCGGAAGCTTGCGCTAATTTACGATCATTTTAAGAATTACTTCCGGTTCCTTCACTCTTTTATTTTTTTGTATATTGTACGGCACGTAAGAACTGTACAACCGTTTCCCCTACATTTTCACATTTTGTGAAATTCATTTATTTTCGTCTTTTTAATGTTTTGTTCAACGACAAAATATTTCAGATGGTCCTTCGGACAATACAGCATTGTTCAAGATCATTTTATTTATCGTACTTTAGGGATTGTGGTTATTTTTAAAAAGTGTTTTAAATATATGTAAGTATGAATTTTTACTGAAATTCGCCATATAAGGAGCGAAATTTTAACCCACGAGGTACCGTTTTACCGCGCTAGTAATAGCTTAGTTCGTGATAGGTTTTAAGGTTTTTATTTAGTTTTTTTTTATATCGTAGTAATATTATGTGATCAAGTTGTTACACATTTACGTTTTTGTATGAAAGGTTCAAATTTCACAGTTCAGTTCACTTTCATGTTTTTTCCCACACAGCAGTATAGGCAGCCTGTTTCTATCCAAATCCGAGACATTCTGTGTTGAGCGACGGAACTCCAAAGCCGCGCTTTGTCAAATCGTAACCGAGTGGGAATCGAATCTACAACCACCGCGTGTACAGTTAGACGTTGTCACATTGCGCCAAGAAGGTCTCTAATTAAATTAATAAAATAACTAAAATTTCAATTAATTACTAAAAAAAATAAGAATTTCTACACCCTTTTAACATTTCAAGTAATAATACATTTTTTATCAAGTGTAAAGGAGTTCATTACATTTGTCTACGCGCATCAAATCATGCTTAAAGGGTACTTTACCTAAAATATATACAAATATAAAGTACAATAAGTTGGAGTCAGTACAAAGCAACATATTGCGAGTAATAACTGTTTGTTTTTACTCCGAGAAATATTGCTTCGGGGCAATAAAGCTAAATAATGGAGATGTATGAACTTTTGAGTTATTCCTAGTGACATATTTGTATTTATCAATTTATATGACGTAAAGCTAAATAACTTTGCCTTGTATACTTGGTTTGAACTGTTTAAATGATTGACATGCAGTCTTCGTCATTTGTCTTAATAAAAATACGTCATTATCTATTGGACTTTGATTTAGTCTATATAGTCCATATAGATCTATCATTGTACGTATATACTTTTTTTTGTGTAATTTTTAAGATAATGAACTGTACTTCTATTTTAAGGCAGTCAATATAATAATGAATAAAATTGCAAAGTTATAAAATATTTCCTTTCATTTAAGCGCAAGCAAGCACAAGTACTACGGCGTAGCAATACTACGACGCGTCTCAAGCATTAGTTCTTAACTTTCACCAGTTTAGTTAATTTATTATACAAGTTGATATATCTACGTATCCGTAAACACCTATATCTATTTTTCTCAATTTATTATTTAATTTGATGTCCAGTTTTAAATAAGTTGACTACTTCTGGTTAACAAGCATTCAATTTCATTATCAGTTGTCTCACATTACAGATTCAACTAAGTCAGCTTCAAGCTTTTTAGACTCTCCGTTTTCCGTTTTTCGCTAGTTCCCCAATTTGAGACATTCAAATGTAAAATTCGTAAAAATGCGATGATTTTAGATATTTTTAAATTTTGATTGTTGCACGCGTTTCCAGCAATGTGGGGCAGGTCATTTGCATATTATTTATCGATTTGCAGAAGTTTCCTATAGCTTCCACTACTTATACTTTAAATATATTTTTAATTGTAACATATAATTAATTAGAATATTCTTTATATATATATATTAATTAAACTATATGACAGCATACTGCAAAGTGAACGTAGCTTTACGATTTTTCTCGTATCGTAGTAAAAGTATTAAGATTCCACTTACCACCTCAATTCGATATATCAAGTGTTGAGTGGTGCAACACAACGCCGCCCTTGGGCATACCAAAGCCAACTAACAAAATTATTTAAATCATTTCTTCAAGGGGAAACCGAATACATAACCATCGCGTTCACAGTCAGGCGTTTTCCCACTGTGCCACAATAGCCTCCTTTCGTCTCCCCCGCCTAGTTTTATAGGACACTATTTTACATGTAATATCCCAGTCGTGGTGGAAAATAGTATGATTGAGGCAGTTATGATACTTACCGTTGTGGTCAACGTTCCGTTGTGGTCAACAACTTTGTGTGGTCACAAAGTATAGAAGATATAAGATTAAACAAATAAGCTTATTAACACAAAGTTGAACTTTGACAGTAAATACATTAATTGGATATTATAGGATTTTATACATAAAAGTCTATCTTATATCTAAGTCCACTTAAAATCAATATTTTACAGCGAATATTATTTACAGAAATAAATAGATTTTCCTACACTTCATTGAAACTTGTGTTGTTTTATAATGTAATATGATATTATATCTAGATCTTGATTTATTGTTGAAAACACATTAGCAATGATATTTCTTGGAAGGTCACGTAATAAAGCATGAAGATTTACTGTAATAATATATATAATAAATCATGTCTGGAGATGCTGGTGACTACAGATTAAGCGAAAGACATATTCTGACGGTAACTTTTGTCATATCACTCTCTATGCTTGATAGTAAGTGAACCCTGGGGGGATAGGCAGGCAGGAATAGCTTATAAATAATAGATTATAATTTATATTATAATAGCTTTAACTTTTTTCATTTCTAGACGTTTTTTAAAGTAATTGTTTGTGAAATAAGACCAAAAACCGATGACACTTTGAATATAAATATTAATTCAAATATAAAACAACCATTGTAGATTTTTTTTTATCGTGAGGAAATCCATTACGGATACCCGCCCGAGTGCGGCGAGTGCAGCGAACCCATGCTACGCCTAAGCCACTGTGATCCTGCTCGATCTCTCCCACCTTAATAGATTCTACATTGCAGCTGCCAACCTGACTGATAGCCCGCGCCACGTCCTCTGAAGTAGCGGAGTCGTCTAACTCACTGATACGGAGCTCTGCACACTTCATTCGCCTTGAAACCTTGACTTCATTGGAATCCAGCACTCCCCACAGGCGGTGAGCCAAGGTATCTGCCTTCTCTCCGCTGGAGCGGCCAGGCAGCTCTAGTATCCTGGCACCAGTTTTGGCGACCCTTAGTCTCAGGTCCTCGACGCCCAGATCTTTTAGCTTGATCGCCTCTCTGATCTGGGTGAGGACATCGCAATAAGAAAGCTTTTTGTCCGCGGCCGCTGGCTGTAACGTTAGCGTGACCACCGCAACCGAAGAAGAGTGCAGCTTTGACTCTTTTGCAGTATTGGGCTTCACTTTCTGCGCTTTCTGCTTTCCCTGGACTGTTGCCTTCTTTTTATTTCCCCTATGTACTACCACATTCCAGTACTCAGTTACATTGACTGGAGCAGGTGGCAGTGAGTGAGGTTCCACCGCCACAGATTGTAGGATTTTTCCTGCGCTTAGGTGCAAGAATTAAGATTCTTGCACCTTTCTTCTTAGGCCCCTTTTTATGTGATTTTGGGGCTGGGCAACCATTGTAGATAGTGGAAGTCTTTACAATTGAGTTAAAGGAACTCAATTTTTCAGTTCAAATTTTTATACGTTTTCTAAATATGTCTTTTTCATTTTCCTTAGTGTGCGAATAACACTTTAAATTTAAATGTTAAAAATATATATTTTGATATATATTTGGTTACCCAACATGCAAGGTGGCTTAGAAGTTGTAAGTACAGGACAAAGCGCTCAATAGCTTTCAAGATTATATGAAAAAATGCTAGATCTTTCAAATTCATTTCATAATAAAGCTACGTTAATACAAATTAGGAAACACAATTTGGCCTTACCCTACTTTGATATGTAAACAAAAATTAGCTTTGACATAAAATATTTTGAATAAAAGTGTAAAATAACGATGTCTAAGCCGAAACCAAAACGGTTTTACTTCATCAAGAATCAGTAGCTGTATAATATAAGTTAAAACGGTATCTCGCAGCAATTTCCCTAATTAACGTTTATTTCATCTCGGATTGCATTCCACGAACTCTGCTCATTTCGTCTACTATCAGATACAACTGGCTGTCCCGCTTGGGTTACAAATGAACACATCAAAGGCAAATGTACATGTAACTTTTATATTTATCTATTAGCGACTCGCTCGCGGCTCCGCCTAAATGATAACATCTAATAAACTTTGCTTAATTTGACATAATTTAAATGGTTGTAGTAGCTTTTTTATTTGTGAACCGATTGGAATGAAATAAAAACAAAATGTTAAGGGTTTTCCAAAATACTCCACTCAAAACTGCATCTAAAATTAAAAATCATTGTTTTGGGTTCTATTTTATTGATAAATACCCCCAATAATATTTTATTTCATATATTAATCATCACTTACAGTGACCACATTGTGTTTTGTGAAAACAAATTATGGTTTGCAAATATTTAAATTCAAAAATGTTATTTTTTATAAATTGACTCTTATTGTTTCACTTCTTCTTTTTAAGATACTTTTATTAGTTACTCTATTTGTATATAAATACTTGCTAATCAATCAACCCAGATAAATTTTTACCCACTTTTTATCGTCTGATTTGCTTGAACAGTTGCATATGCGTTCGGTTCCAACGACAATACAATTATTTCATAGCTTGAACCTATTGTGCTGGTCTGGACAACCAGAAATATGAGGAAATACTTTAAAGCGTTTTTATTTTAGTTTTTTTTGAAAGTAATTTGTTATACTAAATCCAGTTTTCATTTTTAATATTTTTTTTGGGATATTGAGTAGATAATAGACTATCTAGTAGAAAATCTAATCCAGTAGAAATACAAGTCATAAATCACAGTTATCTTTCTAAATTTTTTACATTGAAATATAGCGGAACTTAACTCTCTGCTTTTTGTCTGCTGAAGTTATTAGCTGATTATTTAGATGGATATATATCCATATGATGAGTGTTGTTACTGAAATTAAAGCGCTCTATGTCGTTCAAATTATATCGCATGACGAAGCCATTTACAGCCTTCTATATCTAAAATAACCTTCATATCACCTCAGATTATTTTAATCTGATATTATAAGAATATAAGTTTTCACATCTAATAAGGCTACCGCATCCGGCAGTGGGTCTGCGTTTTACTGTAAACTCCATTGGTTGTGGGTTTGATTCCAACTCGAGGAATGATTCAGATTCGCCTCTTAACACACAATATCCCGAATTCGGGCGTTAAGTTGAGAACGGAGTGTTTTGAGACTATGTTTTCTCTGTCTATGAAATCGTGCCATTTTGACAGTTGCTTTTTTTATTTACAATTACGTATGTGTTTTCGCTAAACTTTTTTAGGTTTAAATGGGATTAAACGGTAGTCCGCGTAAATTAACTTGTAAATCGTTTAATATCTTTCAAAAATAATATCTTAATCTCTTTAATAAACCATTTCTTATAGCCGACTTCGCTATTCACGACTCCAACACAAATCTACCCGTTTATATCATTTTATAAGGCAATTAGGAAAATTTATACAATCAAACAGCGGCCTCGGAATTGATGCAAATTACAAACAATCGCTATACCGAAGCTTGAAAATTATAGTAATCTGATACGCTATATGAATAATTACGTAAAACTTACAGTACGCTTTTTTTCCATATAACAGGGTAATGGGACCGAACCTAGTGTCAAGACACTATTTTCTCCATTTTCTACCCGAATTCGAGATATTGCGTGTTGAGACGCAGAACTCAACGCTGCGCAACATGCTTTTGCTTATCAGAAAGGAAAAAGGCAAATATTTTTTAAATATAATTTTTCTTCCAGAGGGAAATCGAACTCACAACCGTTTAAGTTCAGACGCAGTGCCCCACTGCGCTTAAAACACAAACTTTGCTTAAATTTATAATTCAAATAGTTGTAACTTTTTTATTTATTAACCGGTTTAAATGAAATAAACACTAAATGTTAGGAAAAGTTTACCAAAAAATACAATAAGCGTAAATTGCACAGATAAGACCCCAATAATACTTTTTTTTATATGTCTTTAATCCGACAGCGATCATTTACATATATATATATATATATATATATATATATATATATATAGATTTTGAACGGAATGTAATCATGTAAGGACAATCAATACAGTTACTGAGTGATTGACATACAACTGATATTGGGCGTAGGAAGCTGTAATTTGGCATATTGGATAATTGGGGGGTGTCGGGCAAAGTAAAAGTTATGAATGATATAAAAAGGCCACGCCAGCGCAGTTGCGGGCGACAAATAATATTTAAAAATATTATCGAAGCTAAGTAAGTCTGGGGAATGATGAGAACCAAATGTATGTCTCTAGGTAGTCTTCAGTAGACACGTTCAACACCAACCAATTTCTGATGATATTGCTTGAAACTCTTACAGATTTTGATCTCTTACTTGCTTAATAAAAGACAGAAGAAATTTTTTATAAGGATTAATATAAAAACCTTATAAATTAGATTTAATATAATTGCATAGTATCTTTAAAGTTCGATAAGAGGGCGCCCTCTTGGAAATTACTTAAATATTCCATTCACCTTTGCTATATTACTTTGTGCCAGAGTTAAATATTTGTAAAATTGTCAACAAAGACTTTAGGCAATTTGTATTTTCACAATTTCAATTAATTTATTCAACCAAATGAACAATTTAAGTAACTAACTTGACTTGGCTTAAGAGACAGGATCAAAAACAGATTATACTCGTAAAGTGAAAAAGATTTTGAAAAAGACATTTAGAAAATGTATAAAAATTTGATCAGTTTTCAAGAGGCGCGGGTTCAAATCCCAATGCGTTCAAATTTTTAGACGTTTAAAAAATAAAACTTTAAAAAATGTTAAAAAAAAACAAAATGAAAAGGATTTGTTTAACGTATAAAAAAGTATGGTTTTCTCTAATCCTACCGCAGTCCTGGGTAACTCGCATTCACCCGCTGCCAGTCACCTTCTTTAAATCATGTGCCATTCGTGCGGGGTGTATTTTACGAGGTATAGAGAACTGACACGTTTCCTTCTATACATCTTCTGTATACTCTATATGTTGGAGGAGCAACGCCAAACTTTGTCCATAAGACGAAATATTTTAAATACAATTATTGCCTTGAACAGATTCGGTCCCATAACTATCGAAGCAAATATGTTCGTCCTTACTGCAGTTCAATTAAAAATAAACTTGTAGTCAAGTACCTACAATAATGTATGAAAATGTTGAAAAACCATAAGAATCTAAACTTTCAACAATTATACAGTATAAATAGCTTCACTGCTCATTGGTCTGAACACAAATTAATATTTCGTAACAATAGAATCGTGTTTGCGCCAGACCAGTGAGCAGGGCTTGTATAGAAACTCGGATCAACGTTTATACGCTCTAGAGAAAACCGTTAAGCTAACAACTGTTAAGCTAATGTGCATAGCAAGATATCGTATCGAGCTTACTGCATTTTTTCAGCTGCAACATTTTTACCGAAAAGCAAAGCGAAGTAGGCGGAGGGAACCTAGTGTCATAAGACTCCGTTCTTCTCTTGCCGAGATATTCCGTGTTGAGTGGCGAAATTCAACGACGCGATTTGTCTTGTCACCAGAGCGGAAAAAATAATTTAAATATAATTATTCTAAGTGGGAATCGAACCCACAGACATCGTGCTTACAGTCAAACTATGCCACACTGCGCCACCATGGCTTCTTCAGATTGATTCTGAATAAAGTGTAATTATACTATGAAGGTAAAAAGGGTCACAGACCTGTATATGTGAATATAAAAGAAATTCCATTCAAACCCAATGCTCTCAGAAACATAACTGTTATTTTATTTCTTTATAGGTCTTTACATTCGCTCAATCTAGCAGTAACCGTCATATCATGCAACAGTGGCCATTACTTTCCTCTATCGTCTCATTTGTAATAGGAGATGCTTTCAAAAAAAGAAATATTATTTGAAAATCATGTATTCTATTCAACATTAATATTACAATCAGCTTCACGCTTTATCCCGCAAAAAAGGGTAGTCAAAGAGAACTTAGTGTCAAGACACTCCGTTCTCTAATTACCACCCGAAACCGAGATATTGTGCATTGAGTGGCGGAGCTCAACCCCGCGAAGAACTGATCATTCCCCCGAGTGGGAATCGAGCCCACAACCTATTGTGTTTACAGTCACACATTGTCCCACTGCGGCCAGATGGCCTCTTACAAAATAATAATAAATGAAATGATTGAAGAAAATAGCTACTTTATGATGTCGAGGTAAAGGTGGGGCTTTAAATGTACGTGATGGGTGTTCAAATTAGAACGTAGTCCTATCACTTAAAATTTAAATTATCAATGAATATTACTGTACAATATTTATTTCGAAGCCCTTCGCTATTGATTATGGGTTCGAAATCAACTCAGAGGTATAATTTCTATGGTCTCTCGTAAGACAAAGCGCAAATTCAGACGGAAAGTGGTGAACGGAGTGTTTTGACACTGGGTTGTCTCTTGTTGTTGATAAAATCACTTTATTGAAGTTATATCTTTCTAGTAAATGTCTTGCAACGACAGTAACCATGAATTCCATTAGCCTGACTGATACTTGTAATTTCAGCAAGAGGTTTGTTTACATTGGGTACTAAGAATTAACTATTACTATTTATTAATTATTAAGATGGTTTATTAAGAAGTTTCTATATTTCGTTCTGTGTTAGAACGAAATATAGAAACGTTTACGAACGAAATTTAAAACAATTTATAAAAAAATATTAATGAAACGAAATTACAAATATTTAGAGCTTATCGAGTTTTAGCGAAAAATTCCATAAGTAGGTATGTGAGGCGCATACTTGGAAATCATTCTTACAACTCAGCTGGTCCGGTCATCGTTAGTTTATCCCAAGTTGAGCGTTTGACAGTCACAGGTCCAATTTTGTAACTTAGCAACGATTTATTCTTGTAACATAAAAGGTTGTTTCTGTCATTATACGTTTGAGAGAAAACTGTACCTTCTTAAGACTTCGCGTCGCATTGTCGTCTGTCGGTTTGGCTGCTTAAGTGTTTGTTTATATCTTGATCCCTTTCGAATATACTTAATAGATTATTCCTGTCTAATGTTGACAAAAAGTATATTCATAGAGCTTTGATCGTAAAAAGAGGTAATAATTTAAGTTTTGTTTTTGTGGTTGATGATTGATAACCTAAATAAACTTATAATATAAATAAAAAAACTTTATTTAAATTAATTTAAATTCATTGGATTAGTAAAAATAGTAAACTTCGTTTATGATTTTATTATGATGACTAACTTTCGTATGTAAAAAAAATCCTATGCAATCTTCGAATGTCGTAGGAATTGAGCCTGTTATTCTCTATTACGGTTATATCCTGGTAAGGCAATATATTATTTATTCTGTATGAAAACTATTACAAAAATGGCTACGGACAGTATTACAAAGATGATGCAAAACAGAACAGGCGGAGAAAGTCTAGAGGCGAGACCCTCCGTTCTTCAGTTTCCTTCCTAATTTACAATATTATATTGGATTAGTAAAAAATCGTTTACTATTTTTACTAATCCAATGAATTTAAATTAATTTACTATATTATTGTTTTTATTATTTCGACAGCTAGACGCTTTTTACCGTATAACAGGGAGACAACCTAGTGTCAAGACACTTTATTCTCCACTCTTCACTTAGAGACATTGTGTGTTAAGTGGTGACACTTAACGCGGCTCTTCGTGCTAGGTACCGAAGCGGGTTTCGTTCATTACTTATATTATAATTTCAAAAATGGTTTTCAAATTAAGTAATGTTGCTGATATAAAATTGAAAAATAGATACCAAAATCACACAAAATACTACAATAACTAGCAATTGGCAAATAACTGTATGAAAAAGTCTTGTGGGTTCGTATTTATACTTCATTCCTTTGAAAGGCTCCATTGAAGATATTCTACTTTATCATAGACTTGGATAAACTTACACTGTAGCCGTTCTTCAAGTAAGTCTCTGCCAAATACGCATTATATATATTTAATTTATGATTCTATCGAAGGCGATACCATTGTACGTCAGCGCTTCTTGAATGAAGTCTTAAAGAACTTGAAGTATCAATGAGACTTTTCGAACATTTGGATAGAAGCACCAGAGATAAGGCGCATGACAATTAAACGGCCTCTGCCCATTAATTAAATATTTGTGCCAACTTCTCGAATTTATCAATCTAATAGAAATTCTTTCTGAATTCAGAAATATTCCGCATTTTGGAGGTAAAAATATCAATAAATCGAAGGACGTTTGATATCAAATATTATACATATTAAATTTGTTAATAGGTATTTTTTCTAAATTAAAATATGAGCTTAACTTTTTGAATTCAAAAGTTTTTCTGATAATGTGATTTTTGAAAAATATATTTCATGGTTCCATTAGCACTTTATCATAATAAGAACGAACAACTTCTTCGCACGGGATTATTATATAAAGTTACTTTCCTTACTCTGGTAAGGCATAGTACGGCATTTTGAATTAGATAGGAAACTGAAGAACGAGTGTCTCGCCTCTAGATTTTCTCCGCCTGTTCTGTTTTGCGACCAAACAGTTTTCTCTCCCACCACCACAGTGCATCATCTTTGTAATATTGTCTGTAGCCATTTTTGTAATAGTTTTCATACAGAATAAAAAATATATCGCCTTACCGTAAAAGTGAGCAACAGGCTCAATTCCTACAACATTCGACGATTGTATAGGATTTTTTTTACATACGAAGGTTAATCCTCATAATAAAATCATAATTGAAAATACAAAAAGGCTTCTGAAATCTAAAGGCTTCTTGATCTAAAATTACGCTTTCTCATATATTCATTTCAAGATTTATTACATCTATTCTAGCTCATAAACTTTTAGGATTTCATTAAAAGGATAATAACATGGACCGACTAACGTATCGCCAATTTGTGACGAACGGGACCTCTATCGTAAAGAAAACCGTAAATCATACTTATCTCGAACACAGATCGTCTAGAAGTGGCTTTCATATGTTAAACCTTAAAATATTTTGTTAAATAACAATGTTTATCGTCGAAATATTGGACGCTATTCACGCTATACGATAGAAGTCGGGAAAATGTTAATTAGTAAGGCTTCACGCTTTTTCCCGCATACCATGGTGGGGTAGAGAGATTAGTGACAAGACACTTTATTCTCCACTTTCCTCCCGATTTCGATATATTGCGTGTTGAGTGGTGGGGATTCACGTACGGCAAATGTGTTATTAATTTCTAATATAGATATATATATAAGCGTATAAGAATTTCGACGTAGCTGGATGTAGAACGCATGGCTTATTTCGCTGACAAAAGTTATCACATTTTCCGTTGAATTTGAATGCTTAAATTCAAATTCAAAATATATTTTATCAAATAAACTTTTTCAATTACTTTTGCACCGTCGAATGAACACAAAGCTACTACCGGCTCGGAAGGCAGTTCTGCTGAGAAGAGCCGGTGAGAAACTCAACAGTAGCTATTATAAAATTTAATAAAATTATAATGTCTTAAGTGCAAAAGTTGAGGGAATGAGCCAATATAAAAATAAAGGTAACTTTAGAATAGGTAATTTCAAAGTTTCTAAGGATATATCCGGAAAGTATCCGAGAAGATGTATTACGTGTGGAATACATATTGCCCCTCCAAGCCGTACCAGTACATTGAACCAAGATATGACGGAACCCACTTAATATATTCAATTTGCATATTTCGAACGCCACCGAATTTAACATTACTAGATCACTCTCTCGATATCCGTACATTTTGTGGCAAATAACCCTAAGTAATATTGTAAAGTAAGTCCTATATACTAAACGTGTCTCGTATCTTACTGTAGTATTTTTTATTTCAAGCGATTCTGTATGTAGAGTAAAAAGACAGTCTAGTGAAATGTCGCTTTGTATATGAACCATTAGGTGTGCTTGTGGATTCCATTCCTGTATAGAAAAGTATGATTACATATATTTATAAAATTTTCTGGGTCTGGTACTCTCTCTTTGTAGTCCCCGTGGCGGATGGCCAGTGGCGGTGGAGGAGGAGCACCGTGAGGTTTTAGTGGGTAAACGGACGGCCCATATCTGCCGGTCCGGAGTCCTACATTACCGCGTCTGAGTTCCCAATCCGTAAAGGATTTCCTCACATAGAAAAAAAAAAAGGTCTGATTCTCTCTGGGTGGAGTTTTTCCAATAGCTTACTTGCTCTTACTTCCACTACACTGACTTTATATAAAGTTAATTTTACTCACATGTGGTCCTTGACAGTTGAAAATGCAATGCACTGCTGCGAGTGTGTTGTTTTTGCACACTTTATTGCCCGCGTGTCTTGGTCTTAATTACTTGTACTGCGCGGATCACGTACGGCGTATGTACAATTCTATACTGCTGTGTGTGTAATATATGAGATGTATGCATGTACGTGCGTGCGTGCATGCGTGCAAGTGCGTGTGAGTGCTATTGAGTAACGTTATATCACCTAATGATACTGCCGTAGCCTATTTCTGTGACTAATCGGTATCGGTGTACGATAATTGTAGGCTAACTTCTATTCAAGAAATTGGCAATATATAATATCTGTGAATTGCCTAATTTCAATTAAATAAAATCTCTCAATATTAATAATATTTTTTAATGCTTAAGTTAAAGAAAAATAAATATTACTCATATAAAAAAATCAAAATGAACAAAATTAGTGTTAAAATCTGACTTTAAATTGCATTTAAAAGTTAAGTTCTAAAACGAAAGGTATGTTCTTAAGTGATGAATTTAGTACTTATAGCTTACAACCGCTTTTGCACTTAAATTTAAGTATGAGGGTTCAAGACGCGTTACTTTGGGATACCACTATATTATAGATTTATCCAAAAATTTGAAGAAAATAATAAAACCGACTTAAACGAATTCTCGTATGTACGACTTTTAATTTTAATTAAATATAAGATATATGCAACCAAGCAGGTATTACTGGAAAACTACTCGTTACATTTTTTAAAGTGTTAATCGCACACTTAGGAAATTAAAAAATACATATTTAGAAAACGTATAAAAATTTAAACGAGATCACATAAGAAGCACGAAGCAAGCATATAAAAAAAGAAACAACAAAACTGGTTTCTTAAAACAATTTAAATATTTAAAATTAATAAGTAATATTTATAATTATTGAACAATAACAAGATGAAAATTACCGGTTTCAATAAGCAAACGTTTTATAGGAATTACACAAAGTCTTGAAAAAAACATATTTAGAAAACGTATAAAAATTTGAACGCAGCGGGATTTGAACCCGCGCCTCTTGAAAACTGTTCAAGCACTCTGACCGCTAAGCCATGCGTTCTACACCCAGCTACGTTGAAATTCTTATACGCTTATTAAAACTTATATTTGTTGTTAGCATCTCTGTAGAGAGATTTTTACAAATTTCTGCTACCCAAAGATTATTCTACGAACAATCGTCTGGCAAGAGAGAATGCTATTTATTAAATATATATTTTGTTAACATTTTTTAAAGTGTTATTCCCACACTAAGCTTCTAACACTTCTAAACACTTCTAAATATGTATTTTTCAATTTCCTTAGTGTGGGAATAACACTTTAAAAAATGTTAACAAAAGACACAAAGTCTTGCTCTTCCTTCTTTGCGTCCAATGGTCTCGCAACGAACCAAATTATAAACTGACTAGCCCTAGATCGTCTTTGGTGGAATACATTTGATTCTATCTATGGATTCTTATTCCATTGTATGAAATCTTCATGTTTTCTCCCGTATAGCTTCGTAGGTATAGAGAACCTAGTGTCACGATACAGGGAGTATCCATCCAGTCCATCCATCCATCCATCCAGTATTTCCATCTTCTACCGAAATTTTAAACATTGTGAGCACTACGACCACCACAGCCTCACGACCACAACGACCTCATGAGAGACATGGGTGTGTCTTTATTTAAATATAGCTATTTTTATGTGTCTTTAGTATTCGCTAGCCAATATACTACCTGTTAATAGTCACCCATCCAGTCTTGTAAACTGTTAGAGGTCAGGTTTTTTCTACCGACTCACAAGCGGAAAATGCGTGAATAAAATGGCCTGTCAACGGAGCATGTAACAGATTCATTCAATAAAGTAAATTACAAAGCTTGCTGCCATTACCATCTGTCGTGTGACTCGGTGAAAGATTTCCTCTTGTATTATGCCGAGCCACTTTTTCAAGTCTCACAATTTGGCCAAATGGCCATCTTTGCTGAAATAATTTGGTCTTATTGTATACGATCGGCAGTTTTGTCATTTCATTCTAGGATAAAGGTAGCGAGTTTGATTTTATCGGTGTAAAGGTGTGCTTTTTTTAAAAACGACTATGGCTACTGTTTCAAGCTAAGCTTCAGAGTATTTTGAGGAAGTACCATTATTTCACAGGAGCATGTATTAAGGGTACATAGAACTTTGCTAATCAAAACTAAATAGTAAATAAATTAATTAGGAGAAAGCCATATATATATATATATCCATGACTTTCTCCTAATTAATTTACTATTAGTTTTAATTAGCAAAGTTCTATGTACTCTGTTCTGTGTATATTTTTAAATAATTGTATTTTATATATATATATATATATATATCATTAAATAAAAAAATATTATTTAATTTGAATACTCACTTGAATTTTCACATGATGTTCAACATTTTATACCGATAATGTTTTCACTTTCCAAAACACCTTTGAGTGCTCCTTAATTTGGGACTTACGCAAGGTTTCACTTAGAACGATAAATGCGTAGAAAATTGTTCGATAATTCCGTTTTTTCTTATGAGAATTGTGAATTTTGTCATTTGAAAAGTGTAATTCAATCTGATGTACAAAACGTGAAATAACGCCATCGAGCCTCTGTGGTACAGCGTTTAACTTATATGTTCGGGATAGTGCATTCATAATAAATTTAATTAACAAAACAAGCATTACACAAACCACCTGTTCGACAAATATATATATATATATATATATATATATATATATAAATTGCATATATATATATACTCATATCACTCATGTAGACATATATATACACACTCATACATATATAAAGAACTATACAGTATACACGTTGCTAGGCGACGCTTATATCAAGCGATTGAACGATTTTTCTAAGAAATTAACATATGCTAATATATACTACTCTTATAAATTAAAAACAGATCAAATTCTATCAAAGTAATAATGTATGAAAAGTTTAACAGTACAGTGTACACCATTAAGACAATATTACCAGTTAAAAAGCAATTTCCAGGACCTTCATTCAATTCTCTCAAGTTCTCAAATTAGTGTAAGCTTTACGTTGCGCTTTAATTATAATATCGATACGAATTCGGGATACGGATGCTGTTCCACTAAATTGTCGGCTCGTAGTCTAATTGAAGTATTATTATAGGATTGTACTCTGCGCCATCTTATTGGTAAATTATTAAAGACTTTAAGAGATCGAAGATTAATAATAAAATTACGCGTACATTTACATGAATTTTGGCACGCAGGCAAAGCCACGAGCGGGTAGCTAGTTCTTAATAAAACAATATTTGTCATTTGGTCAGCGTTCTCATAATAAATTTTATAACATTTTTTAAAGGAAATTGAATAAGACATATTTAGAACACTTATAAAAATTTGAACGCAGCGGGATTTGGACCCGCGCCTCTTGAAAACCGATCAAGCGCTCTGACCACTAAGCCATGCGTTCTACATCCAGCTACGCTGAAATTCTTATACGCTTTATTACAACTTATATTTGATGTTAGCATCTCTGTAGAGAGATTTTTACAAATTTCTGCTACCCAAAGATTATTCTACAAACAATCGTTTGGCAAGAGAGAATGCTATTTATTAAAAAGTGTTATTCCCAAACTAAGGAAATTGAAAAAGACGTATTTAGAAAACGTATAATGGATGAATGAATGGATTTGAGCCCCCTTGATTTTTATACGTTTTTTAATATGTCTTTTTTGTGTTAAACCTGTTTTGAACATGTTTTCATTTCATTGGAGGATTCTTTTTTGCTAATCAACACACGTTACTAGAGAATTACCACTAGACAGAAGGTGATTGAACGAATAATCAATGATCGGAGAAAGGAGCATGTCTCCCACTCTTTTCTCTCTATTAACAAGAAAACTTATTAGGTTATAAGGATACAAAAGGATACAAGGATACAAAAAAAACGAAATTTGATTTAGCATTATGTTATAGAACCCACAAGCAACCACGCTTTCGTCAGTAGCTCGGAACGAACTCGTTATTATTAATTCGATATTTAATGAAAATACGTATATATTCGATTCGATTTATCCTTCTGTAAATTAAGTTTGATGTATGTTTCCAGTAACGCCGAGCCGTAAATATCGATTTGATATTCATCAATCCCTTTGATGAATCGATGCATATCGAATAATGTGTAAATAAAAAAAAAGACATTTAGATTGCATAAGCATAATTTATGTGGTCCAGTCAAGGACATTTGTATTAGAGCTGCCTCTTTATATAAGAGGTGGCCGCTGTATGATGGAAATGATGAATTGCTTCCTTGACTGAACTGAACTGACACTTCGGTTTATACAGCAAAAATTAACTTTAACACCTTAAAATAAGGTTCAAATTTATTAAATGCGGCTTATTATAATAGGATGTCTTTTTGCTTAGCTAATGAGTGTCTTGTCACCGAGAAGCTGAATTTTTTCAGCTTTTATTGAATTAATGATCTTTCAAACACGTGACATAAGCCTAGTTAGATTTTGTCAAATTTTCATATTTAAAAAAGTTGTGTCTGTAGATGTTCATTATATTTTTGTAGCGAATGGAAGTAATCCATACTAGTATTATAAATGCGAAAATAACTCTGTTGTCTGTCAGTCTGGGTCTAGGGATAAACATTTGCGGAATATAATTTTTTCCATTTGCTTAATTTTTCCAGGAATCTCATTCACTTATGAAAAGGACACTATAATAATAGAAAATACGAGACAGTTATAGGTCATGCGGACGAATTAAAGAATAAAGTTGAACCATGAATTAAGTCGCCTACAATGTCTTGCGGGATCAAAGTCAATTAGAGGATTCCCTCAGCACTCAGTAGAACTGAATTAGAGATCTACAATGGTCAAAAATGGAGATCAGAGAGAGAGAGTGAATAATGTGAAACTGTTACTAAAATGCTAAGTTTAACTTAAGTTTTCTCATAAATATGCTTAGCGCTTGCCAATTTCCAATATCGCTCAAACACCAATTATTTCCGTCCTAGACTTCCGCCATGGTTGCACGTGTCCGCTAGAATCCGCTAAACATCGACAGTAATTTGTTTAGCAGGAAAAGTTCTCAATGGTTTTTCTTAAATTTGTTTCGATTTATCCCTTTACTATATAATAAGGACCGAAAAATAAAAGGTACTGTATACTGTAAAATGTGTTTTCTTTTGGACGGTGTATTCATAATAAAGTTAATGAAACTACGTTAAATGTTACTTCGAGCATTTCAATAATTTTAGAATTTTTCACACTGTGTCTGAATTGAATCTGTCACAATGCGCCACGATGACAATCGAAAAATATATATTTAGAAAACGTATAAAAATTTGAACGCAGTGGGATTCGAAAACCGTTCAAGAGGCGCGGGTTAAAATCCCGCTTCGTTCCAATTTTTATACGTTTTTTTAATATGTTTTTTTCAATTACCTTAGTGTGCGAATAACACTTTAAAAAATATATTTTGTTAACATTTTTTAAAGTGTTATTCCCACACTTAGGAAATATGACTTTAAAAAATGTTAAAAAAATAAGACAACCTTTGAAAGATTATCAAACGTTTCGTATCTGTTGACCGAACTGTTAGAGTCCGAACAGCATATTAACTTTTAACTATCAATTATTAAGGATTAATTTTTTTTAAGTTATAAAAAATATCGTTAGTGATGTGACAAGTTCTGAGTTGCGTTGGTTACGTTCTGAGAGTAAGGGATGGCCCAAGGGATGGTTGATGCTATATTGTTGTTTATACAACAATTACCATAACTCCTTACTCTTAGTTTAAATACAAGTAAATTTGAAGTGAGATATTATTTATACAATTTGTACTATTTGTTGAAAATTTCTATATGTGTCCGCAGCTTGTCTGCTCGCAGATCGTTTGTCAAAATTTCCTAATTTGCTTTGAAGGGACCGTTTCGCTTCGAGGTTCGCTTCACGACAAACTTTCGGGTCCTGAAAAAGGTCGAAGGACGTCGCTAACAGTTGACTAGATGACGGATACAAATAAATAATATGATAGACTGTGAAACTGTGAAAAAAGTAAATTAAACACTTTTGCCATATTTTTCTATTTGCCTATACATCAAAGGCGAAGGGTGGTTATTGATGTTTTTAGTTAACACTTTTCTGAACTTAAATTAAAAGTCTATTGAAAGGTTAGCTAAAATACAGCCTCCATTTTTATTTATTGTAAAATTATAAAATAGCTTATAAGCCTTTTATATAAAAAATAACTATTAAATAGTAGATAGAACTCTACCTATAAAATAAGAAAAATACTCTAATATATCATATAAAACATGTATTGCAATTAGATTAACGACGCCAATTAAAACGAGAAGTATATGTTGTCCATCGTAATCCCGCGGGACAAGTTTGTTTTCCTACATGAAAAGTTGTTTTGTTTTGTGCATACTAATACAAATTTTCCGTGTGACCTATATTTTAGCAGAACTGAGTAGATCCAAGTGTAAAGCTAAAAAGATTATATACATATATAAAAAAAATATACAATTTTGAAACCTACAACGGATGTAGTACAGTACCCACGATACTGCTTCCAAGAAATTAATTCTAAAATACCCCCATTTCGTTACGATCACAAGCGTTCAAGCTCGCTACGACTATATCCGCTGTATTGCCTATAAAGTAGCCCTTTGCTGAACGGCAGCTTACGACCGGCTTACTCAGTGTGGAATTATATCTTAAACTTTTATAGATAGTATGGCCTCTAACGTGTGTTTTGAAAATATGATATATTTATATATATATATATATATATATATATATATATATATATATATAATTTGTTATGTATGAGTATAAAAAAAATTAAACCATAACTTAAAGACTGTCTTCATTGTCCGGAAAATGGTTAGCTCGATCACTCATTTGAGTTAAGCGTAAATTGAAATGCACTTTTAGAAATCGTATAAAAATTAAAACATAGCAATAGTCGAATCCTCACCTCGTCTTTCTTTTTAGTTAGTGTGTGAATAATACTTTTAAGTGTTAAAATAAGTGGAAATACTTCAGTCATATAACAATACACAAATATTAATAAGCCCACGTTATATAACAGACCTGTTTGTTTGGTCCTGTTTCATCTATGGGACAATGCGGCTAGGATAATTCATACAACGGCGTGGGCGCTAGTGAAAGGAAAGGCCAACACACTATATTCCAAAAGGCATTTATTGCTTCATCCGATTCAGTATCAAATCCTATTTATGTAATATTCCGACCAAAATATATCTTTTAGATAATATAATAATAGCTTACGTTGTTATATACATTTATACGAGCTTTATATAACGGATTGACCGTGTTTATTTTTGGTATTCGAAAATACATTTTAGAAACCTAACATCGTAGTGGTTGTTGGAAGACCAAAAAGCCTGTGAGCGGCTTTTAGCAACATTTTAAGAAAAGCTAAAATAAAAAGTACATTAAAACTAACAAAAAAAGTAACTAGTAGTAAAGTGTTACACCAGACCAAACTAAAAGACTACAATAAGTGGGTATCTTATTTTTTCTAGTAAATGTATGCAAATGCAATCATTATATATTAAAGACATCGAGATAAGCTACCATCGCGAAGTGGCACAGCGTCTGTATACAAACGCGACTAATTGCGGGTTCAATCCCTACTAGAAGCAATGATTATATTTAAATTATTTTCGTTTCTCCGCTCTGGTAGACAAAGCGAGGCGTTCAGATTCGCCACTCAATACGCAATGACTCAAATTCAGAAAGAAAGTGGAGAACGGTGTGTGTTGTCACTAGATTCCCTCTGACGACCCTGCTATGCGGGAAAAGCGTGAAGTTGTAAGGAAAGAAAGAAAATATAAAATAAAGCCTATTATACCTTACAGGTGTATTACCTATACAGGTTTGATTAAAATTTCGTTAATATTAATGATATATGTCAATTTTATATTAATACTAAGTAATTTAATGAATATATTATTAAGATTTTATTTTATTAATCAAGCTTTTATTCAATTAAAAGCTACAGTCAAAAGTCATACTAAGAAATGATGAAATAGGTATATTTTAAGCTTCAAAATAATAGTATAATTACATTTTATATGGTATTTTCTATGCTATAAGCTCAAGAAAATCATTAGTTCGCTTTAACAGCTAACGTGAAAGCTTCGTGTTACAAGAAAGTTATATGATCTGCGCGACGCTCCCTCGCCGCTAAGTCGAGATCAAATAAAAGGAACTTCTTAGACCCTTTCTGTGTTGAGAACTTTGTGTTTTTGTTAAAGAATAAAAGCTTCAACAAAAACGTAGTTTTAGTGCCCACTGGAGTACTCTATTGCGTCGGAGGCGTTGAACATTTTCTTTAGAGGTGAAAAAGACAAAAACTTGTAATGGAAATAAGCATAGACCATATCATCAAACCTTGCATTTCATATATGAAATTAAAAAGTAGCTTCTCATTTTTTTTCACATATCATCTAAAAATGTATATATTGTCCTAAAGAATTGTCTTTTATTTCATTATGGACTAATTGTTTGGTTTGTTTTGCTGAAGCTCGCCTTAGGAGGTCATTATAGCTTTTTTTACTTTCTTTGCTGCTGCCGGATGCTGTATCCGCCTGTAAGTGTTTGTTACACTTAGATTAAGTTCCGTTTACTATGTTTCTTTTTTTTTATGTATGTACCGTGTAAACAAATGTTGGTGGATCAAACAAATAAATAAAACAAAAAAATAACCAAGTCACTGAATTCTCCTCTTTTCGATTGAATTTTAGACATTGCCTGTTGCGTGGTGGATAACGTTGAAAATAACGAATGTAAAACGAGTCGTAGACTGCGTGTCAAACTTACAAAGTAAATTTGCATTTATTCTTAGCATATCAGAAAGAAAGCAAAGTTTCGCCGGTACGTTTATATATTGGAAGGCTGAGTGCTTCAATAAAGTTGCCGTGTCCTTTAGCGTCAGCGTTTCAGAGAAGAGCTAAAAAGGAAATTTAAACACAATTTAAATTGTATTGTATATTAAATTTACTTTGACTTGTACTTTTATTTGAAATTGCGTTTGAGTATCTTGGCTATGCGATTTCTAGTCAGCTTGTACATCATCATGGTTCCATAAGTTTGGTCTACAGCGTCAGGGACGATTGTTTTAAGATGCATCTCATAGTTCCGGAGCTAGAATTTGCAGCTAGCATAGTCTCGTCAAAACTTAATTAATAAAGTTTTTCACAATTTGATAAGATATCTATTTTCTAAAGTGAGGTAGGAAAAGCTATTAAAATAATGTTGGTTATAGGTATCTATACTGATAACTTGCATAAAGTCTTCATATGGTGCAATGATGCATAGCATGCATATGCATACCTCTCTGATACACAATATTAGTATGAGTTAAAATAATTATAGGTAGAAAGTTTGTTTTATTAATAAAGTTATAGGTAGCTATACACATTTCGTATATTTTTATATAATAAATAACCTTTTCCCTTGAGGTACCTACTTTTACCTATTATTATACTTTATAGAAATGGTGCGGGTAGCGGGACTTGTTTAATAAGATCGATAACATTTAGAATATTTCAATAAATAGGCATCAAACCCGCAGCCGTGTACAGTTTGAAAGTTCCTAAGAGCGCCACGATGGCGTCGATAGCTTTTTATGCACTCATATACAGGCTTTATGACATGTCTTTATGTATTAGAGGCGCTGAGCGTGGCGCCGGAGGGCAGCGAAATATTTGACATATGATGTATGGGAGCATATGTGGTTATTAGGGGATGAAAATAAATATTACAAGCATATGCTTAGTCTGTGACTCTGTTCGGTTAGTTTCTGGAATTGAGTAAAGTAATAAAATTAAATGTTTAAACGTAAATTGGATGGAACTATAGTTTACTGTAAAGTGTTTGAAGCAGTGCTTCCAAGTGCGCTCTGAGCTATGCGTTCTAAGCATGAACGAACGTATGACTTAGCGATCAGAGCGCTTGAACGGTTTTAAAGAGGCGCGGGTTCAAATCCCGCTGCGTTTAAATTTTTATACGTTTTCTAAATATGTATTTTACACTAATAGTTGTGATGTACCGTGGTCATTGTGGCGCAGTGGTGGACGAGGTGGACGCGAGTTCCATGCCGTTTCTCCGCTCTTGTATATTAAAATAAATTGACTTATATTACACAGTTTCCCGTATTTTATGTGAGAAAAATCGTTAAGCTGAAAAAATTAAATCAACATACATATATACTATTTATACGTTTCTATCATATTAATTACAACTGGCAACTTAAGATGTGGCTTAAAGGGATATCTTATCACATGATAGCGTTTCGCCTAAAGCATTCGCCTTTTATCAGCGTGCACGCCGACTGATGGCTTTGGGCGGTAGCTGTTATATCTCCTACAGTTTCTTAATGAACGCTCTGTGGATAATTATTCAGAAGTGACTCTTAAATGATAGTAATCTTCTTCATTGAAAAAGAAGATTTCCCTCTGTCTCTTGCAAAGCAGGGAAGGCAGAGACAATCTAAAGTCAAGTCAGTCCGCTCTCCACTTTCGCCACGCCAAAATCCTAGACGTTGCGTGTTGAGAGGCGCACTTTATCTTGTCACTACTGTGGAGAAATTGTTATAATCACTTCCCCGAGTGGGAATCGAACCCACAACTATCGTGTACACAGTAAGACGCTGTCACATTGCACGAAGACGGTCTCATTTTTGCGTTATTTTTATTACTTTAGTTTTTATTTGCTTAATATAAACTTTGATATAAGATATCACGGTTTCCAAGGCGCGGGTTAGAATTCTACTTTAATACATAAAATAATGAAATTTCCACTACGATAATAAATAAAACCAAAATTATACATTTTCTAGTAACGTTTTATCTAAAAATGAACAGTGACGTCATTAGATTTACTAGCGAAATATAAGCCATGTGACAAAAGCCCTTTAATTATTAAAACCACTTTATAAGAGAATTGAAGCCGTGATTCTATTACTAATCATTTTAAATCTATTTTTATTTAGGGACTTTTTATGTACCTAATAATACAAAAATGTCAGCTATATCGTTCCCTAAAACAATCTTCAAACACACAATTATAGCATTTCCTTAATCTTCTAAGAACACTATTTATACTTAAATTTATACAACATCTTAGTTACCACAAAACAAGGTTCAGACAATAAACATTGGAAAACACCTACATCTCTTAAATTTAAATTATATCGACGAATTAAATCTTGACAGGATTACTAATAATTACTAATGATTTAATGGAAGAGTTTTCAAAGAAAATTGTAAAAAGTATGGTGAAACATCGATAATAAGGCCCGTAGTAACCAAACTCGGTAATTGAGAAGGAATCAATTAAACTGTTTCACTGAAAGCCAATTTCCTGGCTCAGTAGTCCCGTAAATAGGATAGTCACGTAAAACAATTTGGAATTGCTGATTTTCTTTAATAGGATAACATTTTGTCAAGAATTCGTTTTGCCAACTGGAAACGCTATTGCTGCAGATTCGATTCTCACTTGATTAATTTTATATAAGTTTTGCAAAAATCAAAAATCGCAAGCTGTCTCCATAAAATCGCCAATTAAAATAGCAAATTGTATTTTTATTTAAAATCCGCCTTGGTAACAATTATAGTTCACGAGATATAAACTTTATACGCAACCTCAAAACGTAAATGAATTATTTCGATACGATTTATTGTAAAAGTTATTGACAAGGTATTCCTATATGAAGGAAAATACGAGCCCAAAAATATTTTATCTGCCTTATATCACACACACACACACACACCTATACACACACAAACACACACCCATACACACACACACACATAAACAAACACACACACACGTAGATACATATATCGCTATTTAAGCTTTTAAAGAACTTCCTAACAAAATCTACAAAGCTTTATCTATTTCGTGATACAACAAAAACCTGCAATGGAAGCCCGAAGCTCTGTTCCTGCGACGCGGCGGCGCCTACACTTAAATGAGGCACTGACGTCATCGTATTCTAATCATGGGAAAGATTTAAGAGGCGACTGGTGAGATATTCTTGTCAAATTTTAGTATGCTACATTAAATTAATGGCCATCTTAAAACAGTTTCTGTACTTTGCAAGTTAGATGTTGGTACCAAAATTGAGTTTTTCAATATAAAACACACAATTTTTCACTTCCGCCCTCCCATGCCCTTAGACATTCGAAATCTAACACCGTACTCTGACTAACAAGACTTAACTTAAGCTTAGTAACTATGACCATAATTTGTCAAATACGTCCCAGGTGAGTCAAGAAGGCATCAATTCAAAGAAATATTTTTTGTAATATATATAAATTTATATTAGGAAAGTGTACGTAAAAAAAGTTTGTGTCTTTTTTGAAGTTTGGTCTTTCAGCTTTTCACGTCATCTTTTGATGACATAGATATAAAAATAAAGATGGCGTGGAGTATAATGAACTCGAAGAACTTTTATTTATGATTTTTTTAAACTATCCAACAGAAATATTTAAATAAAGATTAAATCTTTTATTTGATTATTTCATTAACTTAATATATGCCAACAAAATGTATATTTTAAAAATGTTATTTTATTAAAATAATCTAATTTCTTAATCTGTTTTCTTATACACAGCGTACTAACATTTAATGCTTAAATCATTACTTCAAAATCCTTTCTTTTGTTCAGTTGGAAGTTGAACCCGCTACTAGTCACCAAATTTTAATTATTTTTGCATAATCTAATAAAAAAATATATTTTTTAATTATTATAATTTTAAACCCTAATTAATTAAAGCTTATTGTACAAGAATTGGTCAACCTACCTACCGCCGTTAACCGTAGGTTAACCTACCGTTAAGTTTAGTCGAATGCAGTTAAGTACATCATCAATTAGCCCCAATGGTTCATTTCATAGCAACCAATATTAAGTCTACCTCAAAAACATTATAGTAGAAGTCAATATTTAGGGGCTAATATTGGAAAGCCAGGGTATACCAGTATGTACCAGAGAAAACCCTTTTTTTACCTTTATGGTTTTCCCATATAGCAGGGTAGTCATAGGGAACCTAATAACAACATACTCCGTTCTGCTATATTAATGTATATGTATATTTTCTGCTATATTAATGTATATTGCGTAAATGTTCCATGACGATAATTCTATCAGTTCTGAGATCTTTTAATAATACATTTTTATGATACATTAAATTATTTAAAGGACAGCTGAAATTTTAATTTAAGCGTTTGGAATTTTATTACATACAGTACGTGTATACGTGTACTAAGATAAGGATCCTCAGTGAAGAGTTTGACCACAAAGCCTAAGGTGTCTGGGTCACACATTTTGTCTCAGAAAATATTTTCATGTATATATATCTCCCAAAGATGATCGAGGCTATTGAAATACAAAAACACTCAAATTTCAGTAGAGAATATAGTTTCAAACTTTCTACTACCTGAAAACTTTGAAGTTTCAATCCTACCATACCAGAGAGCAAAGTACAGTCAACTCATTCTGCAAGAATCCAGGGCAGTACGCGAGGCAACTAAGAAAATCGATGCGAAAATCAAAGATCTTATAATATAGAATTGTGTAGATGTCAATTCGTACAAATCATTTAATTATTTAATTAAATTTATCTTGGATAACATTTGGATACAAAAATTTTGTTTTTTTCAATCAATGTTTTATCATGGAAAATTGGATCCCGGAAATAGATATTTTAGCTGAAATAATTGTAGCAATAATAGTTTTCGAGAAATTTACTTTTGTTAAGAATACAATATTTAAGTATACAAATAAGATTAATTACAATAATTAGTTAATTTGTAATAAAAGGTAGTATTTTTTTTTAAGTTCACGCAAAGCAGGATAGTCAAAAATAACCTAGTGTCAAGACACTCCGTTCTCCCATTTCCGCCTAAATTCGTGACCTTGCATGTTGAATGCCGGAACTCAACGCCACGCTCTGTCCTATCATAAGAGCGATTTTTTTTAATTTTTTTATTCTCCTTCCCGTGTAGTTGAATATAGAGCCACTTCGAGTTCTCTACTCACCACATTGCATTTTTAAATGGACGTCAAGTCTGGAGGTTAGCATGGTCTAAATGTGAATAACAAAATACTTAGACAAAGCCAAAGGCAGTTATTTAAAAATAATTTTGATCTTACTTTGTCTTTTTGATCCTTATTTCTCCTTCTTACTTGATCCTTGATTTTGATCTTACTTTTATTACTAACAGTAACAAAATGAAACACGATAATAAAAAAATACATTTACAACTCAATGCTCCCAAATCGTTTCGGACAAGGAAAACCGGAGAGTTTTAACACTAATGATTTCCCTGCATTGCTAAAACATAGCTACGTGAATATCAAAGACACCAAAGTAGAATAATATTTTTAAGCTTGCTTTGTGGCTGCACAAGCGTCGATACATCAAAGACGGGCGACAGCGGACGCCCGGTCGGAATTTTTGAAAGCAATTTTCGCTGAATAGATTCTAATTTCAACTTCAGGCGTCACTAGCATAGTGCATTGTGGAGGATAAAGCTATAGACAAGAAATATTATACCTTTTTAACATCATTGCCGAATTGAGACGCGAAGAACTGCTCGAGATGTTAGATGTGTTTATGTTTATGAAATATGAAACCCATATGGTTTCTTAGCTTTGATCAATATCTACATATTTTTTTAACATTTTTTTAAGGGTTAATTGTACCATTAGGAAATTGAAAAATACATTTTTAGAAAACGTATAAAAATTTGAACGCAGCGGGATTTGAACTTGAATTCTTAAACGGTTTTCAAGAAGCGCGGGTTCAAATCCCGAATTTTAAATTTTCAAAAAAAAAAAGAAAATCCAAAAAAAATCCAAATTCTATATATATTTTAGAATATATTATTGTAAAAATAAAAAATGTTTTACGCTTTTTGCCGCATAGCAGGGTAATCAGTCAGAACATAGTGTCGAAACACTCCGTTCTCCATTATCCGCCTGAACTCGAGACCTTGTGTATTGAGTGGCGGACCTCAAGGCTGTGGTGTCTTGTTTACCAGAGCGGAGAAATTAAAATAATTTAATTATTATCATTCCTCCGAGTGGGAATAGAACCTACAATTAATCGCGATCTCAGTTAGTATTAATGGTTATAAAAGTGTCACTTTAAAGAGAAATTGTGAATCATCTAGAGACAAATTTCTTCAAGAAATTTGAAATTCCTTTCAGACATTTTATTCAAGACTCACGTATGGAAAAATGTTACCTCGATCGAGCTTGTAAATTCCAAGAACCAGTAGAGAAAAGTTTGTGAAAATTTATGAGAAAAACACATGCTTTTTCTATTATGACTATGTATTTCAGTCCAAAAGTCCAAAATGCAAGTGCATACTCGTACACAATTTTACGTAAATACCTCTACATTAATAGACATTGAATGCCTGACTTGTGTGCGGTGTCTAACGTATCATTTATAATTAGAACTGCTTTGTAAGCCAGTGATAGTTTATTTTTATTTTCGAAATTGACTATATGCTAGAAAAAAAGACATATTTAGAAAACGTATAAATATGTCTTTAATATAAATTTGAACGCAGCGGGATTTGAACCCACGCCTCTTGAAAACCGTTTAAGCGCTCTGACCGCTAAAATTCTTAAACGCTTATTTTTTAAATATGTCTTTTTAAATTTCCTTAGTGTGCGAATAACACTTTATAAAATGTTAAAAAAATAAAATATATATGTCTATATGCTGTTAACTTAATGGTCTTGCCACCGGAATGAGGGTGCCCAATCCCTGCGAAGAATGCAAGCACTGCATGGCTGTTCCGCGGGTTACAGTATAGTGTGTCCGTAAAGACTGGTTTCCTTTTAAACACAAGCATCCTCCCATCGTCCGCCAATTGTCTTACCAACGTGTATACAAATAGTAAGATATTATATCTGCTTTATCTGATTATTTCATACATTAGGTGTAAACGAATACACAAGCCAAAAAGAAGTGTCAGTGGCAAAACTTTGTCTAATAGTTCAATAACTAAGTTATATTGAGTTGGATATGAGTTAGGTTTGTTTTGTAACTGTATGAGTTTCACTCATAAATATATAAAATGAGTTAGTGTCTGTTTATCACTTAGCGTATGTCAGAGCTTCTTTCTGTTTACAGAGGTTGTTGTTGGTTTTGACCAACTAGCGTTTTTTATCCTTCTTCTTTTACCCTGATTTTGTAATGTGTAAAATACTAAATAAATATGTATTTTTTGATAATAAGTTCTTTGATTTTCACGATTATTACACATTTTGAAATGAAACTATTTTAACCGGATTAATCGCGTATAATATTGGATTCAAAAATACATTTTAGATCTCGACGTTTCGAACTTTACAGTAGTCCGTGGTCACAGGTAGACTCTTCTAGATGGTAGAGGTCGACCAGTGACCACGGACTACTGTAAAATATGCATTTTTTGTTTCAGCTTTCCTCTTAGCAGGTTCAGTCTTTTTTGCGCCGGTAGCAGTAAGAGAGAGTCTAGTGTCAAAATACTTTTTTTTTCACTTTCGTGGAAGTGGCAGAACTTAGCGCCACGCTTCGTACTACCTACCTAGAGCGAAGGAATCAAAATAATTAAAATATATTGAATCATTCCTTCTACAAATAATCGCGTTTGCAGACAGACCACTACTGCATGCTAAACTTAAATACACATTTTTTTTAGTATAATATTAGTATTCTTATATTTGTTAATAAGATTGCAGTCTCTCGTTAGCCCATTACAATCACTACAGCCTCACAATATCTCACTTCTCTAACGAGAAAGTAAAGTACGGAAATAATTTGTATTATATTACACATATATAATACAAGCAATATTCATGTTATTTTTCCTTTTTGTAACGTATGTATTTTAATTTTACTTATGAAACTTAAGAAAAGCTTATTTATATAATCACACTTTATTTTTATGGAACTTCCCGTATTAAATATAAGACACAAATAATATAAAATGTTTGCTGTACATACTTCACTGTATGTTTTTATTAAAACGCGATCCCAATAGAAGCGGTACTCAAGGAGCTTTTGATATAAAGCTCAGCGCAAGCCGCCATGATTTCGATCAAGTCACCATTATTACCGGATTTGATGTTTCACCTGAAGCTTTGAAGGCGACAAAATCCGATAAGCTCCTAGACCACGTAAGCTTCGCCGTAGCTTTCTGTTATCTACTAACGTCCTGTTTGTGAGTGAATTTTGTCGAGTTTAAGCTGTTTTATATCGGTTTAATATTATTTTTTTTAACATCAAAGATATTCTACAAATACATAAAAAATTGAGAGAAACTAAAAGTACTTCGGTAAATATAGTATAATTTTCCTATTTATGTAAAAGTATATTTTTGTAAGAAAATCAACAGACTACCACAGCACAAGGCTGAGTTTAACACAAATTTAAGCCAAAGTTTTAGTCTGTTTTAGTTTTGAAATTGGCTATTAGTTTAGTTTAAGAAGCTTAAAAAGCTTTATTTATGTATTTTCAGCTTAAATATTTATTTTAAGCATAACTCATTTTCCTGTTTATTTTCAATCATTTGATTGAATTGATGGATTATTTACAAATTTTAACAGATTTCTGTTAAAATTTGTAAATAATCCATTCGTCTGCGTCGTGATTGCTGGATTAGCAGATTTAACAATTTAAATGTGTTTCAATATTGTTTTTGTTATAAACGTTACTTTTTCATACAGCTTCTGGTGTAGGCAGTCCTCTACTTTTGGCCTCTTCTAAAACCAGCAGGTTAGACAGAGATAACCTAGCGTCAATACTCTCCGATCTCCATTTTCCGTCGGGTATCGAGACATTGCGTGTTGAGTGCGAGACTCAATTCCGTGCTTTGTCTGTAGGTACCAGAGCGGAGAAATGAAAGTAATTTAAATAATAGCTTCTTGTGAGTTATTAACATCTATACATATAATAAAAATGTAACTGATCGCTGTATGTACATCGAAGATATATAAAAAAATATATTATTAGTAGCATTATTCAATATAATAGAATTTTCTTTTCTGTTTGTCTGTTTACCTGTTTGTTTGGTGCACGTTAATCTCAGAAACAGCTTAACCAATTTTAACTATTAAAAAATCCATTTTTAACTATTTTATTGTGGTAAGCTTTATTTAATTATTAATACTTATTTCATTTCAATCGGTCCATAAACAAAAAAGTTACAAACAATAATTTAAATTATAAATTTAAGCAAACTTTATGATATAAGTGAGAACACGAGTGGGCGAAAAAACATAATAGTTTAGTCATGTAGATTACGCAGGTGAAGCCATTAGCGAATCGCTAGTCTTTAATCTTCGTTTGATTGTATTCTAAGAAAAGCAAAAATCAATCAAAATGCCAATGCCTAACTGGCCGCAAATACGCACGGTATTTTGCAGACTAGCCACTCACAGGCCGGTGCGCCATTAGCACAGATGGCGTATTAAACAGGAAGACGAATCATGCTAAGCGTGAAGGAAAACATGTCTCAAGTTGCAGGGACTCTCGTAATATAGCCTGTATACGAGAAATCGTATTAAGCGTGATCCAATAGACTGAGTCCTGTTGAATATATATATTGTTATAATAAGGAGTGGATAATGTAACATTTTTTTTTATAACCCTTAAATATCATTAGAAAAAAATTACGATTATTAAAAGTGTCTGAAAAATGTAACACTTATTTTATTTTGTTATTTTTAACATTTTACAATATTAGTCACTTAGCTTATAAATAATTTGAACGCAGAAGGATTCGAACCTGCTGCGTTTCAATTTTTATACGTTTTCTAAATATGTTTTTCAATGTAACACTTACTTATTAACTGTTAATAACAAATTTGAATTTAACGACGCAAAAGTTTATATTTGTTTATAACATTTTATTCTTATCACAAAACAGTTTGTCACAACAGTTTGTCAATTTGAATTTTGAGTTACATATATTTGAGATATTTTAAATTTATAATGACTTTCTAAGATATATTAGAATTATTTTACATATATTTGAAATATTTACACAATATTTTTATGAAACTCCTTGAGATTGCTAAATCCTTTACTTATCCATTGAAATTGGAGCAATGTATTGTTGTTTGTTAAAAAAATACTTTAGTTATATATTAAGACTTTACTTATATATTATTAGGTACAATTAGGTACATTTGTTAGACTAGGAATAATTTATATTTGAAATAAAATCTGTCAAAAATGTATTAAGCTAACTAACTAAAATAGTAAACAAACACCAGTTATTAAAAAAGACATATTTAGAAAACGTATAAAAGTTTGAACGCAGCGGGATTTGAACTCGCGCCTCTTGAAAACCGTTCAAGCGCTCTGACCGCTAAGCCATGCGTCCCACCTCCAGCTACGTTGAAATTCTTATACGCTTATTACAACTTATATTTGTTGTTAGCATCTCTGTAGAGAGATTTTTACAAATTTCTGCTACCCAAAGATTATTCTACGAACAATCGTCTGGCAAGAGTGAATGCTATTTAGTAAATATATATTTTGTTAACAATTTTTAAAGTGTTATTCCCACACTAAGGAAATTGAAAAAGACATATTTAGAAAACGTATAAAAATCTGAACGCAGCGGGATTTGAACCCGCGCCTCTTGAAAACTTATATTTGTTGTTATAGCGTATAAGAATTTCAACGTAGCTGGAGGTGGGACGCATGGCTTAGCGGTCAGAGCGCTTGAACGGTTTTCAAGAGGCGCGGGTTCAAATCCCGCTGCGTTCAAATTTTTATACGTTTTCTAAATATGTCTTTTTCAATTTCCTTAGTGTGGGAATAACACTTTAAAAAATGTTAACAAAATATACCAGTTATTTAGTTAGTTAAATCAGTCATCATCAGTTATCAAGTGTTTTTAATAGTATAAGGTCAATTTAATAATTTTATATTACGATTACAGGACACTCCTCCTCGGCGCTTATTAACCTGGTTAGTAAATATTTATCTTTCAACCAAGTTTTAGGTCTGGTGAGGCTTATACAAACCCTGAACAACTGTTATTGAGTTAGAGCGGCACAACTATTCAGTGAAGATACACTAAAGAGAAGTTAAAATTTAATTCAACCAATAAAGGCCTAAGGGGACAAGCATCAGTCTACAAACAAAAGTTCGTGGAAACCTTGATAAATAACCGTGTCTTTATACATGTGATATGTTGTGATATCAAAATAATTTTCTTTTACTAAATGCATATGTATGTATATATGTATATATATATATATATATATATATATATATAAACATCTTGTACAATTGCTCTCTGTCCGTCTATCTGCCTGTCTGTTTGTTCCGGCTAATCTCTGGAACTGCAGGACCGATTATGAAGGGACTTTCATTAGCAGATAACTGATGTAATAAGTAGTAACTTTTTTTTTAAAGGTTAATCGCACTTTTAGGAAATTGAAAAAGACATATTAAGAAAACGTATAAAAATTTGAACGCAGCGGGATTTGAACCCGCGCCTCTTGATAATCGTTCAAGCGCTCTGACTGCTAAGCTATGCGTTCTTCATCCAGCTACACAAATTTCTGCTACCCAAAGATTATTCTACGAACAATCATTTGGCAAGAGAGAATGCTATTTATTAAATATTTTTAACGTTTTTTTTTAAAGTGTTATTTTCCCAATTATAGGTTGTACTAAGCGTATAAGAATTTCAACATAGCTGGATGTAGAACTCATGGCTTAGCGGTTGGAGCGCTTGAACGTTTTTCAAGAGGCGCGGGTCCAAATCCCGCTGCGTTAAAATTTTTATACGTTTTCTAAATATGTCTTTTTCAATTTCCCCGAAGTAACTTAGTTCTTTTATTCAAGAATCCCACGCGGACGAAGTGGCGGGCACAGCTAGTTTAATTAATAAATTTAATCTCGTAATATATTTTGTGTTCGGTTCCACCAGTACACAAGGTTTATCAAAGTGTACAGTAAGGAGAACTATTACAAGCTAGCTAAGCGAGAACCTTCGGTATTGTACTATGTATATTGTATATACGTATGAAAATTTTTAAAACGCTATTTCAACATATTGCTTGCCGTCCAATATGATGGAAAATGTCCGGTCTGCAGCACTAATAATTATAATTGTATTGATTTTAGTTTTATTTCTAAAATAATTTGTTATTCCATATGATATTTAAGTATAAAATGATATTGAGAACCTTAAAAGCTTCTATATATTTAACACCTGAGTTCTATGAAGTAAAAATACACTGTATACAACAGCTTACAACCGAAATACCTTAAAAACTTTAAATTTTCTATTAGCGAGTATCGTTGACTGGTTTTGTTTAAACGTCTGATTTATATTTAATTTTGTATATTTGTGAAAAAATATTAATTGTAACTTATGTAAATACAAAGGACACCATTATGGCATTTCGTTCTCCGCTCTCATTCTAAATTCGAACATTGCGTATTGAGTGGTGGAACTCAACACCGCGCTGTGTCTAAATAGTGCAGAGAAATGAAAATAATTTAATTTAAATTTAAATATAATTGTTGTATTTAGGTACATGAGTAACAAAATTTTATTTGCACATTTCACAATAAACTTTCATTCTCGTAGTATTTAATCATCGCAACTGACAGCGGCTTTGTTAATAATTTTTTTTTTTAATAATGAATTTAAGTTTGCCCTTTGAAGATTTGAATCTGTGACTTCAACGTGTATTGTGATTAAACTAAGATAGGAGAGCGTTTCACATATAATAAATATCACTTCTTTGCAAACTACCGATTTAATAAAAACATTTCAAGAAAATTCAGCGAAGTTAGGCTCAATTTGTAGAAGTTCTATTAGTACTATATTAGATTAATTCACAGATATAATACAGAACTACTTTTTATAATCATAATAAAGTATAGCTCCGTCATTGTAGTCCAGTCGTTGTTTTTTTATACCACACGATGGTTCTGGATTTAAATTTCAGTGTAGAAAATGGAGTGTTTCTAATTTGACGAAAAATAGAGATGTGAAACGGAGAGTGTGTGTGACGATAACACGACATTGACAGATAGTAGCAGATTAAAATTCAACATTAAAATTTTATATATTGACTTTGTGGCGCTGTGGGACAGCGTCTAACTGCAATCGCGATTGGTTGTGGGTTCGATACCCAGTCGATGGAATTATCATATTTTAATATGTTTTCTTTTTTCTCTTTGGTAAACAAGACAAAGCGCGGCGTTGATTTCCATCATTCAAGGAAAGTGGAGAACGGCCTCTTGTATTCTCGTTATAAGGAAGACACCGTGAAACTAATAAATTATATATTTAATATTTGAATTCCAGTTTTGTTCATTTAAAATAAATTGGCCTCAGCGTAAGGTTCAATTTCATCTATTGTCAGTTTCTCTTGATAATCGATATATTATTATGAAATCTAAAAGATATATAGCAACTGCAAGTAACTTGAAAACAGAAACCTTTATAAACTTATGTATAAGAAAGTGTCTATTATAAGAACAATGCTGTATTTTAAGATATTTTAACGTTGAAACGCCTTTATATCAAACTAGTAAAAAAATATCAGCGTAGTCAGTTGTATTGTCTTGTCTTATGTTCAGTATTAATTTATTTCTACGCCTCTGGATGCAGTTTTGCTGAGAAGAGTTCCCTAAATCTTTCCCTTCCATACAATCTATGCTTAATAACACATTATATACATTGTAATAAACTTTGTTTTTTTTGCACAGCCCCATTTAACTTTTTCCACAATTTTTGTTCAATCACAATTTTAATACACTTTTAAGTTACAGATTCAAATCTTAAAAGGGTAAATCACAAAACATTATTAAAAAAAAAAAGTTATTTGCAAAGTTTTTCCACGTATTGATCAGATATCTAAACAAGATTAAATATAGTGTATTAATGTTGGGTGGCAAGTGGTGGCTGGGTCCTAACACCACGAGCTCGGATTCCAGCTGAAGCGCGCTTAAAAAAATATATTAAACTATCTCTTTGATTCATCTATATAGTTCATTCAGTTTTATCGAATGCAGTGCAGCCATTTATAGAGTACTAACAACAGGACACTCGTATTATGGCCATTACGGTGGTTAGCGTCAATCGTGGGAGATGGACGGCGCGGCGACTGAACGACGCGTTGATTGCTTTCACTTAGCGATGCGGGCTCCCAATAATCTAAATATGTAAATTGTTATTATACGAGGACTATACTAGTTTACTAATATTATTAAGACTGTGTTTAATTTATATTTTTTTGAACAGCGGGGTTCAAATCCCGCTGCGTTCGAATTTTTATACGTTTTCTAAATATGTCTTTTTCAATTTCCTTAGTGTGTGAATAACATTTTAAAAAATGTTAAAAATATATATATATATATATATATATATATATATATATACCTATGGGTAGCAGAAATTTGAAAACTCTCTTACAGAGATGCCACCAACAAATATGTTGTGTTAAGCAAGAATTTCAACGTAGCTGGATGTAGAACGCATGGCTTAGTGGTCAGAGCGCTTGAACGATTTTCAAGAGGGACAGGTTCAAATCCCGCTGCGTTCAAATTTTTATACGTTTTCTAAATATGTGTTTAATTTATTAAATTTGAACTTAAAAAATTAAAAATTAAACTTAAAAAATTAAAAATTAAATCAAAAATTATAATTAGCTTTAATTAAACAAATACTAGTATCTGTTTAATTAAAGCTTTCTGAATGAAAAGGCATAGTGGAGGCGTAACGCACTTGTAGCACAGTGTTTGTGTTAATTCTAATGGGGAAAAAGGTTATATATTGAAATACAAATTATAATAAATATACACACTATTGTAGCCTCAGCAGCGGTTAAAAACTATTAAACTTGTTAATATTTTATTGAGAAGTCGGGTCGGGTCGTGCTTGAAATGTCATTATAGTAGGTTCGATTACCGTTCGAGGGCATGTAAATTGAAAAATAAGCTGATAACTTCTAGATTCTAGATTTCGTCTTCAAAGTTAACAAACTGTTTATGACACAAGAAACACATATGAATAATAATATTTTTTTAAATGCTTTCAGATCTGCCAATTGAATAATTTAAGGTTTTCAAAGGCATTAATGTTAGCTTAGCTTATTTTAATTAGCATTTAGTTAGTAGTAGTCCGTGGCCACAAGTAGACTACTGTCTAAATGTTTAAACATCGCGAAAACCAAACTATATTATAACGAGAAATATTTTCTAGAACTCAATTTCTTGAAATATCATAAATCTTCGAAGAGACGCTAAATAGAGAAGTTTAGTTATGACGGATATTGATATAAGTTTTAATTATGTTAATTGGCTGTTAAAGAGGAACTTAAAGTAACGTAAGTAAAAAAAGTAAAATGGCAAGAGCAAAAAGTTTATGTTTAGTTTTATCGATTATATATAAAATATATTTATATATAAAATTAGTATAACAATAAATGAAGCATTTTGTTATAACTCAACTCCGCGTTTTGTTTTAAGATCGAAATATGATCGTTCCAAGCGTTTAAGAAGTTAAAGAAATGGTATGAAATTGCAAATGTTATGGGTTTTGTTGTTCTCAAATGATGGTTGATAATTTTACCTACGAGCATGTTAAAATAAGCTGTAAAAAGGCTGGAAATGTTACCACAAATTAAGTCTTTGTCTACCAAAATTACATAATTAGATTATTAAGATAAGAAAAAGGTTGTACAAAGGAGTTATATACCTATAATTATATTGTTAAAAGTATTAGAAAACACTAATTTAGTCTTTTCAACCTTCTGTATGAAAAGATCTTTCAAGACGTTTTAAGACATTCCTATAGCCTAGTTTTTAAACATTACGTTTGTAACGAAACTGACGGCTGCGATTTGTCCCAAATAAGAACATTTGAAATCATATCAATATCAATGTTTTTTTCCTTACACAAAAAAATAAGGAACATCGGATGAAAGGATTTTCTGGTGATTGGCCTAAATCCGTACAGACAGATTACAAGCTTTGATTTCCTTATATAGGTCAGTGGGTACGTTTGTATGGAGTGGAGTTCTAGTATAGAATTTGCAATAAAACTATTAGCCCCGTTGACGCGTAAACACGCGTTACCTTGGCAACGTGTGACGTCATAAAGACGTGTATGTCAAACTTATAGTATATGTCTTATAAAAATATAACCATTTTGCTTCCCTTTTCTATATAAACTATAATTGTGCCAAATTCCATACTTCTCCGTCCGCAAAATTTTTCTCTTCTCTTAGTAATATAAAAACCAATTTTTACATTATGAAGTACAATGTTTTAATATAAGCCGGTACTATATAAGCGTCAAGTTATTTCGACTTTTCTGTAACTTGAGCGGCAAGTGATATCGTGAGACGTACGTCAAGACAACATTTATATGATACGGCATTGTTATGCCTCGAGCATTATCTCGAGGATAAATTAAGCCTCTTAGAAATCATAATACAAATAATTTTCATAAACCCACAGAATTGTATTTAAGACGACTCCTACAGGAACGTGTAAATACGGTATTACACACGAAGTTATGAGTGACAACTCGTGTTTTAGAGACATCTTAATAATTAGAGTTTTTTTATTCAAACGATAACTTACAATTTTCTAAACAGGCAGCTAACTTAGGTTTTTAGGTAGTTATATACGTATATATATATATACGATATATATATATATATATATATATACTATATATATATATATATATATATTTATCTTTTTTAAAGATTTTTCCAATATTTTTCTTAGACCAATCTCTTAATACCGCAATCGCAAACGCGTGGCTATGTATTGAAATGTATGAAAATATGGCATACACGTGTATACTAAAGCCTTTATTAAAGCTATTGCAATAAGAAGATTTGTTATTTCATAAATTTGTTGTTAAACTTTTTTTGTTATTATAATAATTTTCGTTTGATAAACAAGTGTTATTTAACATAAAATATAGATAAATAACTGTTATTAATTATTTCTATTGAGGATTTCATTTCTGGCTAAGTTAGGAAAGTATGAAGTGACACGTGTCTGATTAATCACAATGTGAGTTCAAATTCGATTACGAGTAAAATTTAAATTTACAAGAAACTATTTTTAACCGGATTAATCGCGTATAATATTGGTATTCGAAAATACATTTTGGATACCGACGTTTCGAACACTTTACAGTAGTCCGATCCGATCACACCAGAGAGCAAGATACAGTCAGCTCATTCTGCAAGAATCCAGGGCAGTACGCGATGCAACTAAGAAATCATTGGCGGTAGTTTGATATAACAATTGTATCAAATGACAGACAAATGCCACCGCAGTCTGCCTGTAAAACGTCGGGTTCTAAAATGTATTTTGGAATACCAAAATTATACGCGATTAATCCGGTTAAAAATAGTGTCATTTCAAAATGTGTAATCGTGAAAATCAAAGAACTTTTTATTTAAATTTTCATATTTTTATGAAATATTTATAATTTCATTAAGGTACAGTTCTGTACTGTCCTTCAGAAGGGTTGACACAACGTTCTCTCTGTCTAGTCTCTGGTGGTCTCTGTTTGTCCATATCGTAAAACATGCCCAATCCACGTGACTTCTAGTGCGAAATGTTCGTAAATATATGAACATTGGAGATAATAATGATAGAACACCAAGTTCTAAGTTCAATTTTTGTAAAAAATCTGGGTATAAGTAAAAAATGTAGAAATAAGTATGCAGTAAGACCCTGAAAGAAAATAGAGCGCGTGAAGCTTGAAAATATAATTTCAAGTTTTTGTCTCTTATATGTAGGTTTAGGTTGTTGAGAAACAGATATTTTTATTACTAGCACATTTCTTTGGATTGCAGCTCAAAACTAGCGTTCCCTGTAATTTAATTTCATGGTACTTCAAGAAATGAGATTAGTGGGCCAAAACGGCCTGAGTGCAACTTGTTGCTAATAGACTTACAGTGCACTTGAAAGTTTGTAAATGTATTACTAATACTCGTTGCAGTATTGGTATACTTGGTGTTGAAATTGTATTATTATAAATTTGAAAAATACATATTTAGAAAACGAATAAAAATTTGAACGCAGCGGGATTTGAACCCGCGCCTCTTGAAAACCGTTCATGCGCCCTGACCGCTGAGCCATGCGTTCTACTTCCAGCTATGTCAAAATTCTTATACGCGTATTACAACTTATATTTGTAGTTAGCATCTCTGTAGAGAGATTTTTACAAATTTCTGCTGTTTTATAAATATTTTTTTCTCAATTTCTTTACAACTCAACTTTAAAAAATGTAAAAAAAATATTATACATTTTTCAAGTGTTGTGTTTATTGCAAAGACAGAGACATCAGTGTTAGGGTGTTAGCTTTTCACTTCTTCAGAGCCAGTTATTGCCAGTAGTGCTCAAGGCTACATTTTCTTAAGGTGGAGAGGAAAAATAGGTTCTACGATAATGTACTGACAACTCTATAAATGAATCGTTTTAAGAATAGTTACACTTTTCTAAATACTTTAATTTTTTATGATAAATTACGCATCGCTTAATTTAAAACAAAAACAGTTTTTTAATTCAAATCATGATTCTTTTATTGGAAGTTTCGATATTACAGTTTGCAAGTTTGTAAAAATCTTAAAAAGATTTAAACTGACTACAAACTATAACTACAATGCAAGTAAAATGTAATGAAAAGCTTTCAATGTGATTAATTCAGTGTCAGCTCTGACCATACATTATGTATCATATTTTTATGCAAAGTGTAAAACGATGTTGAATTTTGATAACCTCTTATATTTTAATGCATTGCACTTCAAGCAAGTCGGAAACCACAGGCAATAAATTATACTAGAGTACAAAACATATACTCGACGACTAAATATTGATATTTAGATAAAACATTGTGAGTAGAATGGCGGAACCTAGCATTGTCCTTTCTTTTATCAGATTTGCAAAAAGAATGAGCCCTAATAATAAAACCTAATCTGTATAAATCACAATCTACCAAATAATTGTCTCGACTACGTTACCATGGCAACAATACAGGTGTAAATGGATGTAAAAATTAGAGTAAAACAACTTATCTCTCTGCTTCTTTTTAATATTTGAATTTTGCACTATATATTTATTTCAGATTCACATTTTTTCTTGCATAGCATGGTATAGTCAGGGAGAACACATTTCCTCCACTCTCCACTCGAATTCGAGACATTGCGTGTTGGGTGGTGTGACTCAACTTTTCATTTTCACCAGAGTGGAGATGTGCAATTAATTTAAATATAATCATTCCTCTGAATGGGAATCGAACCCACGAACGAATTCACAATGCGCTTGATTTATATTGTAACTAGATTTTTATACATTTATTTTCTTAGTATAAAAAAATCTAAAAAGGATTTAGCTTGTCTTTTCGGCAGCAAATGAATAGTATGCATAAAAGACAATTCACAAAATTAATATCAAAGTAATTTCAGCCTCACGCTTTTTCACAAGGTTATAGTGTCAAGACACTTCGTTCTCCACTTGTTTGAATTCAAGACTTGTAATAACTTTTCCCCCTTGTGAGAATCGCCTTTACAACTATCGCAGTCAGCAGCCACTGCGCCAATGTCCTAATTGTTTGTTTCAGTATATTGTAACTCTATGTACTTACCAACAGATTAGTAACTAAGAGGGCGGATTTAACTTGGGACGGACAAAGAGCTTTCAAAGCTCCAGCCTACCTTGAGAACTAATTAAATGGTACTTTAATATTGAGGACGCCGTTATGGCGCATCAGAAAGGTGCTTTCGTTCCATCATCGTTTCAAAGAGTTGGGTAAATATTAAAAAGCGGGTTCTACTATACACTTCCTATACTGTGCCACGTACGAAAAGAAACCGGTACCACGCAAGTTTAGTTTTTGACACGTTCTTTATAAAGATTTCGAACGCAATAAAAAGTTACTGTGTGTGTAACTTAATAATTCAATTTAACTGGACTAAATGAAAGCATGTATTCTTGAAAAAATATACTTGTTATAAAACACTAACTCTAAACTAATTTAAGAAATGTGTAAATGTGTAAATAAGAAAATACTTTTAGATTTATATATATCATTTTGTTGTTTTAGTAATTGTACAAATAAGTAGCATAAACACAACTCGCTATAGAAAAAACAAGCTTTAAAACCATTTAAAAGTAACTTTAGTTATATATAAAAATTAAAAATAATATTAAGCAAAATAAGGACACAGATCAGGTGTCTGTAGTGTTAAAAAAACACTAATTTTATTAAGCTTACATTGAAATTTTCATTAGAGCTGTTCTCAATTACTACTACTAGAGATGTCGAGATCAAAGTTAATGTCCTCGATCAATATCCTTAGACTAATAGCACTTACATTCAATCGCTAATTAATACAAATTAAATATATTAATTAACAATTTTAGTATAATAAATTGCCATTCATTGCCTACATATGTTCTAGAGAATATATAAAGTTGTACAGTATCTGATTGAGGCTGTAAGGCGATGGTTGTAGGTTTGATTCTCACAGAGGGGTATGATTATATTTATAATGCTCCCATATTTAAACTTTGCTAACGCATACCGTGTTATTGGGTTCAGGTAATCAAAACACAATCTATTCTATACATATAATGAAAATGTAACTGATCGCTGTCTGTACATGGAAGATATATGAAAAAAAATAATTATTGAATTTAATTGAATCCAAAACACTGCTTTTGTATTTATTTCGGTTTGTTTGGTCTGTGCGTTTGTGTAAGCAGCAATTGATTAACTGATTTAAATGAAGTTTTGGCTATTTTATTGTATTTTAATAAACTACTATAATTTATGCTCGACAGAATTGCTATAAAATAACTGTTTTATTAAACTGGCTGTAACTTTAATCAATTCAGTGCATAAATTTATACAATGTTTGTGGTTCAAGTGAGAACGGAGGCCGAAAACACGAAGTTTACGCAGGCGAAGCCGCGAGCGGGTCGCTAGCTTCTTTATATGGGTAGTAAGCAGAGAAGCGAGTGCGCAGTAGGTTCTCTCAGTCTACCCTCTTATATGCGAGAGAAATGTAATGCAAAAAAAAGCAACAATAGTATGAAAAGGACTATTGGGTTATGTCAAACAAATACAAATACAAATACAATTCAATAAATATACTAATAAAATAAATGTTATATTTTTTAAGGTTTTCAATACATTTCGGAAATACACTAACTTATTTATCCTGCCTTATGCCTGAAATCTTTTTTTACTACAGAGTATGAAAAAATATTTCCATTTTGTCTTTGATTCCACACTTAATGTGTTCGTTCAGAGGCATTATAACTGTACTATGAGCCAGTCTCTGCCTAGATATATGCGCAAAGCAATTCTATTTAAATTTATAATGAATTGCTCTAATAATTCATAATGTATCTATATTAGTTTACATATTATATACATATGGCTGTGTCCAGGTTGTCATAATACTAATAAATCTGCATTTGCGTCCAAGGCGTGTCTTGGCATTGGACATGGCCACGGCCGGTATGAACACCTTGCACTTTGTATTTAGTTTGTTTTTACTACGATTTGTTTAATTTTATGGTTTATATTCATATTATTGAATGTGAAGGCAAATATTTTGTTTTTCATTAATTTATATATATATATATATTATGTATATATATATATATAGTAATATAACCAATATCTTTGCTATATATATATATATATATATACGTATATAAAAACATCTTTTATTTACTGGGAAACTATTGACAGTGCAAGCCTGATATTTGGTTAGCTTTCTTGGGGAGTCTAGGGACTAATGTTGTTAAGATAATTCCTTTTGTACCTGTTTCAAATTAGATTGCGCAACGTCTGTTAAATATGACTGTTAAAAATATTTTAGTAATACTTTTCAAGACTATAACTGGTTATTCTTTGATATATAAGGTAAGTTGATTTTTTGAAATGAAACTATTTGAACCGGATTAATCACGTATAATTTTGGTATTCGAAAATACATTTTAGAACCGGACGTTTCGAACACTTTACAGTAGTCCGTGATCACAGGTCTACCGAATACCAAAATTATACGCAATTAATCCGGTTAAAATATTCATTCATTTCAAAATGTGTAATAATCACGAAAAGCAAAGAACTTATTAAATGGATTTTTCTTTATATATAAATCTATTCCATAGTACGCTGTAGCCAGTGATACTACGTCGTACGTTTCTATAATTTGTTTAGTAGGTCTTTGTAACTGTGAAAGATGGCTGATGGGTGTTGTTGCCTATTTGAATTTGTTACAGTATAATTTATTTTACTAGTAATAGCTTCATTATTTGACTTTACACGTTGTGTATTGTTATAGTGAATAACATTTAATAATTGGTAATTATTTATAGGCTGTAGGTAGGATGGCACTAAAGAGCTATTTTTTTCTTCTATGTCTATATAACTGGCCTGTCCACTAGGTTAGTCAGAGCACACAGGGCTTTACCTATTTTTAATACCATTGGAACAGAGAATTGGTTCCGATGATGTGTCTAACGAACTCTAACATCGCTTTAGGCCATTCACGTTCCCTTGCTATTACGCCAGGTGCGCCAGGTACTCCAGGTGCGCCAGGTTCGGATAAGTATCGTCATATCGATCTATTCATTATATCTGTGGTTAGTATCGTTCAAGTCAATCGAATGTAAATATTTCTGAAAGCTAGAAAATATTTAATGGAGATTTCTGTTATAATTGTGTACATCTATAGTCACCTACCTCATGATGCAGGATAAGGAGAATTATAAAAGAGATTAATGCCATGTTTTTGATTATCGATACGAACGATATCTAAGATTGCCGTTCTAATAACTCTTATCTTTTGGGATTGTATATGGGATTTGCCTAAATGCTTTTTTTAAAGAGGAATGTTACGGCAATTTTATTGGAAGGAGATAGACGGTTTTCCACTTTATATGTAAAAATCTATGGATTTGAATGCAATAAAACAAAATTTATTTCTTAATCTCGCATTTCGGCGTACACTACTACACGGAACGTAATTTGTAATATTTTAAAATAGCTTTTATTTAAATTACCCTACTCTTGTGACTTTGTTTATAATATTTTTTTTTGTGTGAGGGAATCCGTAATGGATATTCTACCTATTAGGGCTTCGGGCGTGGTTATGTGTACTCCGGACTTGCAAGTATAATCGGTTTGAGAATTGGTATACCCCATCAAAACCTCATGGTGCCACAGGGACCCCAATTTTCCGTGAACCCTAGCAAGGCACGTCGTGTGTGACACAGTGGCGCCGTGGTGGCAGATAGTGTTGGCAGCCGGGTCTATAACGCTTCTATTGTGGCCACCCGCGCCTCTTCAAGTGGTACTGGCTCTGCGAGATCCTCACACGCCAAACCTCTACGCCTGCAATAGGCCGATCGATTCCAGAGATATCGCTTCCAGGTCCAATGGACTGTCCCACCGGAGATGGTCCGGTTCCCGCCGTATTATCCAGATGGCCATCACCCTCTACGCCCGTCAAAGTAGAGTGACGGTTTGCCTGTCCAAGTCATCCGCACATACAGGGGCACCGTAGAAGACCGTCGACCTGACCAGACTTAAGGCAGAGCAATACAGTTCATCTAAGAATTTTGTACGTACCACTCATTGAATTTTCCATGTTATATATACTTGGCTGTTTTCTTTTAACTAAAGCAAGATTAGTGAGTGTTCTTCCTTAAGATATATTATGAAAGCTAAGCCTAAAATTTGAAACCTCTAAAGAAAAACCGGGGATGAGGCAAGCCACAGAAAGTTCACATAATATATAACGCACGCACATTTATTTGGATGTTAAAATATTGTGGCGAAATCAACAACTGCTTACTGTTAAATACCATAAAATTCTAAATATAATTTAAATTTTCATATGCTTCGAAATGTTAAGCATTACTTGTGTTCAAAAAGAACACCCATCCATACTGTATGTTAGCTAACAACTAAAAATAACTGGAAATATTAAAAAACTAAAAATACGAGTAATAGATAAAAATAAACTTATGAATGACTGCAATTTGAGTCTGGGCCTTTCAATGTTGTTTACGAATGGAAAACAGGAAGTCGTGTTACAGTACGCGGTACGGTCAGCTCTGTTTTGTTACAGCAATATTAAAAAATATTTGGACGGTCTAATATTCTCATATATAACTTGATAGTGAAAAATATCGTAGAACATTTAGAATTGGGATGATATTTAGAAATCAGACGGTTTCTGACTTGAACCTTTCATCATTTAAAAATGGTTAAATGATTATGGTAATGATATATTAACCGCAATTTAGGTTTTCACACATAAAGTCCCTGTGTTTGCAGTTCTCGGATTTCTAAGATTAATTCTAGATACTTGCTAGGACCTCAGGAGCGGAATTATGTCAAGATATTTCAGACTTTTAGTATTTATTTGAAAAGAAAAAGTGTAAATAAGAAAAATTTTGATTCCATTTTTTACAGCAACATATTTGCTATATTTCTATCTTTGGTATTTGGTATCTATATTTGGTATGATAAAAAGTTTGTAAAAATGTGCGTCAGTTTGCAATGAGAGGCATTGAGAATTTGTTTCAAACGGCACCCGTTGCGGAAACTGTACTAAAATTTGCATTTTCATCTAAATACGAAACTAAGTTTGTTAATTTCAGTTTATTACAAAGTAAAATTTAGCTTTTCAAAAGCTTTCTGCATTGCCTTGAGCTGTATGCCATTCAGTAGTTTACTGTTGCAATACTTTGGGGATCTAAATAGTTTTGAATTTATATGAATTTTCTTTTGTGATTTTCTTACTAAATAACAAACTATTTTGAATGCATTTTCTACATCATCACAATACATATATAAATCTGAGCTAAATATTTGCTTATTTGACTGAATTTATTTGTAATGTCGCATTTTAGAGAACACAAAACTAGAGTGACATTCGATCCCATAAACCTTACAATAGTATTAAATTTGTATAGTTATCTTTAAAAATATATACGTATTCAAATAAGCTTTTATATATGACAGAACATTGCAAGACGACGAGAATGTAATAAAAAAATATTTGACAAATATATTTAATATATTATATAGTAAAAAAAGCATATAAATAATAAATAACATTGCAGAAGACAGCATATAATAATAATTTCTACAATAGCCGCTTCGTGTATTCGGGACGGCTTCGACTCAGTGCCAAGAACACACACTTGCCAAATTATGTTTATTTTAGACACCGTACCTCCGCGACGCGTTCTCATCTCGTATACAAATACTAATTTCATTGAGCTATTGAGATTTGATAGAAATCAGTATGGAAAAGTTTGTTATTAATAAGTAACACTTACTTCACTTCACGACCGGATAGACGGAGAGAACCTAGTGACATAACACTCTGCTTTCCATCCGAATTTTGTTAGTTTTTGTTTTATCAACATTAATAACGTATTAATACGAGTGTCATTTAATATGGGTAAGATGAAGTTTTTTATACAACCCGTTAGCGAAACCCAAAAATCCAAAGAAAAGTCTGCGTACTAAAAAATAGCTTCCCAAGAAGTTGAACCCAGAATCATTGTATTGAATCACGCTAGCCCTTACTGTACTACAATGGCGTACATAAACGTCAATATTAAAGAATTTTCTATTCAAATATACTATAACGCTAGTGACACATGGTCCGTACCTTTTTTTTTTAAATTATTATTTTATGTTTTTTAATCTTTAACTGAACATTAATATATTTACTTAATCCTAAGGTAAGGTGATCTTTGCGTGAGTTTTTTCTGTTTTACTCACAATAGTAATTACAACAATAATAGAAAATTTCATATTTCAGAATATATTTTAGATACAAGCCGCAATTACTTTCCAGAATATTGAATGAAGCATCTCAGCCAAAGTGACGCGACCGCTAGGTATTTCAAAATAGAAGTAACAACCTGACAGTATTAGAATGACAGAAACGACGGAGGTGATTCACGGTGTTTAATACAATTGCTTGGTTTAAATTTACATATTTGGACGTCCCCAGTGCATAACTGTTGCTGAATAAACAAAATTAAAATTAAAATAGATAAAAAAGTAAAAGCAGTAAAGTATATTGCCAAATTAAGAATTAATTAAATATATGGTTAATTGTTTGTGAGAGTGTTTTTAGTTTTAATTTCAGCTTCACCCTGTTGGTTGTTGTCCTACAACGCAGGGAAGCCAAAGAGAACTACTTACCGCCCAAAATCAAGACACCGTGTTGAGCGGCGTTTTTGAAATATTATCATTCCCCCAAATGGAAATTGAACCCATAACCTATCGCGTTTATAGTCAGACGCTGTCCCACTGCGCCACGATGGCCTCATTATTTTAACTTATGACTGTTTTAGAATGAATGTATGTTGTACCTACCTGTGAATATGAATGTTTTGATTAATGTTCTATTTCTGAACAGAAGGCTACCTAGTGTCAAGACACTGCATTCTCCACTTTCCACCCGAATCCTAGACATTGATTCGGCTGAGTGGCGGAACTCAACACCATGCCTTGTTTACAAATGAAAAACGCCTTGTTTATAATTTTGCTATACTGCTAGCATAGATCACATTGACAGATGCTTACAACAAGAATAAGTTGTAATAAGCTTATAAGAATTTAGACGTAGTCGCATATAGAACTCATGGCTTAGCGGTTAGAGTACTTAGACAGTTTCCAAGAGGCGGGGTACGGATCCGGTGTTCATTATTTCTTCAAATGTCTTTCATATTCTTATTCTGTAGATAATTTGTATGATAATTTTACTGAATGGGAATCGAACCCACAACCAGTCTATGTCGAAATATATATTTTTCAAAAATCTATTAGTTTAAGATAAAATATTTACGAGATTAATGAGCTTATTCAAAAGTGCACGAGTCATGCATCAGTACAGTAAAAAAACGAATAGACTCACAAGTTGTTTGAAAATCAAAAAAGCTCGCTCTGACTTTCATTTTCTGACATTTCATTTAAACGGGCCTGAAAATATACAAAACCAGAAAGGTTTATTCGTTACCGAAAAAACTGAATTTGGATTGCAGACTACAAATTGAAAATATTTGTAATATCAATATTCTCAAGAGTAAAATTCGATCACAACCATCGTGCGCAGTGCGGGTGTTAGCTAATGTTAATCGATATTATGTTACCTTTCTTGTTTTTAAAGTAACTAAACGATGTTCTAAGACATATTTAGAAAACGTATAAAAATTTGAACGCAGAAGGATTTGAACCCGCACCTCTTGAAAACTGTTCAAGCGCTCTGACCGCTAAGCCATGCGTCCTACTTCCAGCTACGTTGAAATTCTTATACGCTTATTACAACTTTTATTTGTTGTTCTTTCTTTTTCAAATTTCTAAGTGTGTGAATAGATTAACACTTTAAAAATAAAAAAACATATATAAAAAAAAGACGGAACGGACGGAAACTGAATAATCAAATGGCTTACCACTGGGCTCGCTGTACTTACTCTACTAACTGTTGTAATAACCGTAGAAAGCAAACTGTTAGCTTAATAAGAAAAATAAAAACTTATTTTGACAGGAAATATACAGGGTTAATTTTCTTAGAGTTAAAGTTTAAACCAAATATTTTATATTCAAATAGAATATAAAAAAGACATATTTAGAAAACATATAAAAATTTAAATTTAGATTTTTGAATTTTGATTTAATTTTGAATTTGAGGGATTTGAACCCGCGCCTCTTGAAAACCGTTCAAGTGTTATTCAAACACTAAGGAAGTTTTTCAATTTCCTTCGTGTGCGAATAACACTTTAAAAAATGTTAAAAAATATCTATTTGAATATAACCGCAAAGCAGTTGCTTATATAAACACTCTTGAATTTAATTTTGTAGCTTTGAGATTTATATTGGGAAAAATAATTATTTTTAAAAAGTATATTTAGAATTACTATTTGTGATTCCGAAATGTATTTGTATTTTCCTACAGTAATTGAACTTTCTGGTCTTATTTTGTATTTAAACTGTGATTATTATTTTTTTCATATTTTATTCCTCATGGCAAAACTATTACTCTCACATTTCAGATCATAAAGAGGGTTTCACAGAAACCCAGTTGATAAATTGCACCGTAAAATTAGTAAACATAGTTTCTATCTGCATTGAACCTGCTTAGCTCAAATGGCTGGAACTAATTAAGAAGAGCTTTTGGCTGGTACTTATTACGACAATTTTCAATAAAACACAATTGTTGCAATATCATCTGTGCATTTCGTATTTTCTCTAAAAGCCTTTTTAAATATTCATATTTTCTGAGATGAATGGTAGCAAGTTCAGTGGATGGTGAAATTTACGTCTTAAAAATGAACCACTGTGGCGCTAGAAATCAACGTCTCGTGACCACACAGAGAGTCTCTCTTCTCTCTTTCTTTCACTCTAATTTTATAGACAATTAGTATAAATCACTCAATAATTGTAACAATTGACAACAATTTTGATGATCTCAATAACTTCGTATTAAATAGCGTTCAAATTTAATTTGACGCTGCGGTCGCTATGATTGGATAGTTTGTAAATTGAAACTGGCCTTTGTCTGTGCATAGTGAGGTGAATTGATAGCCTGTCTACTGAAGATACTAACACTTTAGAAATCAATGATTTAATATAAATTATATTATGGAAATAATGATGCAATCAATTATTGCAAACTTCAGAAATCAACGGTATATTTTTAGTATAACGTGGCGCGTTCTTAGGATATGTTATTTGGCGTAGCGTGTCATCGTCTGAATACACACACACACGATTGGTTTGTGGGTTCGATTCCCATACGGAGGAATGAGTTCCACCACTCTCGTCTTGCGTTTCGAATTCAGAAGCGGGAAATGGAGGGCGCACATTGTGTGAAGCCGATCTTCCCTCAGCCATTGCAACCGCCGCCTATTAAAGCGGGAAGCTTTCAATTTTTTATTATATCTATATTAAAATTTGAAAGTTTTTCGGTTGATAATGCTATCTTCAAAATCTCACGTAAGAAGTTTTCTTACATATACTTCGACGAGTACGAGTCGTCGCCTGCAATTTCATTTTTGTGGATTTTATGACATACCCATACTGTTTCCATTTCCATCATCCGTGGTTTCCATCGTAAAACGTAAAATTGCGTGTTTCCTTTTCTCGGTAAATCCTTTCCGAATTTCGGTGGACTCGTTCTTAGTGCTTCTCCCTTCTAAGAATTTTTTGATTTTGAAGCCCAGTAGTTTTAATTGTGCTTCGTCTTTCAGTATTCGACGAGTAACGGTCAGTAATCTTTGTTGTTTAATAAATGGCATTTAGTCTAGCTAGTTGAGCATGCTACCTTAAGCTGGTTTAGCTTAATATAAATCAAAATGTAAGAAATAAAGAAAAATACAAATTACCTTTTGAATATTCGTATCTGGTCTCACGTTGCTTCAATGAATATACAACGTACTCGTCTGGCCGGTGCTTGTGTGTTCGAATTAGGAGTAAATCTGCAATACGATAATTTCAATGATAATTATGAGATAAGTATAACAGTTGCAAGGAACGCAAGCGCTAATTTAATAGCAGTAAATATAGATTTTTCTGTGGGAAATATTTCCTAAAAATAAATAGTATAGCATGCCTGAAAATAAGTAGTAAGAGAAACTAGTGAAAATCATACTAGTTTTTCTTTCTCTATAACACAAAATAAATACCACCATTGTGTAGAGTATCAACAGAAAGTTTATAAAGCGTCAATATGGGCTAAAAGGGTAAAACTGGGTAAGAAATCCGACATCACTAAGATTTTTATCCGCTTAATCCACATGAAGCACATTAAGAGGAGCGTACGAAATAAATTACACAAATTAAGAAAACGTATAAAAATTTGAACGCAGCGGAATTTGAACCCGCGCCTCTTAAAAACCGTCCTTGAAGAGGTTGCAATATGTCACTTAAAATCTGTAGGAGTTCCTACTACTATACTTGTCGAGTCGATTTACAATTGGTGAGAAATATACAAACTGACGGTGACATTTACAAAGCTATAAATACTAATGTATTTCTCTTGCACCTGTGAATAGGATGCACTGATTTCCAATTATTTGACTGTCTAATGGCCGTATTCCGTGTGGACTGCACAGACCGATCAATTTGTAATTTGAGGAATATTTCGTTCTTGCCATGTTTGTTTATACATTAACCAATTTAGGGTAGTAAAGTTGGTTCAATATTTGACTTGGCCTGTTCTTGAGAGAGACCTAATATTTGTGCACAGACACTTGTGAATTTGACGTGAGAAAGAACGTATCGATAAGAGAATGGGTTCTCTTCTATGTAATGTCACAATTTTAGACAAATTGTAACTTCAGGAAAAACCCACATATCAAACAGAAGCTTCCTTTTAAGACCATCGTGGCGTAGTGGGGCAGCGTGTGAGCTTTATAAACGTGACGGTTGTGGGTTCAGTGTGCACTCGGGGGAATTATTCCTCTGCCCATTTATCAGCTCTGGTAAAACAAAAAACGGCGTTGATTCTCGCCACTTAATCAATATGGATCTCGAATTAAAGCGGAAAATGAAGGACGGAGAGTCTGAAACAGGGTTCTCCGTGGTAACCCTGCTATGTGGGCGACATTGACTCAAACCCTCGCAAAGGGTGGAAATAACCATAACTAAGCCAGTCACTCATTTGAATATTATTTCCATCAGCATCAATAAAATAGCAGAAGTTCCATTAGCCTTATTTCAGCTTCTAGAAAGCTTTTTACTTTAAAAGCAATATTAACTTAAAAGATATAGATAAGAATAGCATTTTATCTAAAAGAGTAGGTACTTCTTATTTTCAAAGTTCACAAATAAATCCTTTTCTTGGAGTGGAATGTTAAAATAAGATAATTTGTTTGATTGAGCTCAGCGCAACGAGACAATGGAATGTATACAATGGGAGTTTATTCTTCATTTTCCTCTATTAGGAGTTCCAAGTTTTAGTCACAAGGGATGATTGTATTATACGAAGCCATATTTAATGGTATTTTACTATTCTTTTTTAGAAAACTTATAAAAATTTGAACAGTGAGATTCGAACCCGCGCATCATGGAATCCGTCCAAGCGCGCTAAGCCATGCGTTATACATCTGGCTACGTCAAAATTCTTATACGCTTTTTACAACTCATTTTTGTTGTTAGCATCTGCGTAGAGTTTTTTTACAAATTTTTACTACCCAAAAGATTATTCTACAATAACAATCGTTGGCACTCTTGCCAATTAAATTGGGAAATAACATTTATAATTTTTTTTAATATATAAAGTTTTCTAAATATATCTTTTTCAATTGCCTTAGTGTGGGAATAACACTTTAAAAAATGTTAAAAAAAATATGCAGTTATACTGTTTAAGTTACACTTTTCCATTTCTAAGCTCGCTAGTTCCAAGTTGTGTTTAGAACTAGCTAGTACTTTTTAAAATTCTTTAAGCGTACAGTATTAGAAATGTCATGGACTTTTTTAAATTTCAATGGTTTCATTTGCAGCGAGCTCTCGTGCCAGTCTCGGCACTTGTAAAAAGTACAAGTGAAATTAGAATTCATTTAGAACTCTAAATTTACAAATGATTTCATTTATGTAGGGATATACGTATATATGGTAAAAATGTAAGCTTTGTAAGCTATATATTGTTTTTTACCATTTTTAAAGTGTTATTCGCACACTAAGGAAATTGAAAAAGACATATTTAGAAAACGTATAAAAATTTGAACGCAGCGGGATTTGAACCCGCGCTTCTTGAAAACCTAAACTGCTTGAACAGTTTTCAAGAGGTTTTTTTTTATTCTCGAGCTTATGTTGTTTTTTGTGAGGTAAGCTTAATATAACTATCAAGATTACGAGATTTACTTTGGCTTTATGTTAAAACACTTAACTTTGATATTTCATCGGGTATGGTACGGATCTATCTCTAATGAGGCCGGAGTATTGTTTTTTTCTAAATATAAACATTGTCTTGTATAAAATATTACTTTGATATATTTCGGCCTTACTGATATAGTGTGTTAACCCTTTTTGCCTATCTATAAGTAAGCTATACGCGATAGATACGTCAAGATGAAGTAAAATAGTTTTGTAGCATAAAAAAACACACCCACCAAAGAATTTGTTATAAAGAATTTACTTTTCTTCCGCCGTTAATGGGAGTATTATACGAAACCTCAAATGAAAGTATTGCTGAGTTGTTTATTCTATAGTGATGTTAGAACATTTAAACGACAGCTACAATATTTTTATTCTGATCCTGTACAGCTTTATAGTATAAAAAAATATGATTTATTATAGAATCAATAATCATTTAATAAGAAGCCGTTGCATCGTAATTGACGGTTTTTAAACCCAATGGTTGTACGGTCCCCACTCGATAGTGTTTTATATGTTGAAATATTTACAGTACAGCCTGGTCTGGCAACAAATGTAAATTTTGGATTACAAAAAGTAACGAGCGATTTAAAAAAGAACTTTTTTCAGCTTCACACTTTTTCCTGCACATCACCCTGCTGTGGGCAGTAAGAACCAAGTGCCAAAACACTCCGTTCTCTATTTTCTGTCCGCATTAGAAACATTGCGTGTTAAGTGGCGGAACTCTACGTAGCTTAGCAACGCAACGAGTTTTATCATCATAGCGGAGAAATTGAAATAAGCAAACTCATCATCGCGTGTACATGGTGGGTGGGTTTTAAATATGCAAAATAATGCTTAGCAGTCAGAACGCTTGGCCACATTCAAAGAGACGCAGGTTCGAGTCCCGCTATGCTATTTTTTTTGTGTGGTTTATATTTTAATCTTATGTATAAGTATGTGTGATAAATAAAAAAAAATACGATATTTTATAACAAAGTCTAGTAATTTAATTTTGATCTAGACTATGAAGACTATTTTAGTCTTCATGATATTTTAATAATCATTGCACCAGTCTCTCTTATTTTACTGTATTAAAGGAGATGTTAATGTTGAGACGGTAATTTGCACTTTCAAACTTTTTGTTTGAATAAGTGAAATATGAAATATGTAAAGGCATTATTCTAAGATCATAAGCAAAAAAAAATTTTATCAAGAGATTTTATATATGATTTCAATCAGACTGCGTCTCTAAATTGCTATATATTGAAGGCAAGGATTAACTGTTACCATCCGAAAAACAATCCTAATTAAGCTCCGTAGAACGAGTACCTTGAACTCCACAAGTGTCCTCTGGAATTAGAGGTCAACATCACAAAGTAAATATCGACATCTGAACGACTGTGTCCGATCCTTTAGAAGTGACTAGTAAATTACAATTAAACTTTAATGTAAACAAGTAAATTAGTTTCAGACACTTGTATGTTAACAAGTAAATTATTTTCAGACACAGATGGTGGTTCAGTTCATTTTCCCCATTTAAAAAAAAAAAAATGTCGGCAATGCTTTATTGCTGTAACTTTTTATGGTTCATTCTCTAGTGCTGTAAATGTTCAGCAAATGAACAGGCAGCGTAATCGCTTAATATTAAGTGTCTCGCTAAGCTTGGCCTGGTCTTGCATATAAAAAAATAAAGCTCATTTTACTAATTCCTATCATAAAGTATCAAAATGTTCGTAGTAGAGTAGCAAATATTCGATGTAACGAGTATGATCTAGCGATAAGTTATCGCGTAGGCCCGCGCCCATGGAGCTTCCGACGTCAAAACACTAAGTTGTGACGTCACTACTCTACAGATATAGAGATATTATGTTATAAATTTTGTTGGAATACGGTACTTTGTTCTAGTTACATATAAAAATAAAATGCGCGTTTACTTTATTTATCTAGTTTTCCATCTTGGCGCGGTGGGACAGTAGTAGCGTCCGACTGTAATCGCGATTAGTTGTGGGCTCGATTCTCACTCAGGGGGAACCCATGTCTATTCGGACCAATTTAGATATTAAAAAAAACAATTTTCACGCTTTTTCCTAATTAAGTCAGAGACAACCTAGTGTCAAGTGGAACACAACGCCGCATTTTGTCTCACAAGTCATGGCAAAGAAATGAAAATATTTTAAATATGATCATTCCCCCGAGTGCGAATCGAACCCACAACCAATCAAGTTTAGTCAGATGCTGTCACACCGCGTCACGATCGTCTCTCAAATTAGATGAATAATTTATTTTTTTAAGTACACAGTGAGTACGAATCGAGCAGGAAAAAGCGTGAAGCTGCAATTCTTTTATCTAATTTGGTTAGACAAAGTGCCGTGCTAGGTTTCGCCAGCCAGTACAATGTGGGAGAAAAGTGGAATATTAAATTATTTCAGGCCCTTTACGCCTGTTTCTGTAGAAAATCACTAATATATGTTCATTACTTTCATATATTTATTACGCAATGTATACTTACAAGTGCTTTGCTAACTTATAATAACTATAGGTCATGCGTTCTAATGCGTTTGAATTCAAGAAAGTTTCCTAAAATTTTTGAGTTTTATGAACTCACAAAATACACCGTCCGCCAAACTAAACCCAGTAACAGGTACTATACGCTTAACTCAATTAAACCCTTTGTCTAACTAGACCGGGATAATGTCAGTTAAATTCCGTTTTTAGTTGCTGTCTGTCTGACATATCACATATTGTCACATACGGCAGTAGGCAGTCCATGTTTATTTATTCAATTTATTGTTTAGAAAAATATAAGGAAAATGTGATGGAAAATTAAATTTGAAAACATCGCGTCCTAGACTTTGCATAATGGCCCGCCCTTTTAAGACGATTGCTCAAATCTGGCACTCAATTTATTTACAGTTATTAGCTAAATAAAGCGCTTCGATTCCTATTGAAATTAGAAACTTGAATGGACATATTTTTAAAATATTTCAGTAATTTCGTTACTTATAAATTTTTCTATACAAAAGCCATATTATTCAAAACGTGAAAGAACAAAATAGTAATGAAAATAATTCAACATTTATAATAAAAATATATAATGTTTTTGTTTTTTGGCAACAATTGGTGTCCTCTGAATAGGAAAAAATACTGTGATATCTATATTCGAATTCGATAAGAATATAAACACTTATTTTGTCCAATATTTCGTAACACTTTAACTATTGAATAACACGAAATCCTTTGAATAATTCCACTAGTAAGTATCTCGTTGAAATCAGTCGTTTAAATTTTAAGTTTTAATTAGGAGGCCTATATTTTGTTCTCAAATTGGAAAGGCTCAGCAAATAACAGCTTCTGCAACCCAATACGTTACTCATATCAGTGGAAAATGCTGAATGGAGAATACACTTTCCGTTCTTTTTAGTTATCTATTTGCAAAAAGATAATACGACGTTATTGAATTGAAACATTTTCATGAAGTACATATAGATAGATATGTATATTTGTTACTAATAGTAGGTCGGAGATAATAATATAGCTTATATTGCAACGGTATTAAATTCCTTTACATATTATAAATTTTGTTTTTTATATATTTAATTAAAATATCGACAAAGTTATAATAAAAACCTTACAAATTACAATCGTCTAAATAACCAGTTTTCGCTTAACAGTTCTCATTTATGATTTTCCTCTATAGTTTATTAGAACATACCATGTTGTGAATTTTATTATACTAAGATAAGTTATTAAATCCAAGTATATAACGAAAATTTAGCTCTTTAATACAACTTTAGTCTACTACTCTTCCTGTTACAAATATAATGATAGCCTAAATAAAAAAGACATATTTAGAAAACGTATAAAAATTTGAATGCAGCGGGATTTGAACCCGCGCCTCTTGAAAACTGTTCAAGCGAAAACTTTTCAAGCGCTCTGGCCGCTAAGCCATGGGTTCCCCATCCAGCTACGTCAAAATTCTTATACGTTTTATTACAACTTATATTTGTTGTTAGCATCTCTGTAGGGAGATTTTTACAAATTTAAAAAATGTTAAAAAATAGCCTAAATAAGTTTAAACGGCTGCTTAAAACCTGCATACGTTGTATGAAAAACCTTCATAAGAACCATTGTACTTATTACATATATACAGATTGCTTCGCATACTCTATTCCATGTAACTTTATTCTAACTTCTTCCTTTATCTCTTCCTTAAGCCTCGCGGTCTCAATGTTAATTCACAGTTTTCATTTATAGTTCGTCTCGTTTGTGACCAGTTTGTGAACGACTTGCCAGTCTATTAGAAGTTTTTATAACAATTTTTTTTCAACTTCACACTTTTTTATTATTTTCATTTAAAATCATATTTCTGCATGCATGTACATATATATTTTACACATGATAAAGGTTGGCTGGTAGAGGATGCTTTTTAGCGTTACATGTATATTTGTTTTTTGAATTGTGTGCAAATAATAGAGCATATACCATACATTTAGCTATGGACAGGATTTAGATCACAAAATACACCAGTCGACCTATTAAAAGTATGAAAGTTTTAATAGGACGACTGGTGTACAAACTCATGTCACTGTCGAGCTTTTCATTATTTGACATCTCTATATGATACTATTTTTCTTTATTTTATTTTGTGTGTTTATTTTGTTGAGGTGGAATGTGAGTGTACGGCTTAGTTAGTTTAAGTTATCTTTTGTCACACTTCAAAGCGTATTATTGGTATTTTAAGATATTTACCGCGAAATATTGGCGGGTTTGAGTTCCGCTACGTTCAAATTTCTATACGTTTTCAAAAAATGTTATTACAAGAATGAGTGTAACACATTAAAATGTTAAACCATTAAATAAATTAACGTTCTCCCTTGCCATACGATCGTTTGAATAAATAAAATTTGTGAAAACTCTCTACAGAGATGCTAAAAGCAGATGTAAGTTCATTAGCGAATAAGAATTTCAACGTAGCCGGAAACAGAGCGTATGCTTTAGCAGTGAGACCGCTTGAACGGTTTCCAATAGGCGGGAGTTCGAATTCATTAAAAATTTTATTCGTTATCTGAAAATAATATGTTTAAATTTAAAATATATATTTTTTACTTTAATTAAATTTGCAATTTGAGGACTTCCCTAACGTAGGTGGCCTGCAAGTCATTAGGAGAGTCTATCGCGAGCTTATAAAATCCGTAATGCCGTAATATTTATGTGGCGCAAGGTGTTCGTACAGCCTAATAGCTTATAGTTAAAGTGTGTAGCTTAAAAGCGTTTTTTAAATACAAAAATAACACAGACCTTTAATATTAAAGTATACAATGTTTTGTATAGCATAAGGATATTTCATATGTACGTATTCTATTCATTGTTTTTAGATAGAGATTTAAGATAGAGTTACTTCGTGAAGGCAATTAATTTAATTATAAACAAATCAAATTTTATACACTCATATAAATTATATGATCATCCTCTTATTAGGGATCGTGTATTTGCTTCAAAATATTTTTACATTGCAAGTAAAATAGGACAAATGTAGAGCGCGTGGTTTCCGCTAACCTACAAAACTTAATTAAAGCGTAATGGAAGCGAAAGTTATAAAGTATTTTTGTCTATAGAGTATATGTAATTACGCAAATTAATAGTTTATACATCCTCATCATATAAATACTTTCTTACATTTTTCAAAATTACTGTGTTCATAAAAGATAGAGAGGTTTTTAGAAAACGTATAAAAATTGAACCCACGCCTCTTGAAAACCGTTCAAGCGCTTGTCAGAGCGCTTGTAGAACGCATGGCTTAGCGGTTAGAGTCTTTTTCAATATTTACTGTGTTCATTTATATTTTTTTCAGCTTCATACTTTATAGCAGAGTAAGCTATTGTGATAACGCTCCGTTCTCAGCTTCCCGCCTGAGTCGAAGCGCTTTACGAGAACAGCGAATAAGAAAAATCTACCATCAATATCAACCCACATCCATAGCATTTCCATTCAAACACTGTCCCACTGCGCTACGACGACTCTCATTCATTAATTAATTATCATTGCTTCTAATTTATTCAATATCATCTTCAAATATATATATATATAACTAACTAACATTGTTTCATGTAAATGCACAGTTTTCATTTGTTCTTTGACTGAGGCCATTCATTCAACAGCTCGTACAAACAGTTTGTCAAATGAATGGTATTAAGACGATGAGATTACGAGGATAAGATTTTTATAATCCTAGATATGTATATACAGTGTTACATTTCTCGAAATGAGCTTGGCAAAGCAATATGTTTAGATCCCGCTGAGGCTCAGTCAGGTCAGCATTATTTAAAAATACTGAGTTTTCAACTTGATAGCATTCGACAAAAATGACTCTGGGATCTACTCGCTCTACATAAATAGACTTTTATATTTAAAGTGATATTAATACCATTATTAACTTCACACCATCACGGTATAGTGCTGCAGAACCTCACTGAATACGATGGTGGATGGAGTATATTTAAAATAACTTTAATTTTTGGGTATTTTAAATGAAATGTGGCATTGAGTACCAACTCAATGCACGCAAACGTGTCTTGACTATCCGTTAGTAATTTATTTTACAGATTCTAATATGAACATTATTTAGTTATTATAAGCTTTATTGTCAAAAAGCTTTTCGAATAAAAATGATGCAAAGAATAGAGCTTATATTAAGTTATATATTTAACTGCTTCGATACATATATTCTTTGTATTTCCTTTCTATTACTTTCATAGCCGTATATATAACTTCACCCATGTAAACATATTTTCGGCAGTTTTTTCGTAAAATAATGAAATTGGTGGAAAATCTAAATCAATTAGAAAACTAAATAATCTATATTTATCTCAAGACCCTCAAGTATCTCTATATAAAGTTTCATCACAATTGGTTCAGCGGTTTGGCCATCAGGCCATTACAGACAGGCAAACAGAGTTACTTTGGCATTTACGATATTAAAGTATGGATATAATCCAATAAGGTGTATTAAAATTTAAAATAAAAACTAAAATGCATTTTCATTATGACAGCGTCTGAAGTGGGACAGCGTCTGACCGTAAACGCGGTTGGTTGCGGGTTCAATTCCCGCTCAGCGGAATGAATAATATATAATAAGTCGAAGCGTTACGTTGAGTTCTATCACTTAACAAGTAATGTCTTGATTTCAGGCGGAGAATGGAGAACGGCGTATCGTGACACTAGGGTTCTCTCTAACTACTCTTCTATGCTAGAGCTAAAAGCGTGAACCTGTAAAGAAAATGACAGGACTTACACACACTAATATAGAATAATTAGGATTAAGACATGTTTAGAAAACGTATAAAAATTACAAAGCAACGGGATTTGAACCCACGCCTCTTGAAAACCGTTCAAGCGCTCTGACTGTCATACGTTCTATTCTACATCCAGCTACGTTGAAATTCTTATACGCTTATTACAACTCATATTTGTTTTTAACGTAAAAGTTTATACGTTTTATAAATATGTATTTTTCCATTTCCTTAGTGTGCGAATAACACTTTGAAAAATATTAAAAAAATAATTAGGATTGTTAAATTTTAACCTAAGCATCGTGCTGTCAAAGGATTATTGACTTTGAATTTGACTTTAATGTTTTTTATTAACAAAAGTCACCTTAGCAGCGTCACCAGAGGTATTTGTAAAAAAATTGTATTCATATCACTTTTGTATATAATATTTAACACATAGAGTCTTTATTTATGTGGATTATTTTCCTTTATTATCCTTTAAGTACAGTAAATAATTATAGGTTTTTAGAAAAAATACAAAAAAATATGTACCGGGATTCGAGACTGCGCCTTTCGGTAACCATTTCTACCGGCTTCGTCGAAGTTCTCATTACAACTTATTTTTGTTATAAGCATCTCTGTAGAGAGATTTTTACAAATTTATGCTCCTCAAGGATCCCGAAACTCGCTGCGTTCAAATTTTTATATGTTTTCTTAAAAATGTTTTTCATAAGTGTTTGAATAACACTTTAGAAATGATACCCAGATTAAGTAGCTCTGTGTCGTTACATATATAAGTGGTTCTCTCTATGTTTTTGTTAAACACTTTTTATGAATATAACTATAAGATTACAAAAGATCGGCATATTTTAATATAAAACGTTATATAAAAAACCTACAAAAAAATGGCAGGAGATGTGCGTGATTTTTGATGATTTGTGTAATTGTAGCTTCATTGATAATTGTAGCGTGAGTATGTAGTATGTATATAATTTATTTATCTTTTGTCTTGCATTTCTCATGTATCATAAAAACTGACTTTCTACATCTCTCTTCAATATAAATCTTAATGCCCAACTTCAGACTCCTCCATCCATATATATATATACACATACATCTATATATATATATAATGACATCTGAATTCCTAAAATGTTTTAAGAGTCTTGTACATTTAACTTCCAGTACAAATTATGTCTTAAGAGTGAGCAACAAAAAATATGAATATATAATTCATTTACCTCAAGCCACTCGCTTCTAACATAAAAACACATCGTTATTCTAATTTTATGATATCTATATATCATATGTATACTAAAAGGTTAATAAATAACGGTCCGGTCTAATTTACCACCACACACTCAGCGGAAAGCGGAGACCGGAGAACTCTCTCTGTCTCCCTTTATGTAATAACCGATGAGATCACAAACATCATAAGCGACGCGGTATAATTTATTCAATTTAATATCATATTTAATATTTGGTAATTACTCAACGAGTTCACTATAACCAGTTTATTTTTGCTTAATTTAATTCGTTACCTTAGTTATTTTATTTATTGACTAAGTATTTGCTATGGCTTCGATTGGATACAAATAATGTTGGAAAAATGTATTATGTTGTTTTATTAATTCCCTTAAGATATTATTTTATTATGCAATGTGATATAAAAGAGTAGAAGATCACCTTGTCATGCATTCACTCATTTCTCCGTTTAGAGTGGTTACATGTTGGGTGCAGTATCTCTGTGGCGGTATATCTAATAAAATACTACACTCACTCCAGTGAGTAATGTTGGTTAGCCGTGCCATCATGGCTATATTCTTAGATATCGCGAAAGCATTTGACAAAGTCTGGCACGTATTTGATCGTCAAGCTCATACGCACACAGGCGTCCAGAGAGGCTCATTCTCACATCAGAGCCTTCTTATCGAATCGCTTTTAGATACTGGGTCGAAGGAACCTCTCTCTAGTAGACGTCCCCAGGGCGGGGAGAGTCCCTCAAGGCTCCGTCCTGTCTCCGCTTCTGTACATCTGCAATACATACGACATCCCAAAAGCTCCACTCACCCACCTAGCCCTGTTCGCGGACGATACCGCACCCATGCGTCAGCGCATAATTCAATTCATATAGCCGAACGCCTTCAGATCGCCGTCGATAGATAGGCGCTTGGCTACTCAAATGGCGCATAGAAGTCAACCCAGACAAGAGTACTGCAGTATCCTTCCCCCGCCGAACGGACGACATACCCAATCCTCCACTACAAACGAAGTACGCAAAGCCAAACAGTGATCTGCGTCTCGCTGGTGAGACGCCTCCCTTGCCACTTCGTGATCTCATTAGCTTGGTACCCTACAGTGGCTATGGCTTCAAAGGTCAGAGTCGTCTAGCTCGGCCTCCCACGAAGCCCGCTTGACGCTGTAGAGGCCACTATGGCCTATAACAGCAAACTACACATTCAAAAAAAAAAAAAAAATAGCTAGCTGTGTGTCTGTGAAATGAAATTTAAAATGAAAGTATATTCTAAGTTACCTTGTTCACTCAGTTGTCAGCCAGCGAAAGTTTTATTTAGTTGTGTACATTTTAAAATTTAAAATAATTAATGTAGGATGGCAATAGGTTATCAACTCATCTACATACACATATTTATTTAAATGTCCATTTGTAGAATTTAGCTAATAAACTAGTGAATTTGGTTTTTTTAACATTACGCTGAGAAAGTTTTGTGCTATTTATTTTCTTTTGCCGCTATGTACTGTCATAGTCTATACGACGAAAGAAAGAAACACGTGGCCTATAAAAGGATTGTTCAACTTTTAACAACTTTACACCTACTCGCTAAGTGATTAATATATTTAGAGAGTATTTAGGAGCCAGCCTTGTGTTTCAAGACTCTCCGTTTTTTACTTTTAATCAACCTCTGAACCACGTGATGTCTTCACACTCCTAGAGGCGGAGTGGAGGTGTTGGTATCAGGCCGAAGCCCTATGACCAAGCAGGTCTTCTCCACCTGCTAATATAGGTTATGTCCTTGGGGTTGCGGCCATTTGGCCTGGGGGTGTCAGTCCCGAGTTGTCGGGAGTATGGGGGATAGGGATAAGCTAATGTTGTCCGGGCGATCGGCCCAGCCGGGTGAGACCTACGATTCCTCGAGGGAGGCCCAGCGAGGCGATCCGCCGCTGAGATATTTCGCTTTGGTTATTATAAAAAAATGTTAATTTTATTCTTAGACATCCTTATTAATGTTAAGATTAATCCGGTTAAAAATAGTTTTATTTCAAAATGTTTAATAATCGTGACAATCAAAGAACTTATAAAGCATTTAGAAAACGCATAAAAATTTAAACGCAGCGGGATTTGAACCCGCGCCTCTTGAAAACCGTTCAGTTTAGACAACACTTTCAACAACACTTTTAAAAAATGTGTTAAAAAAGTATTTTATCAGTCCATGTACGTTTGTTCCTATATGGCTTGTATATATTTCTAATATATATGTTTTCTTGTTTCAGTTAGACAGAACTGACATACTAGAATTATTATTGACTTAAATACATATGTACAAATGAGTGTATATGTATGTCTGTAAATAACCGATATACCTATGTATATAAAATAAGCGTTTAAAGTAACGGGGATTATTTTGTGTATTCTACAAACTAATTTGCTTGCGGCTTATTACTATATCATCGAAAATTGTAATTTACGAGATAGCCCCCTATAATTAGTTAAAGGGGTCTAAAATTCGTTAATAAATCATTTAAATTGCGAAATAAATTCTATGCTAAAGTTGTTTATTTATTATTTTTCATTACTCTCCACACTCCTTTTAATACAGTAGAGTATTCATATATAAGCCACTCTTTTCTCTCCTATAATAGTGTAAATATCAATTAAGATAATTGTGAATTCCAATTCTACCTGGAGATCCAGAGATGTTTATTAGTACCCTTGTTGATGAGTAAAACATACATTGCCATAGTAACGTGTATGTCACTGGATACAAAACTATATATCGAACGCAATGTGTGCAATACTTATTGGAATAAAAATTATCTATAATTCTAATGCATTGCTATATAAATAAATTTTAAGTAAAGATATATAAAGAAACTCTGAAAAAATAAAAAAATCTAGCCTAGTGGAGAGATCCTGTTCCTTTGAAACCGTTCTGCCTCACGTGGTGGTTTTCAAGAGGCGCGCTTTAAAATAATCAACATACAAACTTCCATTGTAAACAAAAACGTATATATATAGAATAATACAGTCTTATTTATTTCACTTATACAAGTTTAGATATCATTAGTATTATTAATCCAACACGACTATATTTAAAATCTTAATCAATGTTGGCTTCCAGTTCGTTGACGTTTTAATAGCGATGTATTTTAATTCTTAGTATTATAATATATCATATTAATTAATATTATAAACGTATATAGGTATTGTAGAGTTTATATTAAAAGTTATTAATTATATTTTCTTAAATTCATTATATAAATTGTCGTTATCGTAGCGCTGTTCAGACATACATATGCGACTTTACATTATGGTCATACGTTCATATGAAGTATGAGGCCCGGTTAAGGCCATAATTCATGACGGTTTACGACAGTGGAAGAGGCGAAAGAGGCTTGAAGTTCCGGTCTTTTCGTTTTTTTATTTTTACAGCAGAATAGTCGATGACTCTCTGCCCGAAATCTAGACATTGCGTATTTAGTGGCGGAACTCAACGCTGTTCTTTGTTTTGATAGAGCGAAAGTGAAAATCGAACTTACAGCCAATCGCGTTCGCAGTCAACAGTTTGAATTAGAAATAACAAAAATATAAATATCTAAATGAAGCCGCAACAATATAAAAGCTTTAAGAAAAACCTTCATATAATCTAAGAGACAGTTGAATTTTCATAACAGATGAGTCTTATTATTTTTATTTAAATATAAGCTAGATTTAATATGGACTTGGAAAATGAAAGTATGAATCATTAATGAAGCTTCTATAAGAGACATAAGCAAAGTGTACTCTGTTGTTATTAGTTTTGTTTACAGTTCAACTTTTTTTTTTTTTTAATTTTACTTATAGAGAAGTATTCTCTATATATTTGTTCTCAGCTTAAAGTTTTTCGTTCTTCAAGTTCCGCCCGAAATCGAGACATTGCGTGTTGAGTGGTAAAACTAAACGCCGCGCTAAATGTTGCCTGAGTGGAAAAAAGAAAATAATTTAAACATAAACGTTTCCGCGAGTGAGAATCGACTCCAAAATCATTCGCGTCAATCAGACGCCGTCACACTGTACCACAGTGGCCGCTACATTACAAATATAAGTTAAATAAATGTAATTGACGTTATTGCAGAGATAATGGAAACAAATGATTACTAATTTTTTTCAAGTTACATACAAAAACAAAGCTTTATACATATTTACACAATATAAAGATTTTTATAATAAAACACGGTACGTTAGTGGAAGTGGGTAAACGAAACAATTTAACAAAATACTGAAGTACCTCTGATAATGGTTTTGTCCACATTTAGTTTTATTGTTCATATTATTAAAGCCTATTCTTATGAATAGAATATAAGATAGACTTAAGAATATGACAAAGTATTTAAATATGACAAATTTTACAAAAAATGGACTCTACAGGTAAATGACTGCGGTTAATACGAGGTTTCAAACCTGATTACCAATTTTAAAATAAGCGAAGTTTCCTCATTGAAATCCACGAATAGGATTTTTAGTAGCATCTACTATGATTTGTAATAATAAATGATAAAAAACTTCTTGTTCTTATTTTATTCTTGGTTCTTTGAACAAAACTTTACTGTCTAAGAAAACGCCTAGGTATTTGGCAGATTTGGCCTCAGGGATTCAGGGAGGATTTGCCTTGCTGGTGGACTATTGGCATGTTGTAGTCTGTTTGGTGAAAGGGAAACACACAGAGGTACTTTTTGGGGTATACCTCTATGCGCCATTTGATGAGCTATCGGCCTAGGCGGTCTGTGGCGACCTTTAGGTGACTTTATTGACCGACAGACGGCGAGAAGCGACTATTGCAGATCTGCATGAAATAGTTAGCTATTAAGCCATTGTGCCAGACTTTGTCGGAAGCCTTGGTGATCTCTAAAAATTAGCCGCTGCTGGCACCCTTTTCAGTTTCGTGAGGCGGAAGACTTGGTGACAGCTGGAGTGACGTGCTTGAAAGCCGAATTGTTTGAGAGAAATGATGTTTTTCACCTCAACTATGGCCTGAAATCGTGTGAGCAGGATACGCTCGTAGATATTGCCCACAGTGCCTAGCAGACTGATCGAGTGGTAGCTGGAGGAATTTGTTCGTGGTTTCCTCGGTATCCCTATGGCTGACAATGGCTTAGTTCCATCGGTCTAGGAACGAGCACTCCTGAAGAAATGTATTGAAGTTGGCTACGAGGAGTGGCAATATGTGATTACATTTTTGTGATGTACATTTTTCAGGATCTTGTTTGTAACGCCATCAGATCCTGGAGATTTTCTAGGCTTAATGCCTTTAAAAATAAAGGGAGGCTTTTCAGCGACCGTATCGTTTTTAAAGGTTCTCACCAACCGGGAGACCGTTGACAATCGGTGGTTCAAACCTTCTTCTCTGAGCTCCTCGAACTGCTATCGAATCTGTCTTTGGAGTTTCCAGAGTTCCTTGCGGTTGACCGCGCTTGGCAACGCGTCATGTGCCATATTAGCGGTATTTTTGTGCGTGATGAGTCTCTTTAGGTCGCTAGGGGGCTCACTTTAATTTTCATAGAGCATTCATCGAGAGTTCAGCTTAAGCGCGAAGTTGTTAATGGCCGTCTCGGCTGCCTCTACCGAGTCAAGTCTGTCTGGTGTGGTCTCACTCGGGCCCTAATTTGACTAAAACCGCTCACAAACATTCTGCTATCACCTCACCGATCAACCTGAGGTAAACGATGGTTACCCTGTAGGATGGTTATATCAAGTGTGTCTTTATGGTCCCAAATTTAGTCGGACTAACCGAAGCAAGAATTTCGAACTGCAAGGTGACAGGTCTCGAGAACGTGAAAGGTGACTCCTGCACTGTTCGATCTACAGTTCCACATCGCGTGTTTACTATTAGGGTCACCAGCAAGAATGACCGAGTCGCCTAAGTTGAAAAGTAACAATATCATCGTAAGCTCGCTATCGTCAACTCAATTTTATTTTACATTAAGTATTGGTAATGTTATAACATTTCTTATAATTCACACAACACTCATATTAGTTTATATACGAGTATTTTATCACTACATAATCTAACATAAATAGTGCTAAGAGTAGTTGGTTCAAGTCCAACTTGGGGAAATGCTTGTAAAAACACAGGTAGTCACAGGTACTCAACACCTAGGGTGTCTTTTGTAGAAAAAAGAGTTTGCTGAGTCCATCAGTTATAATGTTCGCTGTAAAACATGATCTTGTGTGAAAACGAATATGCGTTGTTTATTGATTCAAAGTTTTATTTCCATTTGCTTTTGAATATAAAACCCATATAAATAGATTTCTATAATCAGCGCGTTAAAAATTCATTATGTTCAATTTTTTATACAGTTTTAGTATTTTTGTGTAAATCTAGGTTTTGAAAGTTGGGAGATAAGTAATTTCACTTGTTAAAAAGGACTTTTCTTAAGAAAAATTTGTTTTTCTCTCGTAAAATTGTAGAGGTGACCTTTAAGTTTTATTTAAAGTGGGTGCACTCAGGTTTGTACAAAATCTTATCGTTTTTACAACTTATATTTGTTGTTAGCATCTCTGTAGAGAGATTTTTACAAATTTCTTCTACCCAAAGATTATTCTACGAACAATCGTTTGGCAAGAGAGATTGCTATTTATTAAATATATATCTTTTTAACATTTTTTACAGTGTTATTCGCACACTAAGGAAATTGAAAAATATATATTTATAAAACGTATAACAATTTGAACGCAGCGGGATTTGAGCCTGACTTAAAACGAAAAAAGTTGTAATAAGCGTATAAGAATTTCAACGTAGCTGGATGAAGAACGCATGGCACTTGAACGGTTTTCAAGAGTCGCGGGGTCAAATCCCGCTGCGTTCAAATTTTTATACGTTTTCTAAATATCTCTTTTTCAATTTCCTTAGTGTGGGAATAATACTTTAAAAAATGTTAAAAAAATATAGTATATTTATTGTTTATAATAGAACAAGTAGCTTGTTGTATATCTTGAAAATTCGTCAATGATCGTTTAACTCTCAGCGTGGTCTATTATTAGGTAATTATTTAAATGGGTCAACATATCTTTCTAGCGCGCCTCATTGCCAATGCGCTGCGTAATATGTTAGAAACACACGCTTTTGACGCTTTTACTTGTTTGATAAACAGTTAAAATATTTAATGATTATTTAATTTCTTTATTTTAATGCGTCAAAAACTGTATTATTATCTATAAGAATTGTATATAGTAAACAGTTTAGTAAATTGTGTATATATTAAGTAGTTCCAATCTAATTGGCTGAGTTCAGTTCCATCTCAAATAGACTAGGAACCCGTGCCGCTGCCTCCTCACTATAAATTTGAATACATACAGTTAGAATGCTTTTTTCTTGACGCTTTATCACGTATAGTTGGGACGTCGGAGAGAACCTAGAACACTTCGTTCTCCACTTTCCGCGCAAATCCAAGACATTGCGTGTTGAGTGGCGAATCCCAGAATATTTAGACAGATTTTTTTTTTCTAATCTCGAATTTTCATCTGAAAAGAGTCATTGCGTGTTGACTTACGTATTAGTCTATCCAGAACATGAAAGTGTGTGAATTAAATTTGTCTAGAAATTTATTCCAAATATATTTCTGTATGAAAGTCTTGGAATGTTTGTACAATAGGGTCCAGACCAGAAGCCTTTATTTTAATTATTTAAACGATTCGACCTTGTTTTTTTGCTTAACTCCGTAATTTTGTATGATAGAGTAACGCTCTAATATAACACAGACCGGTTTGACGACTGTGTGTCTGAAATATAACCTATGATTGATCTTAATCTTTAATACATTTATAATAATAAAAAAATATAAACGTTTTTTTAAAAAAAAAAGAAGATTTTCGACAATTAAAATAACATATTTTTTCAATGGCCAAATTAAATTTAAACTAGACGTTATACTTGTAAAGTTCGAGCTTTCCCGAGTCCCGAGTGTCACACAGTGCTCAAGCTCTATAAAATTGCCAAAAAGGGCAAAGGAGTGTTTTAACACTACTACTACAACTATACTTTATACTAGAGATAAATAATACTTTAGTTAGTAGAAAAAAATATCTAATCTGAATAGAAGATAAAAATCTCGCGTAATTTAAATTTAAACGATGCTGACAATTTGTATATTTTATCACTAAATATTAATAAGAAATTTGATCAGTTCGACTTGTGATTTATTATGGGTTTTTGTTGACTGTCGTTGGATTGCGTCCTCAGGCACAAGCAGGATACGCATTCAGTTCAAAGTAAAAATCTTTATTATTCAGCCTTTGTATCTCGAGAGTTAATAACGGCCAGTTATTAATATGATTTAGTAAACATGATTTCTATCAATAAATTATCTAAAAAATACATAATTCATTCCAACCATATATTTATTGGCAGCCATCGTGTGTTTAATTAGTATGCTTTATTGAAAGGCCACTACATACAAATTGGGTAGAAAGAAGGGCAGGTGGGAGTAAAGTCACTAGCTTTATATAGAGTGGAAAAAATAGAATAATTTGTTGTTGTCAAATTGTGACCAAAATAGCCATTAAATACTATCATTCATTATATATCATCACACTATATATAATTTGTCAAAGACAAACGTAGACGTAAAAAAAAAAATTTTGTTCATGAAAAAAAGACAGCTTAGCTTCTTAATTATCTATTTCAGTATGAAAGAGTCAACGCTATACACTTTGGAGGATAACTTCTTGCCAATCGTTGCGCGGGCGCATTTAAAGGTGTTAGAAGACGTTTATTATTTTCCTTCCTTATACTGTTAAGGTTTTAATACTAGTTACTTTTATTTAACTAGTTTGTGGCTAAGGGTGTGTCCCTTGTGCCCAAGTATATCTTATACTTTTGGTAGTATGTATAAAATGTATAGAATTAATTTAATGTATTTCTAATACTCTCTACTATTTATAAATAAATAACCCCTTCAGTAGACTAATCAATATCAATATCAATCAATTCAATTCAAATAATTTTCTGAAAAGTTTGTCTTAACGTATTATATATAAACTGCAATGTAATAGATTATTATATTTAATATATATATATATATATATAATATATATATATATATATATATATATTTATATATGGCAGTATAATATTGGTACATTCAGTGACGCAGTTTAGCTTAAAATACATTTTAATATGGCTGTAAGGTACTTGTCAATTTAAATAAATGTTGGTCGAAGGATGTCCTGGGAGACCTGCCAGGAGCTTGCAGATTCACATTTGTACGTAACTAGAAAGTTATTGCCTCGTACATACAATTTACCATATTCAAGGAATTGTTTCGCTTCACTTCATCATCATGTAAGTAGAAATTAAATTGCGTGGAACATATCTTACTGAGATATTGCATGTTTTGTTGCAGAATTCAATATTTGACACATTGTATAAGTATTATAGTAAATTGAAAAAGACATTTAGAAAACGTATAAAAATTCGAACCCGCGCCTCTTGAAAACCGTTTAAGAGGTTCGGGTTCAAATCCCGCTGCGTTCAAATTTTTATACATTTTCTAAATATGTCTTTTTCAATTTCCTTAGTGTGCGAATAACACTTTATAAAATGTTAAAAAAGTATTATAGTGTTTGAGCATACCACTAAGTTTAGCATTATAAAGTTATTTTAATTAAAGTAAGTCTCTGTCGATTTGATAGTTATGGGTTCGATTTCCAATGGAAACAGTGTTAATATTGTAAAAGATATTTGGAATTCCTCGATCTGTGTATACAATTTATTGCTGATGTGCGGTGTTGGCTGAAATTGGCGGTAGGTTCCAAAAAAAATCTTTAGAGGTGAAAATTATAAAAAAAGTGGAATTTGTAATATATTTTGCAAAGTAATCCATATTACGAAGCCTTGTATAGTAAACGAAATACCATTATCTCTGCTGTATTTGCCACTTCATAAATTTCCAAGCTTTTAAAGATGTTTCGTGTGAAAAGAGGATTGTTTTATTTGTACATATGACGTTTGGATACACTTTACCATTTTTATACATATACATATGTTATATAAATGAGTGTCAGTAGTGTATATACATAATTTAAGGAACATTTCGTTGAAGTTCAGACAAAACAACGAGTAATTCAGCTTTTTTAATGTAAATAGATTTCAAAGGTATAAAATAAAATATTTAATAAATGTAGAAAATCCTTTAATTATTTGTTTATTTTCATAATCTTATCTTTAATCTTTCTTGTATAACAATAGAAGCATACAAAACACGAAGAAGAAGCACGTTTATAAAAATACAATAATATGATTTAAAAGTATTTTAACTCAGCAGGATTAGAACCCACACTTGTTACATATCTTTCAAGCTCTCTAGTCCAAGAAGTTCTTCGCTTCAAAAGAAAATTGTATGAAATATCCATATGAAAAATAATAATACTCAAATAATATTATTGTTTTATCGAATATTAAGAAAAAAGTAATTAAAACCATTTTTAGAAAACGTATAAAAACTTTGGGCCCACCGTGGCGCAGTGGGGCAGCGTCTAACTGTAAACTCGATTGGTTGTGTTGTTCGATTCCCACTCAGGGGTAAGACTATACTTAAAACATATTTTCTTTTCTCCGCTCTGATATGTAAAACAAAGTGCAGCGTTGAGTTTTGCCACTTAACCCGCAATGTCTTGATTTCGGATGGAAAATAGAACCAAGTGTTTGGACACTAGGTTCTCGCTAACTATCCAGTATTGCGGAAGAGAGTAGTTGTAAAAAAAAAATTTAACACAGAGCTCGAACCTGCACCTTTTGAAAACCATAACCTAAATGTGAGAATAACGCCTTAAGAATATTCAATAATGAAAGAAACATTTTAAAAAGAAACGTGTTTTTAATTTCATAACATGTATTTTTACAGCTATTATTCAAATATGAGAGGCAACTACTAAGAATTCCATAGACTCACCTTGTGAGTGTCCATTGCGTTGTAGAGAGAAAAAAAGAGAGAGGAACTTAGGACACTAACTAACCAAGGAAAGGGCCCTTTTATAAGACCTCTTTAAATAACTGGCCTCCACTAACCGAGCTCCTCTCTTACCCACCTAACCAAATTTGAAAAGACCCTACTAAACCCACATTCGAAATATGTGCATATGGAATTGGAAACCCAATTGTTTTATTACTAATGATTTATTATGATTTATTATTTTTTGATGAGCTTTATTAAATTAAATAAAAAAAATCTGTATATAATAAATCAATAAGTCATACTCTTGATTTTTAAAACGGCTTAATTAATTTTCATGAGTAAAAACTCATGCATGTATAATTTCCATAAAATATGTTTTTGAAATTCTTTGTAGTTCTAGTTTATTTAAAGTAATACTGTAAATTGTGAGGCTATTACCAAAGTTGTATGTTAATTACATTTTTTAATTGTAAATTTATTATATCTTATGAATGGTCCGCGCACGTTCTTTGCTGTCGTTTAGAAATTGAACTAATAATTTTTTTTTAACATATTTTAAAGTCTTATTCGCACACTAAGAAAATTGAAAATCACATATTTAGAAAACGTATAAAAATTTGAACGCAAAACAAATATAAGTTGTAATAAGCGTATCAGAATTTTAACGTTGCTGGATGTACAACGCATGGATATGCGGTCAGAGCGCTTGAACGGTACAAGGGCCGCGAGTTCAAATCCCGCTGCGTTCAAATTTTTATACGTTTTCTAAATATGTCTTAATAATTTTTTATATCTTGAGGGCATCATTGTATATGTATGTACATATTTCTTTTACAAATCTTTTGTTGATTGATAGATTATTGTAAATAACCTAAATTTTAATGTCATTAAATATTAGTTGGGAAAATATGTCCAGTTTAAACCATTTCCCATATTTTTGTGTTATAGGTGAGTTGCTAAGTTTTCTGTTTTTGCTCATTTAGATAACAATAGTGGTTTGAACCCACAACCATCGCATATAGTAATAATATACTTTAACAATGTCTACGATAGGGTTAAATGACGTGTTTATCACAAAGATCAATGGATTTACAAAGTGGTTGTCATTTTGCGTATAGGGCAGTGCAAACTACGTCACCGGTCGGTCATTGGTTCAATTACCGCACGACGCGCGACGCATACAATTACTTAAATTCGGCTTTTTGCAGATTTTTTTGTATCGCGGAGACTAAAAGCTCAAGAGGTTAATGTCAGTCTCAGTATTTCCTGTATACGTAAATTAGTTTGTTATAATTTGTTTATTTTTTTATCGTTAAAAAAATATTGACACCATCGCCGTTGGTAAGTGTCAGCACAAATTATAGTTGTGAGTTCGAATCGCTTTTTGGGGAAGTATGTATATTATTTTCAAGTCAACGCTGTAGTAGACAAAGCGTGATGCTGGATTCCGTTGCTCAATACATAATATTTCTCTCAAATAGGCAATAAGTTGATTGTCTCAAATGACAAAGTGATAAAATGGTGTTTTAACACTAGGTACTTTTGAAAAAAAAAGAAAAATCCAAATAGTTCATACTAAATTCGGTCTTTTGATTTTCCAAGGAGATACAATGTTGATATAATTTTTCAGGTACACGCTGTTTCCCACACACCAGGGTAGTGAAAGAAGACCTAGAGCCAAGACACTCCGTTGGTGTGGTGCTGTGGGACAGCCTCTGACTGAACACGCGAATTGGGGGTTCGATTCCCACTGAGAGGAATAAGACAAAGCCCAGCGTTGAGTTCCACCACTCAACACGCAATATCTCTATTTCTGGCGGAAAGTGGACTTATATATCGACTGTCCTACGTAGACTGGCCCAAATGTTTAAACACAATTTTTTAATAAAAACAAGTTATTCAAAGGAAGATATGTACAATATATTTTCCAGAAAACGAATATTGTTTATGTATTAATCGATATTATAAACGCGTGCACTACCAGACAGTCTTCCACCAAAATAACGTATGACGATGCCATTTTACAATTATATACATAAAATATATATCATTCAATATCAAATATACGTTGTTTCATTTATTTTTTAATGTAATAATTGGTGGATGTTAGAGAATTTATTGTTAAAGTACGATGATTTGTCCAAATCATCGTACTTTAACAATAAATTCTCTAACTTTAAAATAAACCAGCATCCCAAATTTTTAGGAACAACTATTTAAAATGAAATATGTACAGCTGAGCATACAATATATAAATATATATATATATACAACAAAATCTGTGGTTGAAATCAAATCAATATAATTTAGCAAATAATGCTTGTATATGATATTACCTTGATATTACTAGTAAAGTATCGGTTAGTCGGAATTTACAGAATCATATTTAGGTGCTGAGTTTAATTAAACTTGAATATAATATTTTGGCAGAGTTCAAAAATACATTAAATAAACTTCTGTTTTATGTATTAAAATTTTTTTATATGTACATAATAAAAATCTATTTATTACAAAAAAATAGATTTAACTCTTTTATTGGAACAATTTCTGCTATAATTTAAAAGAAATCGATATAATAATATAAAGAAAAATTTACCTTGCTATCACAAATATTTTGATAAACACCAAAAAAATCACATAATCACTGAAATTGTCTTAAAACAATTAACACTCACTGAAACACAGTTTCCCTAAACAAGCACTTACGAAGTATTTAAATAAAGTTTAATACCGAGCCGCGACGACGAATTTCAGTGGAGCGCGTCGACACTCGCCCTCTGTCGGACCGCTACTGGCGAGTTGTCTCTACACTGGCCCTACATGTGACAATTTTCGTATAAACATGAAAAAATAAATGGTAAATTATGTTAATTTGTATAATTTTGTAATTAGATATTCATTATTTCGTTTTCGTTCAGCGACAGGGCACTGTTCTTTCCATTATTGGACGTGGTTGTATGAAATAATATCATTATTATGAATCTTTAATAGATTCATATACCTAAGTAAATATTTTAGCTATTTATTTTTTTGTAGTTTTACATTTGTATAGACAATTTGGTAAGTGATCTATTAAGTTTTTAGTTTCTTGACTTTTTTTTTTCAGATTTGCGTGTTAAACAGCGAAAGCACTAACCTTGTTAAAGGCACTAACCTTGTTCCGATGGCAAATAAGTTAATTTTTTATCATATTTCATGAAAAAAACTAAAATTTTCACGTCACACAACTCACTGTTAGTCAAAACGATTGATGTATGACTTAATACATCATTGAGAATAGTAATATAAGGTGATATAAGTATTTGACAAATATTAAAACAATTGAAAATAATATTGAAATGCCTTTGTTAATGGCATATAGACTACACATACACTAGTGTGTATGTTTTTAGCTCTTTTTTCTCAATCTGTGATAAATTTTCGTAAAGCAGATATTTTTCAGACTGACTAACTGACTAAATCTCTTACCGCCGCGTAAATTTGATTCTAATATGAAGCTTAAAGACTGACAGTCAGATGTTTTGAAAAATACATATTTAGGTTCAAATCACGCTGCGTTCAAATCTTTATACGTTTTCTAAATATGTATTTTTCAATTTTCTTAGTGTGCGAATAACACTTAAAAAAATACTGACGTGTTTTGTTTTCGTCTTTGCACAATTACGCCTTTTAGTGTACTCTGTTCTTTATGTCTCAACCGGGAATCAAATCCACGGTCTATCACGTGTAAAGACAGTAGTCAACTGTTTCCCATTAACATATGCTATTGCTTAATCACAGCTTATAGAGACATAAATTTTCTCATCAATTCATTTTCTTCGTGGCGCAGTGGGCTGGACCTGGGTATAATCGTGTTTTTTGTGGATTTCATTCTCACTCGGGGAATGATTGTTTTCATTTCTCCGCTCTGGTACCCAAGACACGCCACACCAATCAACACGCAATGACTTGTTTGCGGTCGTAACGTGAAACAGAAACAGAGTGTCTTGACAATAAGATCTCTCTGACTACACTGCTATGCGGGAAAAAGCGTAAAGCTGCAAGAAACATTGATTGAAACACAGATTGAACCTGTAACCTCCACAAAAATATACTCTTAATTAATTATTGTACAAGCTAATTAAGCTACTTTTGCTATATTAATTACAATATTCCTCTATAACACTTGTTAATATTATAAAACCCGTTAGAAGACCAATTAAATTCCATGAGGTTGAGAGTATATAAACACTTGTTGTATTAATAGCTCATTTAGCGGGTCTCTATTCGGCTCGCAATCATAAATAACAAAAAAAAACATATTTAGAAAACGTATAAAACCGTTGAAAGGTTTTCAAGAGGCGCGGGTTCAACTCCCGCCGCATTCAAATTTTATATGTTTTCTAAATTTCCTTTAAAGTTTTTTCAATTTCCTAAGTGTGTGATTAACACTTTTAACTTTCATAAATTACGTTTGTATTATAAAAACTATTTATTTTTGTTTTTATAAGTCTCTCATATTACACGGAATAGAACGACCAGCTCGCTGGTCCAGGAGACACTTATAATTTAAAGCGGCTTTACCTTTGTACAACGAGACCAAGGAAATTGAAACATTATTACTTAAAGTAAAGTAAAAGTATAATTGCTTAAGCTTCAAATTTAAAGCTACAACCAAGTATGTTACAACTGGGCTATAAAAAATCGTTCAAACATATCATCTTTAGTTACCGATGGTAATAGGTTCACTTGTATTAAGACTTTTTCTGTTTAAATAGGTGTTTTCTTTTTGGTAAATCCAAGCAAGCGCGCCGGTGACAAGTTGGCGTCATAACACCATATAAAACGTCTAGCCACTCTATCTATTAGTCTATTAGTCTTCTTTTCTTTAGGGTGGTATTTAATGCTTTCTCACTCTGATGAGACAAAACGCGGTGTAGAGCTCCGCCACTCAATGGGTGGCTTTGTAAAAGTGAAAGATTTATAAAGTTAGCAAAACTACGTGGATATCGGAAATAAAACAGAACTTGTAGTTTGATTTGTAATTGCTGTATTTTTTTCAATTTAGTTTATCTTAATTTTTATGAGTGAGACTAATGATAATTCAATTCTTTAAAATCGTCTTTTAGCCGCAACCGACAAGTGTTTTGTGACACGCGTTTTGTACGCCTAAACAAGATTTAAATACATACAAATGTTCAAATTTTTTGTTAATATATCTAATTATGTCAACTTTGATTAATAAATGTTGAAAGTTTGTGCTTTCATTTGTTTGTCTTACTTACATTTTACTTTTTGAGTAGAAATTAAATAATAAACCATGTGAAAGGATAAGATAAGGTTTTTTTTATGCTAAAGTCCACATGCTAATAGATTTACTGTTTTAAAAAAGCAAATATATATGAAAACAGCGAACAAACGACTTTCGATAATTCAATTTACACGGTGTGTTTTATTCAGAATCAGCTTCGTTGAGAAATCGAGTTTAACATTTCTGAATAAGCACTCAAACTAAAGCTTGCGGCTACCGATTGAAGAAAAAACGTACCTATGTATAGAATGCTTTTTGCTATATAATTAATAAGTATTTAAAAATAAAAAAAAGGCAAATTAAATTTGATAAAGTTTTGATTATTATTATATATAGTTACCAGGTATGCAAAGAGAACCTAGTGTCATAACCTAGTATTCTCACCTTTTGCGAATACGATAAATTACCTGTTGAGAGGCGGAACTCAACGCCGCGTTTTATCTCGCCAACGCATTTACAGTACCATCGCATATACGATAATTCAGTTTTCCTAAAAAGTTTTGTAACACTTCTCGTCGAAAGACAATGGGGGTTGAAATTATATATATGGAAAATATAACACTGCGGGCAAACGGAGAGAACAAAGTTCTAGTAAAAAGTTTCTAATATAAAGTTTGTATAAGTGTTAGTAACAACTTGCTTTAATAAGCGTTATCCTAATACATTGGTCAAAGCAAAAGTTCGTATATAATACTTTTTTTGTGTAAGCTTCACGATTTTGTAGCATAGCAAGGCAGTCAGAGAGAACCTAGTGTCAAGACACTCCATTCAATCCAAGAAATTGCATGTTGCATAGCGGAATTCAACTCAGCGGAATTCAAATTTTATAACCTAAGGTAATAAAATATTCTATTCTTTAATTAAATAAAATTCTTGTAAAAGAATAATATGTGTTTTTGAGTCTATGAAAAAGACATATTTAGAAAACGCACGCATGAACGCATGGCTTAGCGGTCAGAGCGCTTGAACGGTTTTCAAGAGGCGCGGGTTCAAATCTCGCTGCGTTCAAATTTTTATACGTTTTCTAAATATGTCTTTTTCAATTTCCTTAGTGTGGGAATATAACTTTAAAAAATGTTAACAAAATATATGAGTCTATGAATATTTTGTACTAACATATATTATAAACTAATATATGTTTGTACAACATATTCATAGATTCAACTAATACTCCAGTTAATTTAGTTAGCAAAATTTTTAGAATAAAAAATAGCATTACAATTATGACAGCAGAACTGGTTGCAATTTTTATGGCATTGGTGTATGTTTCCTCTCTTAATTGTAATAAAATAGTTATTTTCTCGGACAGTAAAAGTGCTTTGCTTCATTTGGCTAGTTGCATTAAAGGCAAGAGAGGTATATCAGTTGCTTATAAAATATTAGATAAGATTATTATGTTACATAACAGAGACATTTTTGTCAAACTCCAATGGGTTCCTTCACACCTTGGACTTAAAGGAAATGAGGAAGCGGACAAACTAGCAAAGCGGGCATTAGTGGAAGGTAAAAATAAAAAAAATATTACCTGACTTTTTTGAAATTTTAATCAAGTACAAAAAGGAAGTCAGAAAAATTTGGAAAGAGTATTTTGATGAGAGATCAAAATTAAAAGGAATATGGTATAAAGTTATTCAGAATAAGCTTCCTCAGATCCCATGGTTTGGTGAAAAAAAAATGACACGTGAACAAATTGTTACTGCTCTTAGGTTGCGTGCTGGGCATATTCCGTTAAAGAAATTCAGTTTTCTCAAGAAGAAAGTAAATTCTCCTAACTGTGAATTGTGCGGAGTGGAGGATAATATTCACCATTTCTTAGTGGAATGTGTCCGTAATGCCGGGGCCCGTCAAGACTTAATTCGTCGATATAATTGAAATTTAAGAGATGTAGGTGTTTTCCAATGTTTATTGTCTGAACATTGTTCTGTGGTAACTAAGATGTTGTATAAATTTAAGTATAAATAGTGTTCTTAGAAGATTAAGGAAATGTCATAATTGTGTGTTTGAAGATTGTTTTAGGGAACGATGGGGCTGACATTTTTGTATTATTACATAAAAAGACCCTAAAAAAAAATAGATTTAAAAAAAAAAAAAAAAAAACTAATACTACAATGATTTCTCTGATTTGTCATAAATATGTGTATGTACATTGCCACCGTCGTGGTGCAGTGGCATAATATTGGAACGTAAGTGTAACGGTTGTGAGTTCAAAGCTCACTAGGGAGATTATGTTGTTTTTTTTTTAATTATCTCGCCAGCTGAATTTCGCTACTCGCCACTTAAGTGGAGAACGCAGTATGTTATCACTAGGCCCTGTCTGCTTCTTTTAGTATACGTAAAAAGGAGTGAAGTAGTTAAATGTCAAATACAATTAATCCTTTTACACTAATACAGCGAGATATTCTCGATATTTGCTTGTTACCCATATGTGGCACTTCTTTTTGAATGTTCTAGGCAACACTTGCACGCGATTGTTGTGAGTTCGATTTCCAGTCTAGCAAATAGAAAGAATTAAATTCCTTCTTAATTATCTAGACAATAGCCGGTGTTGGGTCTCACATCTGGTCTCTGACTGGTCTCTTATTTGTCACAAGGCTGTCTTTCTCAAAGTCTTTAATTACTTTGTTTGTAATAACCGCTTTTTACTAAGCACATAGGTAAGGTGGAGAACGGGGTGCCTTGACACGAGAAATAAAAAAGAAATATAATATACATATATATACATATATATATATATATATATATATCTTTTATTTTTAATGTTCTTGTTAGTTTAGGTCCTTGAACACGCAACGCTTATTAAATGCGTCGAAGTAGAGTAGGCTAGGTGTTCTCTGACTTCCGAATTAAATTCGGAAAATGTACGAGGAAATACTATTAATAAATGAAAATCACTTTCAAATATGAATATTGGTCAAAGCTTCCCATATGATAAATATTTATAATTACTACAAATATGCTTATTTTCTTACTTATAACTGCACTTAGAAGTTTCTTAGACCACATTATACTAATCTACTATACTTAATGATTAAACGAACGTCTTCGCGTATTAATTCTATAATAATAATACGAGCTCCTCATCCTCGAGATTAGTATATATAATGGTTATCGATATATGTAGACTTTGAGAGTCAATGCGTAAATCAGCAATCGAAACACATTTAAATCAAGAATATTTATTCAACCACACATTGACAATTGAAAAGACAACTAAACTATAACAATCATGTTTTATTTAGTGAGCTATTAACTGGTTTCTTAAATTATGTATATGTACGATAAGTATCATTGAAATTATTACCACAGACAGGTTTATATTACAATTCATAACAACGTGTCAGTTGTATATAAAATATATACTCACAAATTATTCTGATTGATTAGTTACGATTGATTTAACTAATGCAATATCGTCCTCGTGATTATTAAAAACTCAGTGATAAAATTTGGCAATTTCTGTGAATTTTTTACTCCAGCCTGCTGTTCTAGGAATAGTGCCTTTGCTAAACCCAAGCTTGTACGCCCTTGACGAGGCTTGGTATCTCATACTATAAGGCCTAAACACGGTCGAGTCTGTTTCGTTTAACGTGCCTCGAAACGCCGGATGAAGCCAATGACTACTGATTTGTACGGATTCTTAACTCATATAAGTAAATTTTCCGAAGTTCTTTAGGAAGAAGTCCGTTCTAAATAACGGGAAAACTGATAGTATTTTATTACAGAAAGGTAATAAAATACTAACCTGGTTTGAAAGTTTTTATCATATCGAGAATACTATTAACGACCCGATAAGGTAACTGTTTAATATAGCATTGTCAAAGAAGGCGAGTGTTCCAAGTAAAGTTGTGCATAAGATTGGGCTTTACACACATTTAAAGTCACATATTGACATTGACCATGAAAGAGTTAAGTCAAGAAATATACTTAGGCGCTAACAGACGCTTCAAATATCTATCAAATATAAGTCTATGATGAGTAAGGTTGTGGTGCCGGAGGGTACCAATGTGTAATTTCTGTAACATCTCATTATTCTTAGATTTAGAAGTTAGCAAAGTGTCTATTTTTTTGGTATCTTGAGAGAGACCTTCTATACTTATATTCGATAAACGAATAGCTAGTTCAGCGCGTATTTCACGCCTATATTAATAGTTGACACTTGGAGCATCCCCAAGAATTTCCAATATGTCATAATCGAGCTGTATAGAACCATTTTCATTAATAGTTTTCTCTTTAGGAGGTAACTCAATACTCGATAAGTTTGGCGAGCTTATCCGGCCCTCTGGGACCTTATTTAGGTAATCAGAGGGTTCGTCCTCTCCCTGCCCATTGGAATAAACAAATATTCTGGAAGTAAAGTTGTAACTTTTCTATTTACGAACCTATTGAAATGAACAAACACTAAATGTTAGCACATTATAATAGCTTAAGTCGTTTAGCCCATTTAAATCCGTTAAGCCAAATTCTGTTAAGTTCTAAGATAAGAGTGCATAAAAGCACAGTAAGCAAAAAAGAAAATTAAAAAATATATATACTTTTTAACATTTTTTAAAGTGTTATTCGCACACTAAGGAAATTGAACGGAACGCTTGAATGGTTTTCAAGAGGCGCAGGTTCAAATCACGCTGCGTTCAAATTTTTATACGTTTTCTAAATATGTCTTATTCAATTTCCTTGGTGTCCGAATAACACTTTAAAAAATGTTAAAAAATATATATTTAATAAATAGCATCCTCTCTTGCCAAAACGATTGTTCGTAGAATAATCTTTGGGTATCAGAAATTTGTAAAAATCTCTCTACAGAGATGCTAACAACAAATATAAGTTGTAATAAGCGTATAAGAATTTCGACGTAACTGGATGTAAAACGCATGGCTTAGCGGTCAGAGCGCTTAAACGGTTTTCAAGAGGCGCAGGTTCAAATCCCGCTGCGTTAAAATTATTATACTTTTCTAAATATGTCTTTTTCCAATTAAAAATAATTGATTTTAGTTCTATTCTATTGATAAATGGCCCTAATATTTTTTATCATATATCTTCCATGTACAGACAGCGATCAGTTACATTTTTATTATATAAAAGAAGGTTACACTGACTTGTAACGTCTGCTGATAATTTAATACATTTACGCTCCAACTTATTGATTTTATTCTTATACTAGTATATAACATCTTCCTCACGAGAAGTAGATTTTCTATGTTTCGGCGTTATTTAGAATTAAATAGTGAAAACAGTAAAACGGTAAGGTAAACTAAGTGCTGGGCGGTGCGACTTGGGCATTACTATATGCATCAATAACCATCATCTATACAAATGTCGACGACGAGGCGCTCGTATAATATACAAATACATTAGGAATGAAATATTTAGGCGCAGTTGAGAAAAGTCAGACTGTACACACTATGAATAAGGACTCATATATATATATATCATGCTTTTTTATTTTAATTATAAGAATATATCTTAAATAAAAAGAAATGAAGAAATTCACGAACCAATTAAATATTCAGTTCTTTTTTTACATTTTTTAAAACGTTATTTGCACACTAAGGAAATTGAAAAAGACATATTTAGAAAACGTATAAAAATTTAAGTAAAAAACAAATATAAGTTGTAATATGCGTATAAGAATTTCAACGTAGCTGGATGTAGAACGCATGGCTTAGCGGTCTGAGCGCTTGAACGGTTTTCAAGACGCGCGGGTTCAAATCCCGCTGCGTTCAAATTTTTATACGTTTTCTAAATATGTCTTTTTCAAATTTTAAGTTTTTTGTAAAGTTTAAGTGTTGTTAATTGTGTTGCAATGCCAAAACGCACTCGCTTATATACTAAGTCTACAATGCCCACTACACGACGTAAAAGTGTTGTCCGAAAATAAATTCAAGCTATTATAACTGTAGCTATTATAACTGTAGGTGTATTAAGCTACCAATAAAGCTCTTATACGAGAATAAATATTGCCATTTCGAAAAATAAAATCCACAGCAAAGTAAAAATGAATAGTCCAAAAGATGTATAAATCATGTATGAAGCTTAACATTGTAAAACTGCCATATTATAAATTGTAAACTTTATTTAAGCTCGAAACTTTCAAAGTTCAAGCAATAAACGGAACGGAAAATGGAGTGTGACGGAGATATAATAAGAAGCGTTTATTTTACAGTTGCTCTCTTTTCCGTGTAGGCAGGGAGAACCTAGCGTAAAGACTATCCCCTTCCCGCTTGCTTAAACTCGAGACATTGAGTCTTGAATGGCGGAACGGCGGAATTTGTTAAACCAGAGCTGAGATATGATTTAAATTTAATCCCCCATGTGGGAATCAAACCAACCAACAACCATTGTGCTTACAGTCAGACGCTGTTCCACTGCGCGATAAGGTTAATTTTAGTTCTTCCTAAATATAAATATGCTACAAAATTCTAAATAAATACGCGTTTAACCTTTAGAAAACTTTGGCAGCGACGCAAATGTATTGTAAATTCTAAAATTAATGTTAGCTTGTGACTTTTATGGAAATGTATGTAATAATAGAATAAAATATTTTTAGAATGATATACAACTGGTATTGTAATAAATGTAATTTTGAAAGAACGTTGTCTGGTCTTTAAGGTAATTGAAAGGTTATGGGTTCTAGTTAATTTATTTTGTGAGTCCACTAATAAAAAAATATCAGGTCATATTGCTTTAAAAAAATGCACAATAGGCGGGGTTCATGCTAAAAAGCATCATATGGGACATAATAGTGTAGGTGTGCAAAAGAATAATTTTTATAATTACAAAAATACATAAAAAATAAAATAAATATAAACGCTTAAACACATACATGAAAAATATATAATCCATACTAATATTATGAATGCGAAACTGACTGATTCTGTCTGTCTGTGGCGTCATCAAGGCCAAACTGCTGAACCGACTGTGGTGAAATTTCGTACAGATATAGAGATACTTGAGTGTCTTGGGATGAATGTAGGTTGGTTGTTGTTCTTCCATTCTTTAGCCTTTCCAGGAATTTTATTGTTTTACAGAAAAGAAAATACGAAATAACTATAGTTCACGCGGGTGAACTCGAATATAAATATTTTAAATCTGTGATGTTAGTTCGCTTAAGCTATTAAAAGTATTCCAAAGTTCAAAGTTCGATGCAAGAATACTTACTCCTTATACAATAGCGTAAGTAGTTTACAAAACATTAATTGTAGAGCGCTACGATTAGTTGGCTGAAACTTTATAAATGAAACTCTGAGCGTAAGTTTGCGGCTTATCGTGGCGTCGAGAGCAATTAGTAACCGAGAAAGCCGCACTCGATGCCGGTACGATTAATATACTATACTATACTATTCTTATAGCCAAAGAAAAATGAATATTTTTGTTTTACATATTCCTTTCATTAATTGACATACAATAGATTGTGACTAAGACTGTGCAGGCAGCAATTGACGTTTAATTGTTAGTAATGTAGTATACATTCTGCCAGCAGCCGGTGAGTTTTCTAGATGTTATTATGAAACAGACCTCCAGGATATTTGAAAAAGACATATTTAGAGAACGTATAAAAATTTGATACCGCGCAGCGCGATTTGAACCCGCGCTTCTTGAAAACCGTTCAAGCGCTCTGACCGATAAGCCATACGTTCACCGTTCAAGCGCTCTGACCGCTAAGCCATGCGTTCACCGTTCAAGCGCTCTGACCGCTAAGCCATGCGTTCACCGTTCAAGCGCTCTGACCGCTAAGCCATGCGTGCCAGGATATTTTTTTTCTGAAATCTATTAAAACAAATACTTGCCAAATGTCTTTATTAAAAAAAAACAATTTAAATCACCTTTGAACATGTATCAGTGTATCTGTAAACATGTTAGAGATTTAAAATATGGAAGTAGCAATGCAATATTATTGCTTTAATATTTAAAATCTCTATCTGGGCTCAGTAGTGAAGTTACCATACCCACGTTAGTCGTGTGTTCGATTCCAGCTGACATCAGCAACACATCATATTGTAATAATCGCGCTCTGGCCTCTGGGTATACCGAGTATAATAGACCAGTAAAGCGTCAAAAAGCGTCAAGTTTCGCCAAGAAAAAAGAAACGTCTTAAATACTAGATGCAAAATATAGAAAAGGTAATGTAATCGGTATAACGCGTTTAAAAATGACGAAACATATATTTGTATGTTTTGCCATTTTAGATCCTATTATTTTATCCTATTACCATTTCAGTGGATATTAGCTAAAAAGCTCCATTTTAGTATTGAAATGTTGTAGGGAGCTCGAGTACTAGAGTAAACTCAAATATTTATAAAAATCAAGGTTAATCAATTTTTACCGATTGATCAATATAATTCAGAATATGACCGTAGAAGGATTTTAATTATATACAAAGCTTAGTATTTCGTGGTATTCAACAAATATCTTTTTTTTTCATATATTTCTAAAATATTTAAAATAGGAATTATTTTAATTAGTAAGTCAGTCAGTTAAGTAAGCCACTGTTGAGATTTATTATTAATGTAATTTTGTCCATCCGTTGCAAACATCCAGGTGCGTAAAGACCGAGTGTTAAGACACTCGGTTTTACTCTGCGGAACCAATCTCTGCGCTTCGTAAATATTACTACAGATTTTCTCCTAATAGTATGGAACCCATAGTAATCATGTGTACAGTAGAGGCGAAGTGTCCATGTGGCACGATTCCATAATTTAATAAGCTAATCAGACCACTACAATAATCTATCCATATACGATAATTTCAACGTCGAACTAAACAATATATTTATATTGTTGTCCAGGGCTAACCAAGATTTTTATTATATATATATATTTATTATATATATATACATATTTTATATATATTCATGTTTAACGGTGGCTTACACCTCTACAAAAAATCCACACTTCGCCAAGAGCGTAAAGTTACACTCGTATACTGCGTCGCGACGCAGTAGCATCGATAGTTATATAAGTACAGCTAATCCCATAAAAACATAGAAATATACAGGTGATATAGGTTTTAATTTTAGAATTCTCCCCTTGCTTTCTGAAAAACCTGCAAAAGGCAAGAAAAGCCTGTAAATTCATATATGTAGGATGTGTCGTATATACGTCGTTTTTAAAAAAAAAATTACAGTCCTCGTTTTGAAAACTGTATAAAAGAAGTAAAAAACCTATGAAATAGATAATTATTTATTTTTTAACCTTTTCTAAGTGTTATTTACATACTTAGGAAATTGAAAAACATTTTTAGACTTTTTATCTGTAATAACCGGTTTCTAAGAGGCTCGGGTTCGTCTGCGTAAAAGTTTTTATACGTTGTATAAAATTGTCACATGATTATTTAATTTTAAATAATAATTTAATCAATTTACTAAAATGCTTATGAATTTAATATTAATTAATTCCACGAGCAATTGTAAAGGTATTACTTGTGCATTCATGATAAGAAATCTTACAGCGAAAGCAGTTTTTGATAAGCTCTAATTTTTGGAACTTTTGCTAAAAAAGTTTGCATGTATTTATAATAATATACTAACTTATCCATATTTTGTATGATGTAGTAAATTTTGCGGAAGCCATGATGGTCGTGAGTTCGATTCTCACTCGATGAAATGTTTATTTTTTAAACATTTCCTTTGGTTTCGGCTCTGCTAAGATAAAACAATAAGTCAACTCCTACCAATCAATGTGTGATATCTGACACTTGGACAACGGAGAACGGAGTGACTTAGTAGGTCACTAGGCTCCCTCCGCCTATCCTGCTGTATGGGGAAAAGTGTCAATCCGTTTTTTACGTACTTTTGTATTATCAAAATATATAGGCTGTAAATTGTACGACGTCATAAAGCGTATAATAGGAGGACAATATTTGTTTATCGTTCGCAGCCCTGCGTTATAATTAACTTTTAAGAAAATAATATAATAAAGTTAATCTGCAATAAATAAATCTGGACGTTTATTTTCGTAATGTTACTCGAAACGATATTAAAATGTTGTTTTTAAATTTGGAAATTATCTCAGCACAAAGGAAAGAGCTTTTGTAAATAAGTATTTGTCATCTGCAGTTTCGTTTGTATGACATTTATAACCCATACAAATTATAAAAAGTATGGTAACATATTATTTTATTTTCTGTAGTTTTGACTGCGAAACGTTAAATTTCATTTTACCGTTCCCATAAGAATTTCGAGAACTCCCCTCTCAGTGTTTTTTACTGCACTCTCCAAGATACCTATACGTTAAATCTAAGCTCTATCAACATATATCACTTACAAACGTTCCTTCGTAAGAAATTCGAAGTAACTATTATTATGAATGTTGATCAACATTTCCCAGACGACAGAATTTAATTATTTAAAACTAGTAGCTACCCGCAACTTCGCTTGCATGGACTCAAAGACCATTCCCGCACTTATTCTACTTATCGATCAAAAGAATATTCTTAAAAAAAATGTTGTCTACAAAATATTTATGATTTTGAATTTCATTGAAAACAACCTTTCGTAATAAACAACATTTTCTAAGGCGTAATTTCATTCTTTTTTATTGATTTACTGGACTATCATATCTTTCCGTCACATTTACCTGACCTTTTTATTTTGATGCGTCAGTTATCACCAGGCCAAACAATTTCAGTTAAGGCGCTCCTATATATTACAGATTTTTCAGACCTTTTCTTATATATTATAGATTTTTCAACTTTTGCTGAAACGGTATTTCCTTATTTCTTCTAGTTTTGCTAGGCTATTATGATTCTTCATCAAGTGTTTTACTCGCCAAAAACCAATTATAGCCTAAATCCTGCCCAAGCTAAAGATGGGTTTTCATTTATATCCGTCCATTAGTTCTGAAAACAGACACTTACTAAAATACAAATTATTATATTAAATACTACTGCCACTTTTACAATACTAACAAAATTGTAACACCGATTCAATAAAATAAACTTTCAACAAATATTGGTAGACTTTAAAACAAAACCAAAGCTTCATTTCGACGACGATTAAACGTGAAGTGGGGGCAATTCACGCTAGGAGTTTACGACGCCATTAAAAGTGTTTCTTTATTTGCAATCGCAGTTATTCCGAACATCTGCTTCTTATATTTAAGCTGCTGAGTTGTTAATATGTTGAATCTATGGTAATATTATTCAGATATAAATAATATATAGAAAATATTAGGTCTAAAATATCATCGTGGCGCAGTGTGACAACGTTTGATAGTAAACACGATTGGTTGTGGGTTCGATTCCCACTGGGGGGTGGAATAATTATAAACGACATATTAAGAAAACGCAGTTTTCTAGAGGCGCGCGTTCCAATCCCGCTGTGTTCAAATTTATATACGTTTTCTAAATATGTCTTTTTCCTTAGTGTGCGAATAACACTTTAAAATGTTAAAAAATATTAAAATGTCAAAAAAATATATGGAATATTTATATTGAAAACTAGCGACCAAACTAAATGGTCTATTTATTAAATAAAGTTAGAAGCTTACCAAAATACATTAATTGAAACTGCATTTACATTGATTAAAGCGTCATCATATAAATGAATATAAATCATATTTTTATTTTCCAAGTCCAATGCGCCACAATTTACGGGTACAATAGAAACATTACAAATAACTTATTTCGCCATGATAATTAGAAAAGTACCAAGTATATTTATGAATAGTGCAAGCTTTTCCTGCCCACTCCTACTTCTAAGTGAGAGGGATGATGTATCTATATTTCTATAATGAACTTTTAACTTAATAACTCAGTAGTTTTTAGGTTCGCCAATCAACTCGCAGAATAAAATATTGACCAAAATAAGCAAGGGAACATCAAAAAGCTCTGATTTCTTCTCTAGGTTCTGTCAGATGGCACTGTCGTGTGCAAATGTAGCATTAAGCTAAAATAAGTCGCTTATGCATTAGAATATTTTATTAAATATTTATTTTCTACGTGTAACAAACACCTCAGTGACCCATTGAATATATCATTTATTCTAAATAAAAATAAAACAGAGAGAGAGAGAGACTTTTACGCAAAAATACCTCAAACTGTATATATCTTACTCAGTTCTTTGTGAAGCTGTGGAGTAAAATAATTTTTAAGGGAAAATATATATTAAGACCGGCTCGGTCTTCACGTAATATGAAAAGTGTTTGATGGGTTTCTTAAAGTTACCTCCTGCACAGACGATATAGTACGAGAATTTACATAGTTTATTTTTAGATTAAAATATTGAAAGATTAAAATTTTAAGATTAAAATATTGAAAGAATGATTAAAAAAAATATTTCCTATTTTGTTATCTCAGTTACTTATTTACACATATATCTGTATTACACTAGTGCGATTGGACAAAATTGAGCCTTAGTTCTTTAGCACTTTGCAGTAATGTGCCTTGTTTTTAATTAGACGGAAAGTGGAATAATCATAAAGGTATAGTATCTCTAATCTAGAGAGATTAACTAAGGTTTATGCTTATTTATTGTCCGTCCATAGAATGATAAATCTTAGATCAAGCCACTTTAAAAGTTATTCGTTTCTAAAACAAAATGAGGTATTGTAAAATTCTCCAATTACAACCTATCTTCATGACCGGAAAGTAGAGTCCGTTCTTTTTATAAATTACAGAAAATGAGTAGAGTATTATAATTGAACAATGAAATTGAAATAAATTATATAATAATCATAATTTTAAAGTTTAATTTAAATGTTGAAATCCGTTAAGTCCCGTGAAACTCAAAATAATTTTTCGAATTAAATGTTTTAGAGCGTTGTACGAAATCGAGATTAGGTGTTAGCGACGGGTAAATTATTCATAGGCTTTTAATTCAAACATCGACATATTTCCATTGAAATTCCTTCATCAAGTTTTAGGACGAGCTGAACTAATATAAAATTTATTTAAATTCTATACAATGTCAAATTCTAACAAACATTGCCGGATTTGAACCCGCATCTCTCATATATAATCCACTTTAAAATACTTTCCAAGGGTTTTAACCTTACATATGAGGGCTTAGTAGTAGTTGTATGTAAATTATTACATAATTAAGCCGAGAATGGAGCGTCAAAAGACTAATTTTTTTTGCACCCACATACGCTTTTTAGGTGTGCAGGGAGACCTAAGACATTAATTACTGGGCGCCGGAACTTAATGCCACAGAGATTAATCAGACTACATAATAACTTCAACTCGTATAAAAAAAATTATATAAATTTTGCGTATACTATTAAATGTTGATTAATTTACTTGAAATTTATGTATGTCTCGGGTATATAGCTAAAAGAGCATTTATAGAACAATTAGTATGTAGTTTTATTAAATAAAATTGAACTTTTGTCCCATTCTCTGTATTTAGATAACACTACGGATGATAAAACTAATACAGGTAAAGTCTCAAAAGGGGTCTTCATGATTGACATTATATGATCTAAAGCAACGTTCAGTTGGCAACAGCGACCCTTGAACGGTTTTCAAGAGGCGCAGGTTTGAATCCAGCTACGTTAAAATTTTTATACGTTTTCTAAATATGTCTCTTTCAATTAAATGTTAAAAAAAGGCAACCCTCCCTAACAACCTCGTAATGGAACTCGTACTTAAAACACTTTTAAAGCACCCGCCTAATACTATCTGAAATTACTTTGGAACAAAAAATGGACTTACAAAAGTGGCGAAAGTAATGTGATTTCTTTCAAGAAATATTTCTTTGCAGATTTTTTTACTAATAGAAGCCCATAAGAAACAATTGAGCTAGATGTGTCCATCACCCTAAATCACTATTTATGATGAAAATAATTTTGAATCGAGAGGGTTTTCATCCACAATATTCAAATACAATCCAGCAGTTGAATTTGAACAAAATAAATTGAAGTTTCCCAATTAATATTACGACAAATATGGCGTTGACTGTGGGAGTGACCCAGTGGGAGTCGGCTGGCACGTGACTGACTCGAGATGAAGGTCGTTTTCTATCTCATAACTGAGACATTATTTAAAATGTTTTTTCTATATAATTATCTAAAGTGTGCATTGAGTTGTGTGCATGTCATTTCGACAAAAAAATTGATCTGTAAAATTGGATAAATGACTAAAGAAAAAAATATAAAAATGGTAAGATGTAAAAAGAACAATAAACTGACTAAATGGTCTCAGAGGAGATTTTCAAGAGCTTGTTTAGAAACCTTTTATGTAAATAAAATGTGAAAATGTATTTAAATTGTATTGTCCGTCCTCGTAGGACATAAATTTTACATGGCCACACTATTGCTTCGGGACGCTAAATTCCTGTACCTGGACAATGTATGACAACATGAGATGAGTCCTCGGTTCGATCTCCACTCGGGAAATATTTAAAATATATAAGTTGCCGCTGCCTGGCAACATAGAGCGCAACGATGAAATGCGATAAAAAAATATCTTTGAAAGTGGCTATATATTGGGTACTTTTCACGGCAGCGACCGACGACATGGCGTTCTACACCTCGGTTCTCTTTCTTGATTCCACAAAAGCTACAAAATAAGTTAAGGGACGTTAAAAAAGCTTTTTCCATTCTGAAAAAATAGTGGATGTGAAAAAAAGGGGAAAAACTAATCGGACTGGAGACATCAAGGGTACTGATGTCTGGTTTCAGGACCCCCTGTTTTCCCACTTAACATAAATTTGTAGATGGAGGCGATATTCTAATAATATTGTATTAGTTTTAAATTACCTGAAAACACGGATAAAATGAAATTTAATAAAAAATTAAACCTAACTAGATCGATTTATCGCCCTAGAAATCCAAAATCGTTTGCCGTTTCCATGAGAATTGCTCGTTATTAGGAACGAAAAAACTATCGTGAAGTAATCTCACCCCGACTCTCCTGTCCCTGTGTCTCCATACATATATATTATAAGTAAGAGTATGTTTATTGAATTGAATAGTACCAACAAGCGTTCATCGGAGTAAAAACTTCATATATGATACTTTCTATTGCCGCAATTAATCTTACGGAAGCGAAGAAATGAAAATAACTTAAATATGATCATTCCCCACAGAAGGAATCGAACCTATCGTAGTATATTCTAAAACAAGACAAACAATCATCGATATGGGGTTTTTTTTTTCAATATGGCGCACATTTGTCTCTCCGGGTTGTCAGAGATTCATCTTTAAGATGATTAAGCAGCATCTTATCGTATATTTATTACTGCAAAATAACTATAGATCGCTATCTAACTATCGCTATCACTATCGCTATCTAGCTATTGGGACCAAACTTTTTGTAACTTAGATACGCTTATCTAAGTTACAAAAAGTTTGGTCCCGCTTCCAGTCAATAGTACCGCATACACTGTTACATTCGCCCTTTTTATCTCCGTTTTCCACACATTGCACAATTACGGAGACTGTTCCCAAATCTCGCATTACTAGAAATTTAAAAAATATTCCGTACCAGTTTTTTCTATTGTTGGTTGGTCACGTTTAAATAAAACATTTTTCCTTCAGCGTGAGTTGTTTCATAATGTTGCGATGTGATTGTAAATAGCTTAGATACATTTATCGCAGTAGTAGTTTAATTTTAACAGGTGTATATTCAAATCCAATAAAAACAAAGATTATGAAAACGTTATATATGTTTTAAAATCTCATTAAGAGTTTTGGAAGAAAGATCGGGTTTAATTAATACTGGGTTCGAAATTTTCATGCAGAACTTCTCTTTATGATATTTTTTGTACTATATTAATTTATTGATTTATTACATCGCCCATTTAATATTTACATACAGTCTTCCTTGCCTTGTACCTTGTACCTTATACATGTACCTGTACTCATTGCTCGATGCTCAATTTACAAATATCAAAAGCACAAAAGACTGAAGGCAATGAAGGCACTTTGACTGCAAAAGCCAGCGCTCGCAAAACGAACTTGCTTATTTTCATAATTGCTTCGCATTCGTCATTGATAACGAACGACTAACAACGGACGTATGCTTCCATACGACATACAAAGAGCCACATCTTATTAGACCTAGCGTTTTATCCTTTATTTCTACGTAAAATGCTATTTTTATAAATATGTAAAACCAAAATTTATTTCATTCTTCATTTCTAAGTATTTTGGTGATCCATTTCAATAATAATTTATTTATTTATTTTGATAATTTTTAGTGGCAAAATTTATTGGTAAAATTTATCTAATACGATCGAAATATAGTTTCGTAATTATTCTCTAGTATGGCTTTGAAGCCGGCACGATTAGGTAAGTGCTATTTAAATTCATTTGCAATTTACAAAGGAAGTGGGGACATAGGTCGTCTCTCCGTCAATTTCCTTACGCCTGTATAATTCCGATATCTCGATACAAAATCTCTTGAATCTCTGCCAGCCTTTTGTCCATGTTACATACATATGGGAAATCAAAGCTTCTGACCTCACAATGCGTTCTACGATGTTAGTTAGTTTATAAATGAATGTGAAACCGTATTTCGTCTCGATTTGGGGCGGAAAGCAGAAAATAAAAAGTCTTGACACTGGTTTTCTTCTGAATTCTAACTTCTTCTGAATATTAATAATTCATTTGAATATTAATAAATATTATCTGAATATTAATAATTCTTTGAAAAATATGGGTGTGTACGTGTGTATACGAATCGACTCCACTGGTTGGATTCGATTTTTAATTAGTTTGTTTTGTTCATAATGTATACATTTAAAATAATTTTCACTTAGACAATGTGCTATCTATCATACAATATGACACAAACAGGTGTCAATAAACGTACGTATGCTATGGCAGTTGTGTGAGAATATTTGTGTGTATGAGTTCGTGTGTTTCTGTAAATTTTTGTTTATTTTAAATAAAGAACACTTTTCAATTTAAAGCTAAGGTGATACACTAGGTGCAGAGCTCAAGGCTTCAATGAATTTAATATTAGATTATCTGTAACTTTAATAAACGAAAGGCAAAATACAACCGTTCTGAGTCCTGAGCTCTCGTAATTTCCCGTAATTACATATTTCATGAAGTTGGTCCAATTATTTCAAATGTCGCCTGAAATTATCTGAAGAATTGAATCTCAGTTATTTCTTACTTGGCTTTCAATACTCTGTATAATGATTATCGTTTATATAATACTTGTCATTATTTTATGTCGTGTTGGAAGATGCCCAGTGATAGAATCCTTTTTTTTAATTCATGCGTTTGCTTGAACTTACGACCATAGCGTTCAGTCAGATCTTTATTAAATATTAATGCTAAAAAAATTTAAAGCATTAAAAAGTATCTAGACATTGAACGGTTTTCAAAAGGCGCTTCAAATATGTCATGTAAATTTCTAAATATGTCTTTTTCAATTTCCTTAGTGTGCGAATAACACTTTAAAAAATGTTTTAAAAAAAAAAGTATCTAGTTATATGATTTCTTGTTTACAGACTCTATATTCATTTTAACGATACGATACGATGTGTCTAGCATTTTTATACCAACAACGGCTTACATCTCGTTAATAGACGACTTAAACAAAACGTACGTTCAGAAATGTAAAGCCCACAAACACCTACTGTACAGAGTACAGTGAATATTGTCCAATGCGCATATTACTCTAACGACTGAAGTATTTCGTAGCTCCAATAATTTGGGGCATCCAATTCACGGTTGAATGCGGTTTGGAGTTGCCTGTCAGTCGAGTCACTCAGCGATGTATGCAATATGCATGCTATGAGTAGCATGCATATTATATCTTTTTAGGCTCAGAAACGGTGTGTGATAATTGATTTATAAATAAACTAGCCATTTCCTATTACATTGTTTGGGTCGTGAGTTTACTTTAGAAATAGGCTCAGAGTGAAATTATGAAATGTAAATTTTAGACTAATAACGATATCATTTAAATAGTAAAAACTTACTAATAAGAAATAATAAAACTATAGAAAAATAAACAGTAATATTAATTGTCTTAAATGTGTCGTTTAAACGTCCGTACTCTAATGGCCTTAAACAAAGAGTAAAATAATTCTATCTGGTTTTTAGACTTACAATAAATCACTTAATAAATTTAGTTTTTGAAAATAAATCTATTATCTACGACCCAAAGTTATTTAACTTTTGAAATACGTACACACCACTAAATTTTATATGTTCTGCCTTGAATTTTCAAAACAACTCTCATTGTTAAAAAGTGTTATTATTTGTTTCATTGGTCGCCCTATTTTTACTATTAAATGTTATATTTTTGAAGCCTTAAAAGGCTCATTAAATCTACTATTTCATAGATAAACACATTTCAACGGCTGTTGAAAGGCCCGTCCGTGTCTGTATTGTGGTCGCGCCACGTCACTACTTCCTGCAATTCATTTGCGGATGTTCAATGCAATCATATTGACATTTGCAATTGGAAAATTCATTTTGTATAATAAATTACACGCAGTTACAGTGGACAATGGATGTAATATTCAGAAGAAGCGGAAAGCGGAAGCGGAATATGTCTGATAATTGTGAATTAACGTATAGTTTCTATGATCATAGTGATATGTAAAGTGTAAAGTGGATGCGGTAAAACTATACAAATATACATACAATTCGTAAAATAGCCAGAATATGCTTGATTGCACTATATAGATGATATAATTAGTGTAAATGTACTATAAGACAAAAAAATATACATCCTCATTCTACAGAACTTTTTCTTCAAATTACATGCAATTTGGAAGTCAATTGCAATTTAAGGTTCAATTCAACTAACGTTGCAGCGAACAAATGTTACTATTTAAAAAAAAATAGAGTTTTAGCTATAAAACCCGGTCCGTTGAGATTTAAGAGTGTTTGTTATTATACGTGGAAGTTCCGATGCAAACGATTCATTTATGTTAAATTTGTAGTTTGTATTTCAATTTGAAATCATAAAAAAAATTGTATAATTGCCCCCATTGCGGCGGTAATGGGAATTGTCTGTAATTGATAGGTATTGCTTTCTAATAAGTTATTCTACTTGGGTGATTATATTTATTTACAATAACCTCGGTTTGGATAGTAATTAATGCATTGGGTTTCTTTTTGAATTCAATTGGAAACACTCGGTCGGGTTTGTATTTGTATGTATGAATTATAGTCACCCATCGCTTTATAAAACTAAATCGAGTTACCTCCATTCGTTCCAGCTGCTTGAGGTAACGGAATTTGCGCAAAAGAAAATATATTTATAAAAAGTGGCGAAGAGGAAAAATGTTTAAGTAAAAAGATTTTTTTTTCAATAATAAAAAGATGAACAATTACAAGATAGGATTGCCTTTTGATCTTTGTTATTTTGCTCTTTCGATCTTGTTTTCATTGGTTGTTTTAATGAAACAAATCGAATAGCCAGCACATTGTTGTTTCGATTCTTTTTAAACGAGCTTGTGTGATTATGTATCTAGACAAAGAACTGGAAAATAATCGTACAATATATATATTTTTTAACATTTTTTAAAGTGTTATTCCCACACTAAGGAAATTGAAAAAGACATTTCGAAAACGTATAAAAATTTGAACGCAGCGGGATTTAAACCTGCTCTTGAGTACCGTTCAAGCGCTCTGTCCACTAAGCCATGCGTTCTACATCCAGCTACGTTGAAATTCTTATACGCTTATTACAATTACGCGGGTTCTATATATATGTCTTTAACATACAATATAGTATATTCTAAAGAAATAAATACATAATTATTAGAGAACGCTTCTTAGTGCTAATAATGACAGATATTTTCATATTACAAAGTATTTTCTTAGTATTTAAGCATTTTTGTGTCAGAATAACTACTTCGCGTACGGAATTTGTTATCCTTATAAAATTTTATTTCATAAAAATACTGTAAAAAAATATATTTTTATGTATTATTATTCAAAGTACAGTTGTACTAAAATGAAAATAATATTTTTTACAAACCGGGTGTTTTTGAGTGACTTTCTATTTTATGGTAATATACACCAAAATATTTCACTATTGAGGTTATCGTTGCACAGTCCGACTGTACACGCGATGGTTTTGGGTTCACATTTAAAACCAATAACTTCTCCATCCTGGTGACGCCATTCAGCAATTCAGCATGCAATGTTGTGGATTCCGCCAGAAAGTAGAGTGAGTGTGTGAGTGAGTAAAGGTGTTTCCGGTTATTTCAATACATTACATATCACCAATTAAGATAATGGCAAGTATGGAATAACAGATGCCTCTTGCCTTTGCAGATTGCCTCTTTGCAGATTGCCTCTTTAAACACAAGCTTACATCTTGTATGGCGATGAAATATTTTTATCGGCCGTTTTCCTAAGCCCTTTTCCATTAAACAGAAACATTTATAGTACCAATATGTGAGCTGAAGTTATGAACGGCCCTATAATAGAATTATTTATGGAGGCGACGGTCGACCGGCTAAATCCACAGTCGGTACAAAGTTTACAATGAATATTAAGTTATTGTAACCAAGCTTGGTCGTCGATTCGACATTGGTTCAATTATTTTGAAAATTAAGCTTAATAAAATATAAATATACCATACGCTTATGAAAGCGTTGTAGTTTGACAAAGATTGCGAATTCAAGTCACATGTGGGGGAAAAGTTATATTAAAATAGTTCTATTTTCCTAATCTGGTTAAAAAAGTTTGTGTTTTAGTGGCAACCACTTTATAAATAAAAAGGGACTGTATGGCTTTGGTAAGACAAAAAGCGGCGCAAAGTTCCGACTTAATAAGCAATGTCTCGAAATTAGACAACAAGTTTAGAAGTGAGGGTCTTAGCACTTGATTCTTTGTAGCTATCCTGTTTTTTTGCGAGAGATGCGTGTTTATCTCCAGAAGTGTCCAGGTTCTACTATTGTTTATTATAAGTATTTAGTATGAGAAACTGTTGTGTTTTGGATCAGTATTGAAATATATATATTTTTAACATTTTTTAAAGTGTTAATCGCACACTTAGGAAAACTAGAACGGTTTTCAAATCCCGCTGCGTTCAAATTTTTATACGTTTTCTAAATTTAAGTCTTTTTTTTTAAATATATTGTTGGAATTCCAAGCTCTGTGGTGTTCAACTTAATAAAGAATATAATCTAAGTCTATTTTAGATACTTGTATTAAAAATAAAAAATTGAAAAGCTTACAGTATCGCAGTGTCCTCTCATTGTGCTTTCGCCGTGATATCAAACAATGGGAATGTGAGAGAATAGCTGAATAGCTTATATTTATGGGGCCATCCGATCTGTTATTTGCATTCGTTTTAAAGTTGATTCATGGATACTAATCATTTAAGCTGCGGCCACGAACTTTTGTTAAGCGTTCTTCTTTAAGCGTTTATTCTTTTATACTTAGTGTATATGCACGTATGTCTTGCATCTATTTTCACAGAAAGCGGCGTTTATTTTCGTCATCCATCACGTGATGTCTTTAAAATGGGTAGTGAGTAGAGAGTGGAATCGAATGAAATGATATTTTAATTAATATAAGAAAAATGTACAATATGTATAGAAATCTTGTTGTCTATATTAGGCTTATATTCAGGCACCTTGTGAAAAATCACTTTCCCTTGACCAGGAAATATTAAAAATTCGGACGATGGAACACAATACCGCTTTCTATGACCCATTCGTAGTTTGCTCTATAACAGTGTTTTGTAAAATGGTAACTGAATTACTATTTTAGAGACTCTGTTTCCTGCTAAACGATGCGTCTCATAATGCTAGGTGTTGCTCTGAAAGTACAGGCTATTTTTTTTTCTTTTTCTTCCACTTTATATTAAATGAGATTATCGCAGCACAGTGGGTAATCACCTGCCTGTAATCATGATTAGTTGTGGGTTCGATTCCCATAAGGTGGAATGAGCAATTTAATGATTTTCTCTTATAACGGCAACGTCTCGAACTCGGACATAAAATGAAGAACGGAGTGTTTTGCCACTTGTTTTGCTTGATTGTGAATGAAACATTTTTGTATTTCACGTGTGAAGTACAGTGTACTATATAAATTTTCTATGATTTAGTTTTGTTATGGATTATATTTTCGCGATAATCTCAATATATGCGTGGCGAAGCATGAAAAACAACAGTGTTTTTTTGAAAGCTGGTCATGAATGATGGAGATGAGCTGAACGCTACCGTGTAGGAGTTGCGTGGGTGGCACGGCAACTGAAAAGCGATTCCCTTTGCGACCACAAACTATAAATGGATTTAAAAAAATTGACATTTCCATTTGAAAGTTCTATGAAATAAAAAAAACTTAAATTAAATTTCCAAAAATTTATCAATTATTTTCAATAATTCATTTCACGTTTCTTTTTCGATAAATAACACAATTTAAATAAAAGAAGCTTTGAAATATTTGTCGTATTAATAAATTTGTTTGTAAATGCGAAGAAATGTAAACAGATGCAAATCATTCTCCCGAGTGGGAATCGAACCCACAACCAATTGCGTTTACAGGGCTCGATGAGTTTGATGAAGTACAGATTCAAATCATGCCATTTAACAACCAATTTCTGATTTTGTTCTAAAAGTAAAGTGGCATCGGCAAGTTCGTTACATACTTGGAAATATAAAAGCTATTCATAATATTTTTAAAGAGGGTGTAAAGCTTTTCTTGTTTTAGGATGTTACTTTCAACTTCGGCATCTAATTAAATAAGCTCTTCATAAGCTCTTCTCTGCTTATATTGTAAGGACTGAAGTTTCATGGAACGTCAAACATTCAATTAAATTCAATTAAAACCAAAAATATGACAATTTTATTTAATCAATTGTTTTTTTTTTATTTCTATATACATTAATTATGCCTGCCACTTTTCTTGTCAGATCAAAAAGTAATTTAAGTACCAGCTTGCTGTACATAAACTGAGTCGTAAATCTTATGAGTCGTACGTACACGATTTCAAAAGTATAAACTATCTAGAAGTTTTTCTGAACGGTAAAATGGCCAAAGTCGACGCCGAGTGGGGTGAATAATTTTGTTGAATCTAGGATTTGGAAATCAATGAAACGGAGGGACGAAAAAAATATATTTGCATTATTACTTTTTTATTATCTTAATATTATAAAAAAGTCCTTTATTTTTTTCTATAGTCTCTTTAATTTTTAATTTTCACGCCATGTGTCCTGACACAAATAAATCTAACTAATAAAGTGTTATAGCAATATTTGAATGAGAATATTATCATTGAGAATAAATCATGAACCCAACAATATTGAAGTCTCAATCCCATCACACCAGAGAGCAAGATACAGTCAGCTTATTTTGCAAGAATCCAGGGCAGTACCCGATTCAACTAAGAAATCGTTGGTGGTAGTTTGAGATAAAAATTGTATCAAATGACAGACAAGTGCCACCTCAGTCTACCTGTGACCACGGACTACTGTAAAGTGTTCGAAACGTCGGGTTTTAAAATGTATTTTCGAATACCAAAATTAAACGCGATTAATCCGGTTAAAATAGTTTCATTTCATAATGTGTAATAATCGTGAAAATCAAGAACTTATTAAATATATATATATATATTTAAAAAAAATTACACGAGTAAAAAAGTTGCTTTATTCAATATTTAATTTAAAAGAGTAGCTACGTGACTTTGAACAACTGTGTAACATATTAAAGTTGTCTGAAAATTTTCATCATTTTCTCTGACAACATAAAATTTAAAAAAATTCTGAATTTGACAACTCCTTAGGGATACGTTTTAGGAAAAATGATAACAAGAGTTGATTAATTCAGTTATTACTAAAGCACGAGTCCCGCGGGAGCGCACTGCTCAGCCATGAACTGTAACACTAGAAAAGAAACCCAGAGTAGTGATACCGATAATTTCTGTTTACCGGTTACCAATAATTTCTGTTTTATCAAAATGGACGCTATTGTAGAAGTGCCTTATTGATTGTGGTTTCTTTCAATCTTACTAGTGTACATTTTTATCTGTTAAATGTTTTTGTGTAGAGTTAGATTTATAACGCACAATACGCTTCGTATTCGAAAACTGGAAAATAAAGTGATTTATCTAACCTCTCACTGCTGGCAAGTTAGTAATTAAAAAAGACATATTTAGAAAACGTATAAAAATTTGAACGCGCGCCTCTTGAAAACCGTTCAAGCGCTCTGACCGCTAAGCCTTGCGTTCTACATCCAGCCACGTCGAAATTTTTATACGCTTATTACAACTTATATTTGTTAAAAAAGTTAGTAATTAATGAGTATGTCTTATTATCCACAACTTAGCTCAGCGTAATAGCGAAGTTAGGTTAGCTACTTCTTATTTTTCATTAGGACCCCTTACAATTATGGCTTCGGAATAATTATTTAGTTTCAATTTTCTTCATACAAAAGGTTACACTCGGTAAGAAAAGAAATGCATAATTCGTCTAGGTAAATGCAAGATCTCAGAATATTAAATATAGAAGTTTAATATGTGGTATAATTGCTGCTATAAAGTGGGGACACAAGGCATCTGGTTTCAGTATTTTTCACAATTAAGATATGAAACAAAATGTCTGAATTTAAGATATTGTGAGGGTGTCGTTAAATGCAACATTTGTTCTGTTTCTATTTTAATATTGATCTTTAATTTCCAGAAAATGCAAAAATAACCCATTTTCAAATCTATCGTATATTTTTATATCTTTCATTTCAATACGACGTTTTCATTCCACGGTACGGTGTTCCACACCCTTCTTACCTATTTTCCACGAGGTCCTCTTCTAATATCGACACTGCTTCCGAAGGTCTATTAAAAATGTATTGAAGCACTTACTAGATTATTATTTGGAGGACTATGATATTAAATTCTATACTGGACACTTGATCAATTTGTGAGACGAAGCTTATTTATAATGTGCTAAATGTTTATATAAAACCGACAAAATACGTATGTATGTTCGATTTTTGATTTAACTTCTATTTACTTGACTGTCACTGTTCTGATTAATGGAAGGCGGATTTCTTATGGTTTCGGTTACAATAATAAATAAATAACGTATAGACATGTCTACTCTACTTGTACTATTTATATGGGGCTTTCAAAATCCACGTCAATTCTGTAGGAACGATTTGGGTTAAGTCGCTGACATCTGTCAGTTGTGAATGTGCAAATAAAAATATTAATATCAATTCATATTAATGTGTAGATAAATTATATTTAAACAATCTTTGCGCAGTTTCCGCTTTCGTGGTATACGTGCAGAGGGGGGAAGGGGGGATGAGAGTGGAAGAGAGAGAGGGTCTAGTGACGCGTCAATCTTATGAATCGTGGTTAAACTTTATATAGAAAAGGAGTTCAGAAAGCCAATTTTTGTTATAATTATGCTTCAGACTCTCCGTTCTCCACTTTTCGCCCGAAATTGAGACTTTGTGTGTTAAGTGGCGGAGTTCAACGCCGCGCTTTGTGTTTATCATTTTACTTTACCTAATATTCTTTTGAAAATCACAAAAACAATGGCTCGTGATAACATGACATACATCCCTTCCATACAATTATTCATATTTACATAATTATATAAATTGAATGACGACTGCGGATATCGCTTTTGAGACTCTTGTTCCTTATTAATTGGTCTTCAGAGGAAAGTTTAAAGTTTGTACATATATTATCAATTTTAACAGGTATTTCGATTAATACCTGTTACCTGTTACGATGTACAATCGTCAAAATATCGCGATATTTTCTATCTAACTTAAGCAAAGTATTGTCAAAATTGTAATTGATGACGAATAAACTTATATTAATATACACATTTAAAATGAGAAGCGTACATTAAAAGAACAACGCTGTAAAGCATTTATTTTAGATTTACAAAGAACTCTTAACTGCGCCGCATTCTTCACCAACAGTTAATTAAATCATATGTGCGAATACAAGACACAGCGCCACGTTGAATTGTAAAACTGTTTGGGCAGAAATCGAAAAATAGAGTGTCTTGTCTCTTGAGACTACATTTTCCTTGTTATAGTTAAATTTAAATAGTAACATAATTTTGTTAACATTTTTTAAAGTGTTATTCCCACACTTAGGAAATTGAAATAAAAATTTGAACGCAGCGGGATTTGAACCCGCGCCTCTTGAAAACCGTTCAAGCGCTCTGACCGCTAAGCCATGCGTCCCACCTCCAGCTACGTTGAAATTTAAGTGTCATTTTCGTCATACATAAATCAATATATTATAGTAGAGAGTATAAATTTAATATTTTATATAATTTTTATATATATATATATGTGGCCAAAACGTATCACGGCATTAGAGGAATCGTGTCTTATAATTTGAGTGTACCGATAATTTATACTAACGTGGCATTTGAATAAGTGTTACAGTCAATATAGTACACCTGTATACTCCCACTGGAGTTATAAAGCGTTTTTCACAGATCTTAATCATTTTTTTGTATTGCTGAGGTAACTTTCTTGGCAAGCTTTCAAGTTCAAAAAGACGTGTTCGCGAGGCGACATATCAAAATGATTTCAAAGATAAACAAGCTTAATATTATTTTGTGTCTATTAAATCATTGTTTATGGTCGTGTTCCTTGCCTTGCGTGTCTTCGTAGAGTTGTTGAGTGACACAGCGGTTTTTGTGAGTGAGAGAGACTTATAGTTCGTTACGCTTACATTTTATACTAGCTGATGCCATCAATTTCATATGTATGGAATTAAAGACTAGTTTTATTCATCCCCAGTTGACATTAATATTTGGATCTAAAAACATAAAAAATGTTCTAGAGAGAGAGAATAGAATCTACTACCATCGCGTTTACTTAGTATGTTTGTCAGATGTTTTTTTAATGCGCCGCGTTGGCCTTGATTGAACTGTCAATCATTTGTATTTGTCAATGGAAATAGTTTAGCTGTGTTATGAAAATAGTTGTGGATCCTCATCGGTTTTCCAGATTTTAAAATTCTCTTATATCAATGGGAAATGCCCTACAAGAACTTATAGTTTAGCAATATTTACATGGGTGTTTATCAAAATTTTTTATTTGTCAATTTTCAGTTGTTAGTTGTTGGTTCGAAATCAATTAAACTTTTAAAAGAACAAAAGCTATACACAACAGATTTTACTACAGTTTTCACTTCACTAAGGTTTATCATGAAAACATTCCAATTAAGTATTTGTTTATACAAAAGAGACAAATTTCATACGTCAAAACAACGATTACCGAGCGCTTACATTTCGAGCGCCTGGCTGTATGAGTTACATCAAAATAATATACAAAATGTCCGCGATAGCATATCTATCTCCTAAGGTTAACCTCACAGTTATAATTTTTATCTCAAAATAATTATTGAAAAATGTTACTTTATATTCATATCGATCTAAATTGTCATTTATTTTTTTCATTTAAATGAGTACTTTAGAAGTTATTACAGATTTAAAATTACACGCAACCAAAACAATTCCATGAACAAGACTTAACTCAATTCTAATTTTCTAAAGATGGCTTTGTTATGACATTATAATTTTGGTATCCAGATTTATACTGTATATATTTTTTTAACATTTTTTAAAGTGTTATTCACACACTTAGGAAATTGAAAAAGACATATATATATAAATTTGAAATTCAAAGACATATTATATTATATTGAAAAAAGGCACCTCTTAAAAGAGGCGCGGGTTCAAATTCCATTGCGTTCAAATTTTTTATACCTTTTCTAAATATTTTTTTTTATACTGTATTGTTCAGTATTAGGATTCAGAAATTGAAAGCAAAGGCATTTATGATTTAATTAGAACGCGAGTCGGCGAACATACCAAATAGCTACAGTTGTAGTTGTTCGCTGGCGATATCAGCTACATCTAACTCACTAATCAGAAATAAATAGAGTACATTTTCCTTAAGTTTCAATTAAAACATATTTTAAAATGCAAATGCAAAATGTAGAAATACAAAAAAATACACGCTTAAAAAAGTCATAAGTCTGCTCAGCCAGGTGACAAGGGACACTAACAAGCTTCTGCTTGTTGGATCGTTGACTTTCTCTAACTGAACTCATCTATACTAAATTGTATACATTTGTATCTCTTCAAACTCAACTATTATAGACAAGGTGCATTTAATTCCTGGAGAGCAAATAACCATATGTATATATTTTGTATCTTCATATATATTGAAGCAGGTGCGTCTTCGCTATAAGTATGGTTTTAATTACGTTTATTTCAATTATATTAAATATGTTTTTATTTTTAAAAAAATACATAGAAATAGATTAAACTAAAAGACGGACCTACCAAAATGTACCACCGAAGGTTAAGATGTTAATTTTAAATTAATATTAAAGAGTTTTTCTCCAAAAACCCGTTCAGTGAGATATTTTCCACGGCAATTAGCTCCAATAATGACGCTTAAGACAGTCGTTGGCAGACGAAGTGTAAGGGCGCTCTCGTAGAAAGTGGCTCTTTACTCTTACATTAAAGGCACTTAAGTTATATGCGACGGAAAATGTTAGTGATACTAATATTATCTTTGTTAATATAATCTTAATATATTTTTTTAATTATGCACCATTGACCAGGTACGGCACTAAACCCGCGGTGATCCACCAATCTACTCTAAATGAGTCAGAAAGAGGAGAAAAGTGTGTTGTGACGTATGCCTTAATGTATAAAACAAAAAAAATAGAATTTCTAACTTTACAATCTCTATACTTAGTTTTGCCATAAATATTATTACAAAAAGAACAACATTTTTACTTCTTCTGTTCTCTTTATCATCTCACTCCAAATGAAGTTAAAATTAATATCACAAAATATTGTACAATTTATTAGTGCCAAAATATAAAAAAAACACAATAAATAATCATACAAAAATGACAGATTCCAAATTCAAAAGTTAATATTTTGTTTGTTTTTAATTATCGAAATATTTGTGGCCAGAATACATCGGCCAAATTTGTCACGTGCTTATTATTTTGATAATGCATATTCAGCAAACATTCAGAAAATATTGTAAATTAAACATTCTATTCTATGACTATTATTTTTTAACATTTTTTAAAGTGTTATTCGCACACTAAGGAAATTGAAAAAGACATATTTAGAAAACTTGCTAACAACAAATATATGTTGTAATAAGCGTATAAGAATTTCGACGTAGCTGGATGTAGAACGCATAGCTTAGCGGTCAGAGCGCTTGAACGGTTTTCAAGAGGCGCGATTCAAATCCCACTGCGTTCAAATTTTTATACGTTTTCTAAATATGTATTTTTATATGACTATTGTTTTAATGTTCTGTGCAATACTAGTATATACTCGTACGTACTCGTGTGTAATTGAAGATCGGTCTATCACTCACTCGACACGAGTCGCGAGATCGCACGAGATCAATCTGCGTCTAAGCTAAATAACTTCTGATATTTATTTCATTGTACAATCGAGAGATTTGTCTTTTGTCGAGATAGCTTTTAAAATATCCCATTACAGTGGGAAATGGCGCTGATTGATATTGTATAATTTGTGTAGCTTATCTTCGCATTGAGATTTCTTACCGCAGCTCCATGTATTTACGCTTTATTTAAATTAAGATATTTGTCTACTTTTGTATGAATCTAATGTGAATAATACGATATTACTAGCTGTAACCTGTGGCTTCGTTCGCGTGGCCAAAAGGGCTTTAAAAATGTATGCCTTTCTGGTGCAAGGATCAATGAGTAACTCTCCTACAATTAAGAAATACAAAGGAACGTTTGGGTAGAGACTATTCATAAGTGAAATTTGTCTTTTAAATTGCTGTATTATTTTTGATTTATTTTAAACATTTTTTTAAGTTATTCGCACACGTATGAAATTTAAAAATACATATTTAGAAAACGTATAAAAATTTGAACGCGGCGGGATTTGAACCCACAGTGCTTGAATAACAATTTTATCGAGGCTGGATGTAGAACGCATGGCTTAGCGGTCAGAGCGCTTGAAAGGTTTTCAAGAGGCACGGGTTCAAATCACGCTGCGTTCAAATTTTTGTACGTTTTCTTAAAATGTCTTTTTCAATGAACATTCAGTTAATCATTTCATGTGTACTTTACGTGAATGAGTCTTCCTGGGCGAGTGTGTTCCGTTCGCTCTGGGCGAGTGAATTGTATGTATATATCATTCATCCTTCTTGGTTAAGATTTAGTAGTAATTCAAAGAAAGAGTCGAAGAGTCGAGGTATAACTCCGGAGGAAGCAACGGCCACAGCATTGTCTTAATTGCTCCAGGGGCATTTAGAAGGAAAACAACAAAATACATGAATGCAATGAAATTAATGAAACTTAAAAGAATAATCATGAATATATTTTAAAATCTATACGAATAAAGCAAATTACATATTTTCTACTAGAAGACTTTTTTTTTTGCACTTAAAACTACCGAAAAATCCCACACCTAATGACTTATACACCAACTTAATAAAAAAAGGTACACAACGAGAAAACTTAAATTATTATACCTTAAAACATATACGAATAAAATAGTCTAAGTATTTATATATTAAAGGATCAATAAATTAAAATACTCAATATACAATTTGTATATTTCGTAAGCTAAACTCGATAATTACACTCCTATAATTGACTTCTCCTATAATTGAACTGATTCTTCAAGAAACGTGTCGTGTTCAGAGGACGGATTGTATGAACGTTATTAATGGCTTCCATATCTTAATCAAGCTTAATCAGGAAGCCAATTGATAAAGATTTATATTTTTAACTTCAAAAATGAACACTTACATACAAATTGTCAACTCCTAATCGATGACATAGAAGTTTGTTTATTTTTAATCAATTACCCAGAAATAAAATTTCATACTTGTAACTTTAAAACTGACGAACTTACATACAAGCTTTCAACCCCTTTTTCGTGCTCTTAGGGGTTGAATTTCCAAAAATCCTTTCTTAGTAAGCGTTTACGCCTTAAAATGAACCTACTCACTAAAAGTCATGCGTCGAAATTCAATAGTTTCCGCTTGGCGATGGTAAATGAGTCTGTCAATGAAACAGGGAAAGCTATTTTGTATATATATAGATTAAAAGCTACCTGACCTCCTTTACATAAGCCCAGTACATTTCGATCAATTGAATTACCGTCAATGACTATTGAAAGACCTCTTTGCTATAAGCTCAAAGCTCTTGTCACACGTCAGGTCACAAGGACACCGACTTTTTGGAGCTTTTATATTTCATTTGAAATATACAATTGGCTCCTTTATTTGTCCAAATTATGTAAATTCTCTTGGAATCATAAAATCATTTTGTACATAATATATGGAAGCGTTATAAGAATAATCTATAATGAACGTAAAATGAATCGTGTTGGAAATTCTATAATAAAATATTTATTTACAAGTTGCGTTGCGTTGAGTATTTCATATGCAATTTTGAAGTACTAACTTTTTATACCAATAGTACTTCAATGTCGACGTACAAATTACTTGTAATACAAATTCAAAGATTAGTTGGGAAGAATTTTAATATTGAGGCCTTTGTGATTCGTGGCGCCTAATTCAGATTTATATATATATATATATATATATATATATATATATATATATATTCTGACGCCGCCCAGACGTGTTAAGGACTGTGTGAGTTAAGAATTATACCAAATGTTTTTTCGCATAACTGTTTGGCAACAACAAAATGCAGTACTGGACACCCGTCAAATATCGCACTTTGTTCAAACATTTAATCTGTAGTGCCTGCTATCAATCAACAGGTAGTCCAGACGACATATTTGCGATAAACAAAAGTGTCGCACGGAGTGCCTCGACACTACCAACTGTGACAGACGTACATCAGAAACATTCGTATATACGTATTTGCTAAATAATGGCGCTCTGAACTTGTCATTGTGCTAACGATGTGAACGCTTGCAGTAACAAATATGTTTTAGATTTGATTATTCATTCATCAATTGTAGCTAGTTGTATTGTAGCTAGCTGACGGGTGCGGATATTTCGCAGACTATCATAATTCAAATGAAAGCATCATATATGGCGTCGAAAGAATTAAGTTACAGATTGCCGTGTATTTCAGATTTTCGTAGAGCTTTTAATATAATAATACCGAATAAAGCTACAAATTGTGTTTGTCAATTTTAAATTAGCAGTTAATTATTTTTTTATGGTTAATTGGAGTATTGAGTTACTAGATTAAATGTAAAAGTATCTTTGAAATATATGGAACCATTTCATACAGACAAAAGCATTGCTTTTTTGTTTTCACTATAATTTGTAAAATTTGAGTTGTTTGCATTGTCAATTTACGTCATAAACCATATTAGGAATCATATATATCAATCTTAGCTCTAGAGCGAGCTTGGCTCTCCCTCGTCTGGCGACGACGTTGTCAGTCAACGCGGTCGTCCGCACGTACGCTCTCAGTTCTTAACATTTCGCTATATATTAAAAAATATTCTATTTCTGTTTATTTTTTACTCTATTTTTTTATACACTTATATTCTTTGTAAATAACTGTTGATTTGATATTGATATATCGTATATAATGTTGGATATTTGAAGTAATATATCTGGAGTAATCTAATCTAGTAAGCAAAAGGTACGTTTTTATTGCGCTAGATTATCATTATAAAGCTAAATAACTATATAACAAATATATATTTTTTTAACTTTTTTAAAGTGTTATTCGCACACTAAAGAAATTGAAAAATACATATTTAGATAATGTATAAAAATTTGAACGCAGCGGGATTTGAACCCGCGCCTCTTGAAAACTTCTTGTTCAATGCAATGCTAACAACAAATATAAGTTGTAATAAGCGTATAAGAATTTCGACGCAGCTAGATGTGGAACGCATGGCTTAGTGGTCAGAGTGCTTGAACGGTTCTCAAGTGGCGCGGGTTCAAGTCCCGTGGCGTTCAAATTTTTATACGTTATTCTAAATATGTCTTTAACTATATAACGATCTTTACAAGACCTCACTGTCCAAGAGATATTTAAATATTTTCTATTTCCAAGTTTAAAAGTAACTTTCAAATTTTACAACAAATATTTCTGTTTTACTGGACACGTGTTTTGTCTTCGCAATAAAATGGAAATATCGGCGAACGGAAATCTGGCTTGTGTTGTTATTAACAATAACTGTGACAGTTCCTGCAATATAATAATTTAATAGTATAATGACTCATGTTACCATAGTATTCTTGGTCTATTCTCGTAAATATTATATAATATTTTGACAGGGTAGCTAGATCAACCGTCCTTTATATTTTCAACATGCTAGGGTTTGGACCGATTTTGTAATTTTTTTTAATATATACGTGTTATTCGCACACTAAGGAAATTGAATAAGACATCTGCAGAAAACGTATATAAATTTCAACGCAGCGGGATTTGAACCCGCGCCTCGTGAACGGTTTTTAAGGTTCAAATCCCGCTGCGTTCAAATTTTTATACGTTTTCCTAAGACACATCTTAATTTCTTATATATACTAATTTAATAATAATCTTAATTTTTCAAAAGATTTTTAACTTTGTCTCGTCGAAAATAATTTATGATTTTCTATGAAAATTAACACAACTACAAAATAATTCGGATCGTCTTAATATTTTAATTTTGAAAATACGACTGACAAGTGTTTATTTCATAGTTTATTACTTAGTATTCTTCATATTTGACTACTTGTAATAGTAAAACTGACTTTGAACATATCAAAATACTTTTGTTCTTATTAAAATTCACTGAATTACAAACTGCCACTCCCGTGTAATTCACTCAGTGAGTGTATGAGGCGCAATGGCAAAGGCGATGACATATGGGGAAATTTATGAGTCGACGCCAAAAAACATTATATTAAAGATATATATCATACAGAATAAATATATACTGATATATACATATGCACCTATAGTGTACTTGTACAAGACGTTTGAAATTAATAAAGAAACTTTTTAATATCATATTGTAATAGTTTTATGCATATATCACAACAGTAGTGTTGGTAGGGACAATGGCGGAAAGTCCAGTCCAAAGTCCAGTTTTGTAATGTGAAAAGAAAATGAATTGTAAATTTACAATTAGTGTGATGAGTATATTCAGTTTCAAGCCACGCGGCCTTTTAATCTAGTTATTGTTTCCTATGAAAATCAATAAAGAATATCCATACATATATTTAAATTGACACTACACGTGTATTATCCTTCCCACACTCGGCTTTGGTCTCGCAACATAAATATTCGTTTGATGGAATCCACCGCTGTTTTTTAAACGCGATAAGAATAAAACAATTGTACTGAGATTTCTGATTAAATGTAAATTGTAATTGCAAAAACTGTCTCGCATAAAATAGGCAATGACGGAACAAAAAAAAGTGTACTCTTTTATTTAAAACATTTTTTACTAAAATGTATGCCAAACACTTTTTTTTTATTAGTATAGCGCTAGGGCGTTTTGGCCTCAGGTCTTTCGGAAGGGGTTTTTTTTTAAAAACAGGAAGATTTTTTTCAGTAAAGCTGGGTAGCCAGAGAATGTAGAGTCAAGACACTCCAATCTCCATTTTCCACCCGAATCAAAGACAATTGTCTTGTTAACTGGTGAATGTCAACGCCTAATTTGTCTTTGTTACAAGAGCGGAAGATCATTGGCCCAAGTGAGAATTGAACCCACAACCACTGCATATACCGGCTCATGTTAGCCTTCAAATCTCATCCATAAATTAATGATCGCATCGCACAACTGTCACCAATAAACCTATACTTATTCTGGCTATAAATAAACAAAATATTACTTTTAAATTTGGAATCTGACATTTTTATATGATTGTTCATTGTGTCTTCTTATTTTCACGCTAATATATTGTAAAATATTTTGTGATCTTAAAATGGCGTGGGGTGAAAAAGGGAACCGAATCTTCAACCGAAAATTCCTCCATATGCTTGGTATTAGTCAATTCTTTGTGCACTGGGCTATTAAAGCTCCTATAGGTACAATGAAAGCTCCTCTGCTTGTGACAGAATAAGATCAGGCCAACCACGTGGTGCTCCAGTATAGTAAAGAATTCTAAGAAATCCTGTACGAAAGCAAAAGAATTTATCTCGGGAGATGAACATAGCACCTAGAACTTAGTCGCGTATTTTCAAAGATAACTTAGTACTTGCAGCCTATAAGAGATGCATTTTGTAACTGATAATTTCAAAAATAATAGGATGGTTAAAACAAAACAGCTACTTAAGCAAAGAGAGGTCACAGAAAAATGTTGTTTATGTATGAGAATATTTTGACAAACAAACTGACTTTATACCGAGAACAACGTGGGCAGTATTTACCTTCAGTGATGGTTTGCTATGAAGGAGTGGCTGAGTCATATTTTTGGGAAAATAACTATCATAACACCGGCACAAGTGTATCAAGATATCATTCTTGGAAGGTAGCTAAGCCCCTTAACAACAGCCCCATGTTCAATAACCAAAAATGGTCTTCTCATCAAGACTCGTTGCCGGGTAATAAAGCTCAATCCACCCATCTTGGTTAGACACGAACGTTCCGGACTCCATCAGAGCTGAAAACTGGCCCTCACTTATTCTGATCTTAATTCACTGGATTATGATACTTGATGCTGGTCAAGCTTATTCTAAACGCCATGATAGTTTGGAGTCACTAAAACAATTCATACGCTTGGCGGCGGATAATTTTTCCACATAAAGCACTCTTTTTTTCTTCTTGTGCTGCTACTGATACCTGGCCTCAACGTTTAAAGGACTGTACTGCAGCTAATGGAGACCACTTTGAATAAGCTTTATACAATTTTTAATGATTTTGTATAAATGTATTAAGCTGTAATGCTAATAAATGTTATGTGCAATAAAAAAATGTCTTAAAAAACTGTCCAAGCCATCCAGAAGATGAATACCTAAATATTTAAGAACGACTTCCCAATCACATCCTCAACTAGTCTTTCCTTTTCCAACCACCGCCGCCTACGTTATTATAAAACTTTTAATAACTACATATATAACAGTTACAAACAATGCCAATTTTCTTGAACTCTGTAAGTAAAAATAAGAATAGCCATATAATACTTACCTCCAAGTTTTTAATCTATGTAAAATTTTCTTTATTATTTAATTTAAAGGTTTTTCTTTTGCTTTTTAGATTCACGCTTTTTGATAACCTAGTGTCCAGACACCCCGTCGGAATTTGAGATGTTACTTGTTGAGTTGAGGACCTCAACTCCGCGGCTTGTCTTATTAACTAGAGCGGTAAATAAAATTAACTAATTTATGATCGTTCAGTGAAATGATATGATATGGAGTTCGATTTTGGAGTTAGTTCTTAGAATTACAAATAAAATAAATAAGGACTTTTGATATTAGGAAAAACCAAATATATTTTTAAAGGTCATGTTACAGTGTATAAGTGTTAACGCGGTTTTGGGTTCGATCCCTACATGGAGGAAATATTATAATAAAATGATCCCCATTTTCTCGGTCTAGACAAGGCGTAGAAATAAATTCTGGCCCTTAACAGGCCATGTCACGGACTTGAGTGGAAAATGGAGTGGGCTCACAGAAACAAAATAAAAATAATTAAACTATAGAAGTTAATAGAAAATGGGACGATAAGCATCGTTATACAGATTTAAGAAGTATGACTATATATGAATATCGGGATATAAAGTAAATAAAGTAGCAATGTACTTAAAAAAAGAAATTAAATTAAATTAAAGTAGTCGATTTACTCAGACATGTACCGAATTAATATCAGTTAAATGTTATTGAACGTTTCTAAGTGCAACAGCGGACAAAAACGATGCGATCTGGAAATAATGTGCCAGAGAGAGAAATTAACTTGTGTCAGGGCCAAGTTGCGAGTAGTATTAATTGTTTAGCTATTCGCACCCCCTGTCCCTTCGCTTGGTGTACAGAAATTCAATTATTGTCAATATTGGGACGCCCGATGCTGACGAGCCCCGACTGAGATGGATACGAGATAAAAATTGTTTGTGAAAGTGAGAGTATCTTTTGTTATTTTCCTTGAACGAGGAATTCATTTTGTTTTAATGTTTACGAGTGACCAGTGAGGTCTCTTGATTTTTTTTATTTTTAAAGTGTTATCCGCACATTTAGGAAATTGAAATAGACATATTTAGAAAACGTATAAAAATTTGAACGCAGTGGGATTTTTATACGTTTTCTAAATATTTCAATTTACTAAGTGTGCGAATAACACTTTAAAAAAATGTCAAAAATATTTAATAATAAAAATAGCACTCTCTCTTGCCAAACGGGCAAATAGCACTCTCTCTCTCTTTGGGTAGCAGAAATTTGTAAAAATCTCTCTACAGAGATGCTAACAACAAATATAAGTTGTAATAAGCTTATAAGAATTTTAACGTAGCTGGATGTAGAACGCGTGGCTTAGCGGTCAGAGCGCTTGAACAGTTTTCAAGAGGCGCGGGTTCAAATCCCGCTGTGTTAAAATTTTTGTACGTTTTCTAAATAGATCTCTTGGGTTATTTTGTATATAGGTATTGATTTTTGTTTTATATGAGGATATATGTTACGGCATTCACAATCATGGACTCTGAACTGGAAGATGTAGACCATCCGTATACCCATTAAAACCCCACTAAGCTTCTTCTCGTCCGTCAGTAGCCGAGGACAGAACCTATAAGCGTCGCATCGTTCATTGAAATATTTTCTAAGTGTCATATATATAGTATAACATATAGTAATAGAGAACCTGCACCAATGCAAAAATATGCATTATTTTACTATTGAACAGAGAGAACATGAAATACTTATTCTTGAGGTGTAATAAATCTTCTACTATAGAAATAATATATATAATTCCATAAGTTACGAGGTAATGTGAGTTAAATGGCAATAAAAATCGAAGACACGATGTGTCTTATAAAGTGGCTCTCGTATTAACATCGATAGAATTTATTAGTGTATGCGAGTACAAGATAGTGCGAGGAAGAACTATTGTAACTGGTTATTAAATATAAAAATTTGCTCGGTGAAAATTTTTTCTCTCTCTAAATGGCCTTTTTGCCTTCCTTAATAGAGTTAGTAAAAAACAAAAGTATATTCTGAATATTCAAAGCAAACGGACAATTTTTAGTAATTTCTAACACTTTATAGTGGTTTACACGCAAGTGTAGTAAATGTCTAATGTTAAGTATTGTGCAATTCACATAATTATATTTACTAGTTAAAAATGAACGTTTGTTTTTAATTGGAAATTAGAAGCAAACGTTACAAAGTCAGGTTTGCGGCCAGGACTCAGACTACGACGGCTAGAGGTTATTATGAATATCTAAATTTAAATCGATATTGAGCCAATGCTGATATTTAATTGAACCCATAATTTAAAAATTCAATTATTTTTAATGGCTTTAATAGCATGTTGTGAGTCTCTAAGTGATATTTAGAAAAGTATACACTATATGTCATTATGCAGGTCATATTTGATAATGCTTAGTCATCAAAAATTAGCGTTTGCCTATAAATATGAAATTATAGACAGACAGGTCTTTAAATTAGTTCTAATACAAATATTTAGTTCTAATACAAACATAAAAAAAGAAAAAGGTTAAAAATTTAAAAGTTGTATAGTAAAATTACTTGTAAAATGTGTTTGCGAGCTTGTACAAAATATAAAACATATGTAATAATATAAAAATGTTAGTACTCTTAAGACTTGTGTGTTGGATTGGATACGTTAATAAGCAAATTATAATTTTTTTTTAATTTTTTAAAATATTATTCGCACACTTGGGAAATTGGAAAAGACATATTTAGAAAACGTATACAAATTTGAACGTAGCGGGATTTGAACCCGCGCCTCTTGAAAACCGTTCAAGTTGTTCAAGTTTACAGTAGAGAAAAAAATAATAAATCACTATACAATAGCTTCCACTATTGTATAGTGATTTATTTTTTTGATTTATTTTCTGTAAATAATAAAATAAGCAATATTTCTATTAACATTACCATCATAATAGAGCGGATCTGCTTTTTATGGCCTTAAGTTACCGCATCATTTAAGAGGTTATTCGCAAATAAAGAGTGTGTGGTTTCTTTTTAGGTCTACGCAAAACCTTCTATTTCATTTTTTATTTTTCTTAATATAAATAACAAAGATTTATCCTCATTTACCTATATTTACGAGTTGGCAAATTATGACTTGACTGATCGAAATACTGCTTGTAGTAACCTAACCTAACCTAACCTAACTTAATACATTTATATATTAACTGACCCACGTTTTATATAACTATACCACGAAGAAGCCCCGGCGTCCTTTTTTTTTAAATTTATACATATCAATGAAATAAAAGAATTGATAAATATTTATAGTATGAGAATTAAAAAAAACTTTTTTTTCTATTAAAAGCATATTCTATTATAAATGTATATAATAATAATATTGATAGACTCCTGTCAAACGATGAAGCAGTTCTGAAAGCGAAACGGCTTCCGACGAATCCATCAACAACTGTCTAAATAACAAATATCTCAAATATAACGCAGTATTTATCATTTATTATCCGCAAAAAACTTGGCTTGGCCTCGCAAATCACGGACACGATGGACCAAGCCACTTTGTGAGACTACTCACTTACGCTTGTATGGTAATGGCAAAATTAAAAACTAATCCTAGTTTTCAATAATACTATTGAAACCTAAAAAAAAATTGTCTGCAAATTTACATGAGTCTCATCCGGCTCATTTCGGATTTGTTTGACTGTTAATTTAAGTCCTATTTAGATAAAAGCTCGTTTGCTATTATTATATCCGCAATCAGGATGCAAATCTCTGAAATCTTATCAGCTCATGTATTCAAGCCACTCAGCTAAATGCGCGAGATGATTGCATAAAGATAAAAAAGAACTCCATTGCTACAGTAAATATTGCAGAAAGCATCGCTGTATCCTAAGATTTCTTTCTCCTAAGATTTTATTTAAATGATTTGCCTGTTGAGTTACCTCGTTTAATTACAACAGTCAGTAAGTACATAATTAAGTTTTTTCCGAGAGATTACGAGATCTGTGTATAAATATTATATTACAATAATAGAGCCTTTGACTGTACCATTAATGAGCTGTAACAGTCTCGGTGATAACGTATACCCTTCTACAAAAACTTGGTATTATGTGTTACATTGTTTTGAAACGTTTCGTTCCCCTCAATTAGTAATATGGAGGATGAGACCCTTACTTCAAAGGATCGGCTGGACTCAGTTTTCAGAGTTTCATTTCTTTGGCAACTTCGTTCGTTATTTACAGCGCACTTTTCTATATAGTAGAGTAGGCAGGCAAAAACTAATGTACTTATTGTTAACATTATAAAAATATAAAATAAATATATTTTTTCTCCGCTTTAGTGACAAGGTTCTCTCTGCCCACCCTGATAGGAGAGTAAAATTGTGAAGCTAAGAAGATATACTTTTTATAGCTTCACGTTTTATGCCTATCAGGGTAATCAGACAGACCGAAGCGCCAAACGTTACTATTTCCTCGTCCATTGTCATTAACCCCTTCATACACGCTCGTTAAAAGCACTAAGACTTATGCTTTTAATGTGAACTTCCTCCAGTACCATTGGTGTTGTCGAAGGTTACGCGAGGCCATCCTGCTCTCTTTTCGCTCTCCTTTGCATCATCACTTTTTACCACTCATATTTTTAATGGATCTAAACCACCATCCAAATAAAAAAACAAATACATCAGAAATATTTTGGAATTTACAGAAATAAAGTAAGATGAAAGCTTAATTTTGAAATGAAACTATATTAACCGGATTAATCGCGTATAATTTTGGTATTCGAAAATACATTTTTAGAGCCCGACGTTTCGAACATTTTACAGTAGTCCGTGGTCACAGGTAGTCTACACAGACACAGGTAGATTAATCCGGTTAAAATAGTTTCATTTCAAAATGTGTAATAATCGCGAAAATCAAAGAACTCCTTATGAAAGCTTAATATTTTATATTTTTATAGCGTCTAAAAATAAATCAAAATTAACTTTTATGGAAAAGGGGATGAAAATGGGATGCCTTTATGAGTTGAGGTCAAAGTTGGCTAATAATTATCTTGGAAACTGTTCTAATATTATATATGGGTGAAGGTTCGCGGAAATTAAGCAAACTTTTAAAGGCAAGAACTGCCGGCTAAGTTTCAAAAGGAGTTTGTATCTCGATTCTCGTTTAACATTTGATAGATTTCGACACAGCGCTGTGGACTATGAAGGCTCTTGCTACTTAAGTCGTTTTGAATAGCGACTGAACTTAAAGATGCTGAAACTGGCTATTTTGATGTAGTATCTGAAGGATCTGAGAGCATAAATATATACGTGATATGTAGATATACATAACGTGTATTTTAGCATTTGTTAAAAGAGAAAACTAAGGATTGTACACTTATTTGTAAATAACTTACAAACATACAAAAAAATAACTACTTATTAGCATTTTATAATATTTTTTTTTAAAGTGTTATTCGCACACATTGGGAATTGAAAAAAACATATTTAGAAAATCTCTCCAGAGATGCTAACAACAAATATAAGTTGTAATAAGCGTATAAGAATTTCGACGTAGTTGGCTCTAGAACGCATGGCTTAGCTTGAACGGTTTTCAAGGATCGTGGGTTCAAATCTCGCTGCAGTAAAATTTTTATACGTTTTCACAACTTATAAATGTTGAGTTGAGTCCCAGTGACTGGTTATCCTTCTTCGTATACTTGTGATTCAGAATATTAACAAATTTTACTGTTGATGGAAAAAAATCTATGTGAACGCAAACGCTAACATAAACTTTAAAAAAATAGCAATATAATATAGTAATATGCAAAAATCTGAAAATAAAAGACCGTTTAACAAGCTCCACGCATCAATCATACAAAGTTGTTAAAAATAGAAAACACACAAATTAACGGAACATTACAAAAGTTAAAGCTAAAGGTCCAGAAACGGAAAATTGAGTTGCGAGTATATTTTACAAAGTGCTATAAAATATACTCGCAACTTAAACTGCCGTTAAATTCGAGTCGTAAACTTTTTCGACGCTAACAGTTAGTCATAGAAATTAGGAGTTATGAGATTATTTTCTAAAATTATACGCTATTATACAGTAAATTTATTCTTGATGTATTTCATATTCTATTATTTCTTTATTTTCAACAAATTTTACGAAGATCTAACAATGTTTAAAATTGAATAAGTTGTAATAGTTCGATTTCTTTGGTTTTGAAAAATTAAATTAGCTTTAGCAAAATAAATTCTACGTTGAGAGTATTTTGTTTTGTACAAATTAAAGCCACAACTTAGTGAAAACTTTGCCCGTCGAGTTTCATTTGAAAGATGTGTCACTCTTAGTCCGGGAGTTGGTAAATATTTCCAAATATTTCAAAATATAGATATCTAGACAAAGTTAAAGTTTTCTTGAAAACGAAAACTTCGTAGATTTCATCATTTTTGGAGTACAAAGCTGAAATTTTTCGTCGGCGCGTCGTTTCCTATTGTGTGGTCGACGTTCGTTGCGTGGGTTAAAAGTATGATTTAAACATCGAAAATTTTATATAATACAGCGGTATGCTCTGAATTCAATATTGTTAAAATATAATGCTTTAACAAATTGGAACGCAGCGGGATTGGAACCCGCGCCGCGTCCATGTCCTTTCATATCCATATAAACATATTCCTAAGTGTGTAATTAACACTTTAAAAAAATATTAGAAATAATGCTCGTAAAATTATTAATGACTGTATTTACAGTTTAGAATACTACAGACTATAATTAACAAAGTAGCGTGCTAAAAATGTTATAAACGTTAAAAATATTAAAAATGTTATAAGCGTTAAAAACGTTATAAACGTTAAAAACGTTATAAGCGTTAAAAACGTTAAACTTGTCAAGTACAGAAACATTTCTTAATGTAACCGAATTAGTACATTTTTGGTATCTTTAGAAACGCAGATAGATATAAAGCGCCAGATACTATCAAGTGTATACTCTCCTCTTTCGCCGCCGATATCAACCTCTTCATACGAGCTTTGGGGTCCTCATATTACGTTTTATTATTTCATAACATATCATGCTATACAGACACTGTTTAATAAATACTTATTTATATACTTATATTAAGAAAAAAAATGAAATAGAATCTAGCATATTAGATTTGATATAATCTTTTCTTAATATACCAAAATAGCGTCAGTAGAGCTCATCAATCACTGTCAAAGTAGATTAGACGTCGCGGGCCAGAACTAACATCTAAGCGTGCCGCGTTACGTCGCGCCGACAATATCTACGAGTGTATACTTGTAGGGGTATAAAAATCTATTTCTAGGGCGATACGATGCATTTTATTAAGTTTGTATAATAGTGACAAAAATGATTCAATTATTGTAGAAATAGTGAACTTAAAAATTTATAGAAAGTAGGAAATCGATATCTATTATACATATGATAAAAATGTAAATGATCGCTGTCTGTATATGGAATATATATATAAGAAATATATATTATTAGGGGCATTTGTCAATATAATAGAAGTCGAACTAATGATTCGTAATTTTCATTTCTGTATGTACCGGAGCCTCTTCGGTGGTTCTCAAGAGGCGCGGGTTCAAATCCCGCTGTGTTCAATTTTTTATACGTTTTCTAAAAATATGCTTTTCACCTTAAAAAACATGTCTATAAATCTACGTTAGCGCAGTTTACCGACTCCGCCCGTCGCATTAGTTATTCGTTTCCTGCGTGTATATTTGCATACGGTGCCATAATAATTTGTTTTATACCAACACCATCGCAATCTGCGACAAGTTCCCTCCAACTTTTACACCTAATTATTATAATTAACTTAAATTATTACATTACTCGATTCTAAAAATGTATGAAGTGTGATTTAACATACAATACATTAAGGTCAAGCTTATAGAATAAGCAATGAAACTATTATATTATCTTAAATTACAATTTTTAACTCGTACTTTTTTTTAAATATACAAGCAAGTATACCTTTAGCACATCTTTCGCCAGTCATAACTTTTAAGTCCCAGTGACAGAGCACAATATAATATTAATTAAGCACAACAAAATAATACAATCCATATATATTTAGAAAGCGTATAAAAATTTGAACGCAGCGGGATTTGAACCCGCGCCTTTTGAAAACCGTTCAAGCGCTCTGACCGCTAAGCCATGCGTTCTACATCCAGCTACGTTGAAATTCTTATATGCTTATTACAACTGATATTTGTTGTTAGCATCTCTGTAGAGAGATTTCTCGGTGGAATAACTCATTTCATTCATTCATTTCTCCGCTCTGGCGAATAGGACTAAGCGTGGTTCGATCGACCCCCACCTTCACCTTCGCCTTTGTTGCGGTTAATCTTTCGCTCGGGCACGTGGAAATTATACATTAAAGAAAAGTGATTTTTCAAAACAACTTTGTACTATAGTATACATATAATACACAAAGCGACGGTTTTAGACTAAAATATATTAAAACTGACAGTTGTACAAATAGAAAACTACTCAGTTAGTCGTGGTGGAAACATCTTTTGCTAAGAGATCTATATGACGCAGCGGGATTTGAACCCGCGCCTCTTGAAAACTGTTCAAGCGCTCTGACCGCTAAGCCATACGTTCTACATCCAGCTACGTTACAGCTACATTACAACTTATATTTGTTGTTAGTATCTCTGCAGAGAGATTTTTACAAAATTCTGCTACCTAAAGATTATTCTACGAACAATTGTTTGGCAAGAGAGAATGCTATTTATTAAATATATATTTTGTTAACATTTTTTAAAGTGTTATTTTCCCACACTAAGGAAATTGAAAAATACATATTTTAATCCCGCTGCGTTCAAATTTTTATACGTTTTCTAAGTATGTCTTTTTCAATTTTCTTGGTGTGGGAATAACACTTTAAAAAAAAAAAATGTTAAACAAATTTTCAATCCATATATCATTAACATAACAAAAAATCTCCTAAAAGTATTTCGCACATCGAACTTACAATTTATTAGGTTTTAATGTAAAATTTGTCACGTTTTCTCACCAATTATGTATTTAAGCTTAAGTCCGAGATAATTAAAACGAACGGACGTTATATATAGTATTTAAATTAACATTTGTACATAACTGACGACACATAGTCGCCCCTCCACAATACTAGTATTAGTAATTCATTTGAATTGAATAGTTAGAAGTGGGCTTTCATTCAATTTTGGTTTTGTTGAACTTATTTCATTCAAATTTTACACTGAAACATACGATCAAAACCAATAGCCAATTGAACTGATCGCCTAACGATAAAAATTATTGTATTATTTCGGTTTTTTTTTTATTTTTATGTTCATAATTAATCTGTGCTATGTTAGTATTGTAGTACATACATACACACATACATACACATATGTATATACCAAAAGTATTATTAGATTACAAGTAGTTGCCTCCAAGCCTCTGCCGACCTCGTAAGTTACCAGGGTTTATTTACTTGCTCTATGTCAATCTGTTGAAATTTTAATTTAATTTAACAAACATATGGAGTCCCACACGAGGTCGCAGGGTCGGCGCAGGGTCGGATATCGAAAGCAAATAGTTTAGCTGAATATTCATAAGGCCGTCCCTTCTTACTGGCGGACTGCGGTCAACTATTCATACCCGAATTTTTACTTTGTATGATTTTTTTGTTGCCTTATCATTATATTTTTGGTTTAATATTTGGCCAAATGTGCCGGACAAGCTACTGTAAATATAGACACGGTTCTTTCGGCACACACCTTTCGGTAGTTCTGCTTAATAATTGTGGTTTCTTTGAGTCTTGATTGGCCTCTTATTGATAAGTGAATCTAACTGTTAAAATGTATTTTAAAATTAAAAATAAATTAAAATAAGTACGGAGATTTCTATTGTACGTTTTAGTCCCAGACTAGATCACGTACAGTTATTTGGTTTCTCTTAATTGCTAAGTGAAATCGTCTCAATATAAAGTTCCTTGTGTCCATTGTTTAGTTTGGTCAGTGTACATTGACCAGAAAATAGTAAAAGGACTAGTCAACAGAACTGTACATATTGGATTAAGATCTTATCCTACTACAAGATATGGATTAAAGATAACGCCGTTAAACTATTGAACTCATATCTAAAAAGTCAAGGGTAAAAGTGGCGCAGTTGGTCAGCATTTGACTGTAAATGAAATGGTTATGTGTTCGGTCCCCACTCTTCCTCTCTGGGCAATGATTATATTATTATTTTTCATTTCTCCGCGTCGCGCGTCAAAAGTTGACAGTAGCGTGCTGAAATGTCCTCTATTCAATCCTCTGTACTTGATTAGGCTGATTGTAGACATTACCCTGACTAACGAGCTATTGGCATCCAGCTGTGCGACACACAGTGGTAAAAAAAGTAAAAAAAGGAAATATTGAAATTGAACATACCTCCATATCCATATAATGTTTAATAGTAATATTTTAAAAAGCAATTACATATTTCATTTTTCGTCTGTCTACTTAAATGTTGTTCACATACTTATTATATGAAAAATATTTTTAGAAAACGTATAAAAGTTTGTACCGTCCAAACACTCTGACCGCTAAGCCATACGTTATATATCAAGTTCTACGTCGCCAAGAGCCGACGATTTGAATCCCATAAAATTTTTATAAGTTTCCCAAAAATGTTTTTACATTGTAATTTGTACGGAATTAAATCTATAATCCCCTGAAGTGTTGATAGCAGGGTTTAGACCCTTAAGATAATCAAAAATGAGATAATTTGTATGGCAAACATTCAGGTTTCATTCCATTACGAGATACAATTGTGGCAAGACCGAATTAATGGAAAGATAACATAATCTGCCCCAAGGATTGTAAATCCCGAACTTAATATACTTCCACAAAGAAACACAATGTGCCTCCCATAATGTACTAAGTCTCGGATTTGGCCGCATTCTTGTAATATTTTATTATAATCTACGAAGCAAACGGGAAGCCGTGATGCAAATTAAATTGTTCTGTAGGTTAGTAAGGTAATGTAGGATTTTGGATAATATGTTCCATAGAATTAAATAATTTAATAAATAAAAACAAAGTTGAACAAGACTTATTTAGAAAACGTTTAAAAATTTTAACGCAGCAGGATTTGAACCCGCGCCTCTTGAAAACCGTAAAACCCGCGCCTCTTGGACGGTTTTCAAGAGGCGCGGGTTCAAATACAATTGCGTTCAAATTTTTATACGTTTTCTAAATATGTTATTTTCAATTTCCTTAGTGTGGGAACAATAACACTTTAAAAAATGTTAAAAAAAAAACTAAAGTTATTTCAGTCTGTGTAACAACGCAGAAAATATAACTATAGGAATATAAGTTTATATATATATATTTTTATATAACTGTAGAAGCAATAATACAATCCAACATTTCTTTATCTTTTATCATAAAATCAGCTAAATTAGTCGGCCCTACTCCTTCCAATTTTTACAAACGTATATTTTATCACTTTACAATGACAATATTTCCGATGATAAATATATTAAAAATATAAATAGTACACTCCTCTAATGGTTTCTGAAATTATTTGAAAGCTTCAGTCTTTTACTAAGTTTTGCGCGGTCGTTTTGAGACGAAATGACAAATTGACGGCAATCTTGTCCCGCGACGAGATTTACAGCTTATTGCCTTCGTGTTGAAGATTTGCCACTTACGTAAAGCAGTCGAGTTTCTAAGTAAATTTTATTTTATACACACGAATACCTCTCTCGTCTCTGAAAAACATTTACATATCATAGCTTGTCACAAGCAGACAGATCCTACATAGAAATCTTTGCGTTCTTCTTTAACATAATAACACTATTTTTTGTTCTCTTGGTGTATTTTCTCTATGCGTAAGGCAGAGACAACGGAACGCTAAGGCTGCGGTCATTACATATATCATTCACTTTTTCTATAATCATCAACCTCGTCCCATATATCCTATGGAGGTCCCTCATGTTTTCACCATATGTTGGAGGGTCAAGTGACGACTTCCTCCTCCATAATAAAATATTTAAAATAAATAGTTAAATCTTAATTTTTTTTTATGGTAACTTACTAATAACTCTTTTAACATTAATTTTACAAGAAGGATATAAAGATGTAATAAAATTAACGGTTGCCGTAAGATAAACCAAGATATATTCAAATATGTGTTAGTGGGGTGTCTCAATATATAAAGCTCAGAGCCCCAAAGGAAACACGTCAGTGGAACACGAAGCGCTCGTATATTACCTGTGTAATCCGTTCAGCGAGCTACCTGCAAACGTTTACACTTTTGCTGGGAGGGAATTGTCTACTAAGCTTTGCTACTTTTTGCAAAAGCTCCAAAATTTGTACGGCGTAACTATTATGTACAAGATAACTTAACTTTTATTCAATATTGTCAATACTATGGCGTCATTTTATTCTTTTGCATCTTCTTTAAGAAATCGAATTTTATTTACTTCCAATATTTTATCATTAGAGATCAGTTTTTGGACACACATAAAAGAAATATATATATATATTTATTTATTTATTACATAAGAGAACGACTTGGTCACAAGCAATAACGACCAAAGCGAGCCGCCGAACCGAGCAATTAGTTTACTAAAGTTATATATACTAGCGGTCTGTAGTGGCTTCCGCAAGTATTACAAATTACGGTATCGCAGCAAATTACTCGGGGGTCCCTCAAGGCTCCCGCTATAAAAATGGGACCACTAATTTGACAATTACTTAACAAATACAATAAGTCGGGTCGGAGTAAGGCTTCATTTGCATGTTGTAAGGCTTTGACTTGTAAGAACGAGGCGGGTTCGTTACTCGTTTTGTCCGACTTCAAACAAACTTCCACTGGGTCTGACTGGGAACAAATTACAATTTATATATATTTTTAATAAAAGCGATAAATAATATTAAATTCTGTAGTTTCTTCAATAATTATATTTATATATTATATAGCCATTTTAACCTTCGCAAACGACACGTTGCTCCGTCCGCCATTTTAAAGTTACTGTTTTGTATTTGTACACTTTGGTGACTGTAAAAGATTTTTAGTCTTTTAAAATCGTCTCAGAAAAGTTACACTGTCCCACTTGACAGCGCGTCCAAGTATAAGGTTAATATTTTGTTTGAAATATATTTTGCTCAAAAGCTATAGTGAAATGAAAAGTGCTTTTATTGTATCGATATTTTACTGTTAGCTGGTTCGGTTGGATAATGCATATTTCACTTAAAATTATGGTTGTAAATTGTGCTAGCTAGTAAAATTTGTTGTATTTGAAAATGTTTTTAGCGTTTATCGAAACATATTCCAGTGTTGATTAGACGGGAAAAGGAGAATAGAATGTTGTATGACTAACGTGTCCGAGCACAATTCACAATATACTTATATATAGGCCATCGTGGCGCAGTGGGACAATGTCTGACTGTAAATGCGAGTGAAAATCGAACCCATACCTCACCGCAATTACAGTCAGCCATTAATTTTTTTTTAATATAAGTCATTATTTATATTTAAAAAAATTTGCATTTCTCCGCTATGTCTTGATTTCGGGCGAAAAGCGCAGAACGGAATGTTTTGACACTAGGTCGCCTCTGATTGTCCTGCTATGCGGGACAAAGCGTGAAGCTGTACAAAACATCGTTTAAATTTTATACTGGGGAAATAACATACAAAAAGCAGTTAAGGTCATAGGCAGTGTTCTATCTACATTTGTTGTTGTAACAAGTCGTACGTTCTCATGAGAGTGGTCCCCATATGCTTATTGAAAACATAAATTAGTACGGTTAGTAGAAAAATTTCATTAGCCGCAGTGATCTTGGGAACTTTTTAAAAACACCACTGGCCAATATTTAATTTGGAACAAAAACGAAACGTTCATTATGTTTTAATTTCTATTAGCGAAAGTAAAATACTAGAAACTCAATTAAATTACAATACAACGTTTATTTTTATTAAATTTATAATTTGAATTAAATATTGATATAGACAATTTTTTGTCCATCTCACTACCCTAGTATTATATTGATTGTAACACAGCTGCTGTCAGTTCTAGGGCTCTATAGTAAAATATAACATTGGAAAGTATCAAAGGTCCGCAGGTTAACTAGAAGTAAAAATGGTTCTTAATACATAAAAAGAAAGATATTTGGTTTGGTAAGACGCAGACATAAAAGACACTAAGCTAAGCGAAAAGATCAAAAAGAAATTTGGTAACATTTGATTTACTTCATTAAAACAATTTAACAATTATATTACATTAATTCTATATAATCAAAACCATCATGGTGCAGTGAAACAGCGTTTGACTGTAAACGCGATTGGTTGTGGATGCGAAACCCAGTCGAGGGAATATTTATCCAACACGCAATGACTCGATTTCATGAAACTACAGAATTTCGGGAGCGGAGTGTATTAACTCTCCCTCTGACTTAATAATATAGTTTTTTAGTCAGCATGGCTAAAAGTTGTTCTGGAATCACCGTTCATGGTGAGGAGTCGGCACTTGGCATACAAATGTTCTTACTTAAAGTAATCATCTGTGTCACGTACGACAGTAACGGATTAATGGTTTCAGGGAGCTCATATATTTTTAAAGCTCTATATGAGCTTTAAGAATCTATCTATAATCTATATTTTGTTAACATTTTTTAAAGTGTTATTCCCACACTAAGGAAATTGAACATATTTTGAAAACGTATAAAAATTTTAACGCAGCGGAATTTGAACCTGCGCCTCTTGAATGTTAACAAAATATATATTTAATAAATAGCATTCTCTTTTGCCAGACGATTGTTCGTAGAATAATTTTTGGGTAGCAGAAATGTGTAAAAATCTCTCTACAGAGATGCTAACAACAAATATAAGTTGTAATAAGCGTATAAGAATTTCGACGCAACTGGATGTAGAACGCATGGCTTAGCGGTCACAGCGCTTGAACGGTTTTCAAGAGGCGCGGGTTCAAATCCCGCTGCGTTAAAATTTTTATACGTTTTCTAAATATATCTTTATCTATAATCTAATTTTGCAGTTATAAATCAATCAGTTCAGTCAATGCTTTATATTATATATTCAGAGGTAGAGGTTTTTTATCAATCTTACTATTTTATATTAAAATTATTTTGAGTTGTTCATGTTACTCGTAATAACGTTTCGTTAGTCTGATTGACACACTGATAGATTGTGCTGAGACTAAAAACATGTCTTCTAACTAACGGGGTGGCTTAATTTCTAAAGTTCTGTGTGTATGAGTTAGTTAAATATACATACTTGGGATTTACTTAAAATTGGATTGAACTGCGTTAAAAAAAGTAGGAGATGGATAAGGTCTCTAAGGCAGTAAACTTTTTTTCATTCCTTGCGTTAGGAGACGTGTTAATACTCGTTAGTCTTACCATCTCGCAGCCGCAAGTAAAGGAGGGGAAGCGGTGCGATAGGCTAGGCTGCTAATTAAATATTTCAAATGTAAGTTAGCTGCGACCTACTCGTAAGTGTGTATGGACGTATATGTGAATATGATACCAAGCATTGGCTGTTAGCCGTTGATCCAGAGTTCGATTTCGACTACTGCCCTCGCTAATTTTTCTATATCCTATAATATTTTACTATTTAATTTAGTTTCGTGACGTTATCTATTTATACTATAATAAAACAGTAAAAAATTGTATATTCATATATTTACGATAGTGGTCAGAACTTAGGGTATAATTGACTTCGAAGTGTGGAATCATATTAGACTAGATAAACTATTAGAGATTAGAAAAAGCCACCGTAATAAAAAGAAAAATGTGGAAAATCTGATGAAAAGCTATTGTATACTATTTAAGCTATAAAAAATAATAAAATAAAATTGGGGCCATACGCAGTGGGACAGTATCTGGCAGTAAACGCGATTGGATGAGGGTTCTTTTCCAAAGCCTGAAGTAGAACAAAAAAAAAGCGTGCAGCTCTATAAAAATATGATATATTTTTTTAACATTTTTTTTAAAGTGTTATTCGCACACTAAGGAAATCGAAAAACCATTCAAACGGTTGAACAGTGTTCAAGAGGCGCGGGTTCAAATCCTGCTACGTTCAAATTTTTATACGGTTTCTAAATATATCTTTTTCAAAATATGATATACCAAAATCAGTGAACTTTGCGGTTATCGTGGCGCAGTGGTATAGCCACTGAATGTTATTTCGATTGTAGTGATTTCGATTCCCACTTGAAGACACGGTTATATTTATATTTTTTTAATTGTTCCTCTCCGACGAGACAAAGATGGGCGTTGAGTTTCTGCATTCAATACGCCACACCTGGAATTTAGATGGAAAGCGTAAAAGAACGGAGTTTCACAAGGTCCTCTTTATCTGCCGAGAGTGAAAAGCGTGTAAATTACCACCTTAAAGGAAGTTATTATAGTTTTAGGTGAAAGCTTCAATGTCAGCAGATAAAATCTAAGTCGTACGGCATAAAGTCCACACAACTGCAGTCGAGTCTATCAACTAGTCTGATATATAAAGACTGAAAAATTGGTAGGGAGGATTTCCGTAAATTCCTATGATTTAATATGCAGGAAACAGGGTTTTACAAACGAAGTTGGGGACGACAACTAGTTACGTATAAACATATAAATCATAAACGGAACTTGACAAAATACACAATGCGACTATATTGGTATAATGCGGAAATACCAACGGACATAAAATAGAGTATTAATGACCGCCATATAAGCGGATTCAATAAAAATGTCCCATTGTATATTTATAGAGGAAAATGGCGCTTTTTTGGTTCAGAGCGCTTCATTAGTATCTGTTATGAAATCTTAGCGTTATGTGATGACGTCATAGTGTTGCAAATGTTTATGTATGTATGGACAACTGGGTCACGTGACTTTCAAGTCTTATTAGGTAAAGTAAAACAATAGCTTGGGAAGTGTATTTGGACATTGAAATGTTAAATAAAAATAAAAACTACAAATTATATTCAGGTCAAAATCAACCGTAAATACTATCGATTGAATAGACAGAGAATCAATATCGATTGATTGATTGATGGGCTCGAAACTCATGTCAAAGAATGAACCCATTGAAGAATGTCAAATATTTAAATCTATTTCTACATCCTTGATTTGCTCGGACAAAATTTCCGAATCTAACTCCAACCAAAAAGAGACCTAAATGAAAAGAGGAAAGTGTAGTGACCATAACATTAGTTAAACACTCGAATACCGTAGATTTTCCTTGTGGCGATAATTCTATCTATAAATACAGAATAGAGCTGCAGACGCTAAATGAAAATAAAATAGATAAGATATTTGCCTTAGAGGTAATATACGAGTATTTGTAGCGAGGCAATCCGAGCGCGGTCCTCCCGGCCCTCTCGAGACTCTTCAGACGCGGCGACCAATTCTCATATACTTTCTTATAATTTATGTATTAAATAATAGAAGATTACGTTTAAATAAATAAAGCTTGTGGCAATGTTAGATTTAGTGTACACTTAGTATTTCATTTTGCATTTAAATTGGGCTTAAGATTTGTATACATTTTCATATTCTTTTATGTTTTGCTTTACGCTTTTTACCACACAACAGGGTATTTAGAGAGAATCTAGTGTCAAGACGCTCTATTCTTCACTTTCCACCTAAATCCGAAACTTTGCGGAACTCAACACCGTGCCTGGTTTTGTTACCAAAGCGGAAAATTAAAAGAAAAAAGTTCTTCTTAAGTGTGAGAATGGTCTTTAGAATGATATTCATAGTAACAATCGTCATATCACATCGTCATTGTAAAAATTAGTAGCCGCCATTGATTATCTAAATATTTGGAGACTCTTGTGTTTCAGCTCTCCGTTCTGCACTTTAGACATTGCTTGTACTTGACAAGTGAAAGAAATTGTTTAGCTTTCAGTAACTGACAGTCAGTTGGGTCTAGTAGGTACTCGTTTACAGTATTTGAATTATTGTTGCTACTCGTTGGTCATATATTGCAATGGAAAAGGTTATACACATGTAACAAATTACTGAAAAATGATAAGGTTTTTTAAACTAATTTAATGCATTTTTTTTAACATTTTTAAAGTGTTAATCGCACACTTAGGAAATTGAAAATACATATTTAGAAAACAGTGAAGCAGCGGGATTAAAACCCGCGGGTTCAAATACCGCTACGTTCATATTTTTATACGTTTTCTAAATATGTATTTTTCAATTGTCATTACGATTGTTCGTAGGATAATCTTTGGCAAGCAGAAATTTGTAAAAATGTCTCTACACAGATGCTAACAACAAATAAAAGTTGTAATAAGCGTATAAGAATTTCGACGTACCTGGATGTGGAACGCATGGCTTAGCGGTCAGAGCGCTTGGACGGCTTTCAAGAGGTGCGGGTTCAAATCCCGCTGCGTTAAAACTTTTATACGTTTTCTAAATGTCTTTTTAATTTAATGTATTTTTTAGATACAATGTTCGTTAACTTAATAATACTGTTTATTAATAATAGTGCCTAATTGAGATTTATGTTGAATAATATTCCGCGGATTTTTCAAGACTTTGTGACAGTGTGCGAGATGTAATACGGAACCTGGACTATAAAAGAAGAGAAGAGAAGAAAAATTTTTATTAAGTAACATTTTATATATATTATTCTTACTCATATTAGGGGATGAATGCAAGTGATACAGTAAGTAGGTTGCCGCAGGGGTTGTTGGGTTTCAAAAGAATCGCTGAAATAGTTATACTCATTGAAATATCTAGGTTTCTCGCCGTGCTATTATATATTTGATATCTTTTCAATTTGATTAAGTATCTTTTTAATTTAATTTGAATAAGAATATTTCCAAATTTTTTATATGTATTTTTATTTAAATACATCGTTTAAAATATGTAAATAGAGAAATTTACATAAGCAATATTCCACGTGCGAGACGACACGACAGACGCACTGACGATATAAATATTTCTTATTGATTTAGGGCGTATACTTTTGTTGTTCCCATGAGATATATAAATTATTTTTGTCTCAGCTCCAGGCTATTCCCGCATCGAAGGGTAATGTACCTAGAACCTAGTGTAAAGACACATCGTTTTTCATTTTCCGCCTGAAGTGAAAACAATTCTAATATAATCAATACCCTAATTGGGACTTGAACCCACAATTAATCGCGATTACAGTCAGGCGCCGTCCCACTGCCCCACTTTAGCCTCAATGTACCTTAATATTAATAGAAATCAAGCAAAAGTACAAGAAATATAAATTTATAAGTAAACCCAATCAATGTTCTGAAATGTAGGATATGTTTCTTTTCAAGTAAGACCTTTAAAATATTTCCTTGTAATATTCTATAAATCTAACAGAACTACTACAATGATAATAGAGTTTTCAGATTGAAATTTGAAACCTTATTTCTAAAATTTCTGGAACCGAAAAACAAATGAACTACAAAAGGCGTCTCGAGTCCCGCTTCTGTCGCAAACGCTAATGAGCGTAATGACTTCAATCATTCCATACTGATTCTTATTAAACTCACACGCGAGTACTACTTGCTCGTAACTATTGGTTACCCTGACAATACTTATTGATTTGAAAGTATTGAGGCCAATTTGTTATATATAATATGATTGTTTTAAATCAGGAGAATGTTTATATTTGTTTTACAATTTGTTTATTTAACGGTCAAAACAAATATAAAGGTCTCGAGGTCCGTTTGTTTACTTCGCGAGTATTAGCAATTTAATTTATCCAAATTAAACGAAAATTCAAAAAAAATTCAAAGAGAAAGTACGGTTGAAAATTATATTTCAATAACTGTACATTAAACGATTGAAACGCCTTACAAGTGTTTGAACGATATATATTTGGCTATGTTAAAAAACAAAACAAATAAAAAGTCAATAATGTCGGGACAGAAAAAAAAAGTCAACCCGTAATTTTAATACATCATCCCAGTTTGGGCTGGCGCATGTCATTGCTACGGAAAGCCAAACACGCATGTTCCATTTCACGCTGAACAGAGAGCGACGTGATTAATTAGCTACTATTGCGGGTTGCCTTTTAGGAAACAATTATGTCAAGGCTTTATCACGCTATGACGGTATTTTCTATAGGACTCGTGTGCTCTCGCTTGTTACACTTGTTATGGTTGCCACAACGGGTGCAGGTATCAGTGGGTCAATGTTAGCTTTGTCCATTTTAAATAAGTAGTGTAATTAATAAGACATATTTAGAAAACGTATAAAAATTTGCACGAAGCGAGATTTGAACCCGTGTCTCTTGAAAACCGTTCGAGTTCGCGGCTCTTGAACGATTTTCAAGAGGAGTTACAATACATATTAATCCGTTCTTTTACACGAGATAGATGTTTCTTATAGCATTTTGAAACTCAGTAACCGCTAAATTGTATTGTAATATTTCACGTGTAAGTTTATATTTGTACTCATTACACCGTCTGCCTTTTTATTAACTTGGTATCGTATGAAGAGTAAATATTTAACCAGCTGTTCTGAGTCGTAACGTGTCTCTACCCGACAGTGTATAACGAATTTTCTATTTAAATACGCTCCCATATTTGTTTATTATTATGAATTGTACATAAAAACCAGTACACTAGTTATTTAGACTTAATCTTAAATAAAGGCTACTGGTCTTCTGAATGCTAGCATAAGCTCGCACATCAGTCGCAATGTAAAATGCTTATTAGATGAAACGAGCTCGCAATAAAAATTCGCTTATTTCAGCTCAGAATGTTCTTAAATTGATATGAAACAGAAGTAAGTGGTTCAAATACAGAGGTTGTAATATTTTTTAAAGTGTTATTCGCACACTAAGGAAATTGAAAAAGACATATTTAGAAAATGCATAAAAATTTGAACCCGCGCCTCTTGAAAACCAACGCATGGCTTAGCGGTCAGAACGCCTGATCCGTTTTCAAGAAGCGCGGGTTCAAATCCTGCTGCGTTCATTTTTTGATACGTTTTCTAAATATGTCTTAGACGTTGTAACAAGTGAGCCTGGAGTTGAATTACTCTGCCCATTATTCCCGATTGATAAACTTTATTTGAGAAACGTATTTTAAAACAATGTTGTACTTTTCCAAGACAAAAACCGTTTCAGATTATAATTTGATGCAAGTGCAATATTTCTTCTATTTTATATTTGCAACGGTACAAAAGTGTTCTATAAATTAAAAAATATATTGCATTGCATTTGTAATATATTAGTATGGAAAAGTTTACAGTAGTATATTGTACGTTGGTCTTTGGTTGGCAGAATCGTGGCACAGTTGAAAGTACTTTGGTGTAAACGTGGTGTTTGAGGTGCTTGATACCTGCTCGGAAAACCTAACCGAACTAAATTTTTAAATTTTTTTTCAATTTTTTGTTAGCATCTCTATAGAGAGATTTGTTACAAATTTCTGCTACTCAAATATATCTATACAGTATATCGTTCAATCAATATCATTGTATTTATCAATATACTGTATCGGTATTTGATACATACAATACTAAATTTTCTTTTCCCAGGTCCGGAAAGTGCTCATTGCTGTACTAAAAGCAGACAAAGATAACTTAACTAAACTCAAATAAATTCTCTTTATGATTGTAGATTGATACTAAATAATAAGCATATGTATAAAAATATTAAGCTAAGTCTGAGACGACATCAGCTCACATCAAAGATACTTCAGTAAAAGTAAAAAAATACAGATTTAGTAAAAAAGTGCAGTGACGAGTCACTCCGGTCCCTGCTTTCCTCTCGTTTTCAAAGTATTACGAATAGGAATTGAACCCACAACCATCGCATTACAGTTAGCGATTCTACACTAATATAATATTGTCCTGTTTTTATTCATCATTGTGTATTTTGCGGTAAAAGTAACTTGTAAAGCAAAACTTGTTAATGAATGATAATGCAATAGCTCTAATTAGACTGAGACTGATGTATACACTAGGTCCCTTAAACACTCGCTGAGACACACCTGGTGTCACCTGTCGTCGCCTGACACTGATTTATTGCGGAAACACTACATAGTGATGTGGTCGTATACACGAACGTCTTGCGTTCGATTCGAGTCACTGGTATTAGTTATTATCAACGTTAGTTTCTTATTATAGCTTTGTGAAAGCGTCAATATCTTTTCTTGCAACATTTTTAAAGCTTTATTCACAATCCAAGCGCTTTGGCCGCTTGCTGACGTCGAAATACTTATACATTTATTTAAAATATTTTTGTTGTTAGCATCTCTGTAGAGAGATTTGTTACAAATTTATGCTTCTCAAATACATCGTTCAATCAATATCGTTATATTTATCAATATACTGTATCGTTATTTGATACATACGATACAGAGTGGGTACCAACATAATAAATAAATAATATTTATATAATGTATTTTAACTTTTCCGCTCTGGTACCAAACAAAGTGACCAATCACTTGCGTTAAGCTCCGCCACTAAACACGCAATGTCTCGATTTCGGGCGGAAAGAGAAAAGACAGACAACGGAGTGCCTTCAAAGTGTAATACTAGGGAAAAGTAAAGGAAATCATTACAATATTACGAACCAACAACCACCGTGCTTATAGCCATACTGCCCCATTGTACCAAAGCGAGCCTCAAAATATATGTAAATATGAAAGACTATTACATATGGTTATATATCCAAAGACAAAATTTTCAAACGTGGCTTCCTCATTACTGAATGATAATGAACGAACAAGTACATGAATGGCAACTTGAAAACACAAACAAAAGATCTTCCAAACATTCGAACCGGATATATATAATTTGATCGGAAACGGCGAATAATTCGTGCTTAACTTATTATTTAGAATAAAAATCTGATCCCTTGGGAAGTTTGACCGGCGTCATTAAGTCATTAACTAAACAAGTAGCGGACGAGGGCCAGGGATGCAAGCGCTTGGGCGTATTGGGACTCCGACGAATTCTCGATATTGAATCAATATTTAGAAGCTACTTAAGAGAAGTAATAAAAAAAAGTACTTTACATATGTATAGAAATAAACAAATGAATATTTTGTATCTGGGACCACTCGCTTAAGGTTTGATCGATATAGTCAAGTTGCGGAATTAGTATTATTTCGATATGCGCTTGTATAAGTTATATGCTTAAGATTGTATGACGACAGAATGGTCTAAGTGGATTTGGAACCCATAATATAATGCTAGGTAGAGTAAGATGTTAATATTATTAGTTGTATATTCAGTATATATGGTTAAGTTTAAATTCTACTCGCACTTTTACACTCTTTCTCCCTCTCTCTCTCTCTCTCACACTCTCTCTCATTCTCTCTGTTTCTAACTCATTTTACTGTATATCCTAGTCTCCTTGTCTAAAGTAGCATCTAGTAAAAGCGCATATTATCATGTAGGTATATTGTACAATATACGCGGAGCGATGCCAATCCAAATTCCACGCTCAAACGATACAGCTGCAATCGCGCTACTAACTAAATATTAACTTTTTATAAATAAAAACTCATGTTGTTCTGACTCTTCTATTTATTTAAGTGGCAGAAAGAAATTCTCGCAGATATATTAGAGTGTTTATTCCACTTGCGGCGATGTTAGGTTTGATTCCTGTTTTAAGTAAATATTGTATATAAGTGAGAAATAAATCAAATTTACAAGCTTTTCCTAGCAAATAGAAACAATATTTCAAACTGAATTATCTTAAAAAATCTTAAAAAAAATAAAACTATTTTTAACTGGATTAATCGCGTATAATATTGGTATTCGTATATGTTGAGTCTACCTGTGACCACTGACTACTGTAAAGTGTTCCAAACCACGGGTTCTAAAATTTATTTTCGAATACCAATATTATGCGCAATTAATCTGTTTAAAAGTAGTTTCATTTCAAAATGTGTAATAATCCTGAAAATGACATATTTAGAAAACGTATAAAAATTGGAACGCAGCGTTAAAAACCGATCAAAAGGCGCGGGTTCAAATCCCGCTGCGTTCAATTTTTTATACGTTTTCTAAATATGTCTTTTTCAATTTTCTTAGTGTGGGAATAACACTTTAAAAAATGTTAACAAAAAAAAATCCTGAAAATCAAAGAACTTATTAAAGATTATTTTGTTATTATATACGCCTTAACTGTATTTAATCATCTAGTGTTTTACTATCTGGACGAAATAACAATAATTTGTAAAAATATATAACAAGTTGTATATATGAGAGAAAAAATCGAGTAGAAAATGATTATAATTTAGAATCGATTGCATTGAAGCGGTCAAATGTAATTTAAGCCGGTATTGTTGGCAGCGACGCGATGTTCTAGCCGGAGCAGTTGTCTTGTCCTTTCACGACGTTTTGTAACAATTAATGAGATTTATATGCTAATTCATAGTCCGTCCGTCCGTCAGTGGCGTCTCTCGAAACAATATGGGAAAGTATATTTTTTTAACATTTTTTTTAAATGTTATTCGCACACTAAGGACATTGAAAAATACATATTTAGAAAACATAAAAGTTTGAACGCAGCGGGATTTGAACCCGCGCCTATTGAAAACCGTTCATGTTCAACCTTGTTCAAGTTCAACCTTTTTATATGTTTTCTAAATATGTCTTTTTCATTATGGGAAAGCATTAGTTCATATATTTCGTTCATAGCTTTGCGCGTTCAACTAAGTATTGTGTTTATTTTCATATATATTTCACTTTTTTATCGTACAAAGTGAGTTCAGTTAGATATTCTGTTCTCCGCGTTATGGTCATTTAGTTTATTTTAGAAACATATAATAGATTACAAATATATAATACATTTTGCCTTTTAGGCATGGAAAAGTGTATTTCCCGGTAGCCAGGCGATTTGGAAATGTTTGTTTCGTTTAAAAGTGTTACTTCCGGCAACTTAATATGTAATTCTAACAAAATATATTAATACTTTCACTATATTTAGTTATCGTAATTGTGTTAGTTCAGAATTTGAATAATATACGGGCGTATAGCATTTTCGCGCACACGTTCTGATGATAACGGACAATATAACGACTTCGATTCTTGCTCAATATATTTTACCTTTTATGTTAATCTGAAATGTCAAATTTAAGACAAGTACCCACAAGCAGAACAATACAAGTGTTCATAGCAAAATGTAGTTTAATTTATCCACTGCATATAAACAAAGTAAAGAAAGGATATGTATATACACAAAAGTATGCAGCATTTATCAAAGTTCCTTACATCTCGAACAAAAAACAACTCAATTTAAAACGAAACTCAATATCTTTGAACCGTTTATGTCTATCGTGGCGCAGTGGGACAGCGTCTGTCTGTAATCACAATTAGTTGTGGGTTCGATTCTGACTTGGCGGTTAAATAAAAAATAACATTAACTTGTAATTATTAGGTTATTGGCTTCTTCTTGTTCAATTTTATAATAGCATGCGCTACATTGTTCTGCATTGTTCCAGTGTAGGTACCATTTACATTATTGTTAGCCCGATACTTGCAATAATAGCAAAACAACAAATATTTATTACGTCATATCAAGGACGTCATCTAGTCAAACTTAATGACGTAGTGAGTGTCGGTTAGATTATTGAGACTCAAGTTATAAATCACTAAACATATTATTTTCAACATACAAGAACATATGCATTTTGTATATGCTTTTCATACTAAGCTCATTTACTGACAGCACCGTCAGAACATGGAGCATCGAACCCACAACCACTGCGCTTACTTGGTACTTTTTAGTACTTTTTTACCGACGCCAAGTTGACGTCTTGTAATATTTCGAAGTTGATTAAATAGCTTCAGATACAAATGTATTTACATACATTACTCTTGCCGTCGTTTTTGTTTGGAACTCTCAACATGGTTTATTTGTTAATCTCCGAGTATGGGAACAACTTCATTACTTCGCTATACATTAATAAGAGTCGCGTAATTTCTATTTAGACATTTATTGTAGTAATTTATTAGATTTTCAAAATTTAACAAATTACCACAATTATTTGTAAAAATCTCTCTACAGAGATGCTAACAACAAATATAAGTTGTAATAAGCGTATAAGAATTTCGACGCAACTGGATGTAGAACGCATGGTTGAACGGTTTTCAAGAGGCGCGGGTTCAAATCCCACTGTGTTTAAATTTTTATACGTTTTCTAAATATATCTTTTTCAATTTCCTTAGTGTGGAAATAACACTTTAAAAAATGTTAACTAAATATATTTTTTTAAATGGTTGTGGGGTTGACTCGGGATAATGCTTATATAAAAAGAAACAAAAATAATAAAAAAAAATCTGTAATGTTTATAGCGATGTGTTTAAGCGAATTATTATATTAGAAATTGAGAATGGAGTGTTTAGATATTAATTTTTCATTCTATAAATCTCGTAAGTTGAATTGACGCGGTGTGCTACTTACGTATACCAGGTTTCAAATCCTATTAAATTCAATATACCTATGAAATAAATGATTATTCAGTAAATGTAATTAAATTTAATTTCCATATTATGGCGAGACAGGTGAAAACTAAGCTTGTGCTCGAAGAAAGCTCGTCAGTCAGTATCCCTCGAGTGCGGCTTTGTCATCCGCGCACAAGTGATGGTACATATCCGAGTTCGAGGTGTTCGATCTATTATTATCGTTATAACTATATATAATGTATTTTTCATGTCTTTTATATATGAATTGTTCTGTAAAATAGGATTTTGTATATCAAACGCAACCGAAAGAAGACATTTTACTAAGCATGTTTGAGGTATTTGTTTGACTAAGCGGCTTCATCCCGGCTAAGTGTCCCTTTTTCCTACTGTCCGACATTTTTTATAGAGACATTGTGTATTGGTCCACGAAACTAATAGAATATATTGATCAGAATAGAATGTTCCTTTTACATAATAAAAATTATCCAAGGAGATTTTAAAGATAATTTCACAGAGAAAATATTATTAATGCGTTCTATTCTTTCTATTGTTTTATGCTTCACGCCTTTTCCCGCATAGCAATCAAGTTAGAGCCTGAATTCGAGACGTGCGTGTTGTGTTGTCCACCAGAGCGGTGAAATGTGGGAATCGAACCCGTAACTATAAATATAAGTACCACGGGTACTTTGATATTTTTATATTTATAATTTTGTATTCGCTCATATTCTGAGCCTAAAGTTATATAAGCCTAATTTGCTTAAGCTTTCAGTGATGCTGAGTAGATAATCCGGCACCGCGTTGTGAAACCGACAAAATGGTTGTGTTTTTCAAATATAATAAATAAATATTTTTATAAATGGGGTTTACAATCACAACCATAGCGATGGTAGCAGTCGAGCGTATTGGATTGTACAATTTTCCATATTTGCAAATGAAATGATTGGATAGACTGTGCGAATATATCCACAGTCAATAAAAATATTAGCATGAAAAAAGCTGGGATTAAAATAGCGAAAAGCTCAATAACGATTACATTTGAATAGGACGCTCGGAGGAGCAGGTGCCGGGTCGGGAACTGCATTAATGCATTAAAATTTACTAAAAAAATTGCTTATTCTACTTCCAAACGTGTATACTGCTTCCATTTAGGTTCTAGTTGAGTGCTCTCCAAGCTTTCAAGCATTACTTCTGTTTTGTTTTCTATATCTGTTACAACTAAAGTGTTCAAGAATTTAAACACTACGTATTTTGATGCAGCTGACTGTGCACGAGATATTTGTGGGTTCGATATCCAGTCGGAGAAATGTTTAAATTAAAAAAAAAAACGGTTTTTTGGCTTTAACGAAACGAGACATTCGACTTTATCACCCAATTATTAGCATTTCAACTAGGTCCTCTCAATAAAAATATTTCAAGGTAAGTTTCTTTGCAAAACAGTAATCAAGTTAATTTCTAGAACTTTAAATAATGAGCGAGGTTCCAGTAGGTATTTAGGTAAAGCTTAAAGTCTGGTAATCCAGTTATAGATATAAGTTCGCGGTGTCGCTGACAGCTACCAACAAACTACAGACTATTATCCATTGAATAGAGCTCCGAGCGAAACAGATGACTTGCATTTCTCTCATACGGATAGTATATTTTAGAAAATATTTTACCTAGATTTTACTTATAAAATATGTAGAAATATGTTGCTATCTAACGATTGCATCATTCTTAAATAAATTTCTTGTATTAAATATTTATATATTGTATTTGATGAAATAAAAAGAAAAGATATTCCTAAATTTAAATTCTAATTTGTTTTAAAATTTAAATTTAGGAATTGAAAAATTAGAATATTGTAATAATTAGATAACACAATAGACTCAATAATATCAAATGCAAATTCTTCAAATATTATATCATGTATAGATTTTTAGCCGCAAATTGTCACTTAATTATATAAAATTAGATGAAAATCGCGTTTACGATTTGAATGAGCGGTTTCGGTTTTTTCATTCCCGCCATAATTGTGTTGCTTGACATTTAAGTAAGAAACATTTACAAAAGGTGGAGTTATGAGGCCTAAAAAGCAACCGCGGCGTAATTCATTAAAAATTTGTCGGTTTAATCGAATCCATTTATCTTTGTTTCTGACAGCGAAACCTTATACATTAAATGATTTGTTCCTTTCATTTTGCTGTAGGATTCTGAAACTACAAACGTTTTGGTATTATTTGTGCATTTAACATAATATAGCTTGGAGCCTTCTCGTACATGCCCCCATTGGGGTTCTTTTTACATTATTAGGTACACCATCTAAATATATTTACTTTATAAGATTACTCGTTGTGCCCGCGACTTTGTCCGAGTGGAGATCTTACATCAGCTTTTTGCCAGTGAAAGCCCCGTCAAAATCGTTGTAGCCGTTCTAGAGATTAGCCGGAACAAACAGACTGACAGACACAAAAATAGCAAAAAATAATATTCTGGTATATGTAGCGTGTATACATATGCATTTAGCATATATATACCATAATATTAATTTATTGAGTACAATGGTTTACTATTTTGGCTTTAATGGCTTGAACATAAGGTACTTACTTTATATTTTGCTCAATTCACACAATGTCTTTATAACTTGTAGCCTATGTGTTATTCTGATGTATAAGCTATATTATTGTAAAGTTTCATTAAAATCCATACAGTAGTTTTTAACTGTGAAAGAGTAACAAACATCCTTACAAACTTTCGCTTTTATAATATTAGTAGGATTAAATAACCAAGCGTTCTCACCGCTAAGCCATGTGTTCTACTTCCGGCTACGACACAGTTCTTATTCGCCTGTTACAACTTTTTTTAGTTGTTTTTCAAAGCTTAACATATAAAGTCTAACTCTGACTCCCAAACTAGAATATTCAAGTCTACGTATATACGTAACTAACTGAATGTAGAGTGTGGTAATGAATCTAAGAACCAACTTTTAATCATTGTTAACAAATTACAAAATGTTTTAAATCCTTAATTACTTAAACGACAGTTTAATATTTGAAATTATTGTAGGCCTAATAATGTAAAATATCTATACATGGAATGAAAATGTAACTGATCGTTGTCTCTACATGAAAGATATATGAAAAAATATATTATTGGCTACATTTATAATTTGTTTCGTTTATTATAACCTAAAACAATGATTTTTAGTTCTTTTTTCTGTTTGTCTATGTGTTTTTGCACGCTAATTTCAGAATCAGTTTAAACTGTTCACCGATTTAAATGCGGGAACGACTATATTGTATTTGTGTAAAATTTTCTTAACATTTAGCATTCATTTCATTTAAATCTATTCATAAATAAAAAAGTTACAACTATTTAAATTACAACTTTAAGTAAAGCTTGTGCATTAAGTGAGAACGCGGGCGGGCGGTAAAACGAAATCGATTAGTAGTGAAGTTTACGCAGACGAAACCGCGAGTGGTTCACTAGTTTATGTATATATTTATTCTGTATTTACAATATTAGCAAAAAAAACAAGGTAAAATGGTTACAAATGTAAATAAAAAATTATGTTCTCATTTTTTTTCCGGTAGTCCGAGTTGACCTAGTGTCAAAATACTCTGTTTACAACTTTCGACCCAAAAATCCAGACATTGCGTGTTCAGTTACAGAAATAAGATAAAAAGTCGGAAATATATCATCAAAAAATATTATAAGTATAATAATTACCCCGACACAACCTTACAGTCCCCGCTTACGGGCAGACTTTGGCAGACTCTGGCAGATTTTGGCCTTACAGAATAATGATAATTTTCTAGACAATTTTTATTTAGTAGAAACTAATATACTATGCTACGCAAGTAGAACAGTAGCAAATTTTGAATTGTGTTTGCAAAGAGTCAATCTTTCGGGTAATAAAAATTGACTCGTTGCAAAGACGATTTGCATTGAATGCAATACTTTTACGAACAATCAATAGACCGCTTTGTTAGCGGCTCATGTATCCGTACTGGCAGCTACAAGCTGGTCTCGACGACACTTTAATGGGTATGTTTGTTGAATACGAGCTGTCATGTGAAAGGAAGCTTTTTCTAACAAAGTGTTGTTCTTTTACTACCCAACACATCGATGTTGACTTTTGTAGCGATAGTAATTACAACCATTCATGTGAGATGAAATCTAAGATTAAAAAAAATATATTAATAAAAACTTGATGCTTGCTCTATAACTACGATGGTTGTAAGTTCAATCGACATTAAAAAAAACGCCGTTACTTGAATGTAATTATTTGTGTCATCTAGGTTTTGGTGAGCCAAGTATGGCGTAGTGAGTTGTGTTGCTAATATTTTACTTTGTGCACATGAAAAACTTCGGTTAGGTTAAGAAATCGACAACAGTTTTAAATCCAAAAACAAATTCAAGTTTTCAGCGAAACTTAATTAAATATATTACCTTTTCAGAGCAAGCGATTGAGAAAAATATGTATAATGTATTCGTATAACTGGTAAAAATGGGTACATACTAATTTTTCGCGAACGCTCTACTGCCTTGCAAATATAGTCTAGAGGACGATCGTGACAGATGCAAAGAAATAAATAAATATATACCTTTAAATAATTGAACGCGATTTATTGTAGGAACACATTGTGAAATATGCATTAATTGAATTTTGCTAAAATATTAAAAAGTCGATTACACTTAGGAAGTGTCTTGTGCATAAGCATTCAAATATATTACACTTTAAAAAGCCTTGCAACTGTTGCACGTCATACAAAGTTTGATGCAGTAGTTGACGTCAGTACTTGAAACTTCTTGTGCCCATAAGAAATTTAATTAAATAAAGTTACTGGTGAAAATAAATGGTGTTTTATCAAACATAAAAGACTTTGGTCTATTTAGATTAAGTGTGAAATAATGTAGTTAAGGCCTTACCCATACACATATTGTGTTATTATTTTTTGTATTGTCTCACATCTTAAGATGTGTCACTTGGCCAATACTTACACTTACAATACTTGGAGGTATACTTTCCATTTGATATATTGTTGGGTGGCTTTAAATATCGTAGCGATTCGTCTGACCAGACCAGGTTCCCCCGACCTTGACTCTTCTAGGTCCCACTATAGAATTGTCAAGTAACCATTACCAATTACCAAGTTACCTATATACAGTCAATTGTGGATTTCATTAAAAATTAAATTCACAAGCTATATTTTTTCTCCAAGTAGTGAACTTGTGTACGAGTATGGAAATATGTTGTAAAGTTATCGATGTCGACGCGACGTGTGTGATGGATATATGAGGTGCTCAATTCCCAGCGGTCGACGGCCCATTGTCTAAAAGCCATATCTCTGACATAAGCTCAAACTCACCGTGCATTTTGTACGTAGATATGTATATATTTTTTATTTTTTGTCTATGAAATAAAAGTTATCTCTGGCCTTCTCATTTAAAGACAAATGATGCATAAAACAAATGCATAGCCAAATCAGCCGTTCGACGCCCACTGACATAGGCCTCCCCCATCGGTCGCATCGGTGCTGCGCCTCCAGCGACCTTGACCATATCGTCTGTCCAGCCGATAGAGCACCTGCCCCACCACTTGAGAACCTTTCTTTTAAATCGAGTATATAATTTTTTCATTAAAGAATCGATACAATAAATTCGTATTCGCGCGTTGTAGAGTGCAGGTTATATGGAAATAATATTTTCGTTATGAATAGAATAATACGCTACTGTATGAATAAAAGTATTGTAAAGTAACTTCTATATATCGTTATTGTAGGCTTCTTAATTAATTAATGATTGATATGAGTAAATGAATCGCTTTGCAATAAACTGCTTTTTCCTCTTGTACATATAATAGTTATATAAAATAAGATAATAGAAAATGATATTCATCTTTGATTAGAAATAATTAAAGCTTCACATGGTTTTAATGTTTCATATCTCATTATAAGGTCGCAGAGTTAAATAAAAATAAATATACTTAGTCTGGCCATAAATACTGTTATAATTAAAAATAAACAAAATGTTACTTTTAAATTTGGAATCTGTCATTTTTATATGATTGTTCATTGTGTTTTCTTCTTATCGTTCCAATATATTTTAAAATATTTTGTGATATTAATGTGAATGGAGTGGGGTGTCAATCTGGAATAAGTCTGGTCAAAATGGAATAAGTCTGGTTCGTCACCTAGTGTCTTCATTTGGCCAGAAAATACCATACTGGAATAAAGAGTGAACCAAAAAAAAAATGGCCTGCTAATATTTTTATTAAAAATAAACAATAGGTCTATACGAGTATATTAGAATATGTATAGGTCTAATTATCAAACATTTACAATGTACTCAAGCAGGCATTAAAACTTGTTTGTTGTCAGTCAGTCATTTAAATGGTTTTATTAGCATCACAAAACTAAATACAATGACATTCTATTATTCTTATTTCTGTCATAGTGATAATTTTGTGAAGTTTAAATAAATTCACACATGACAAAAAACGGAACTAATCGCCAGACACTCTTGAGTCACACATGTTTTCATTGTTTTTCAGACTCGCTTTTTCCCGAATATTAAGTAGAGTTGTCAGAGGGAAAGTAGTATTAAGACACTGTGTTCTTTACTTTTCGGCGGAATTCAACGCCAAGCTTTGTGTTGTCACCAAAGCGGAGAAATTAATTTAGTTAAAAAAATATTCCCCCGAGAGAGAACCGTACTCACAAACAAGTGGATTATTGCTTTATACAAAAATGATGAATCAATATACTGATTAGTAAAATGCTTACCAAAAAATATCCAATAAACGCGGCTCACACACTATTCTTGCTGCACAACAAACAATTGATATTCATATCACATAACTGTACAACAATTAACTTCAGTCAAACTTCTATACTCAATTTTTTAAGTACTAAAACTAATTGGGAAATCTAATTTCAATAATATTATTTGAAACAAATACTTGTAGTATATATTCGTCTTGTTCCACAACTTGGTTTCCCGGGTCAGAGGCTCATTCGTCGCAACACGCGCGCTCTCCGCGGCAGTACGAAGCAAATGCTGGCCAAGGCATGTGCTGCGACAGATGTATATATAGCAATGACAGGACTATATTATACATATGTAAATAAAAAACCGCCTGGTTCTTTTTAAATAATATATTAAAACATATTGTAATAAATATTAAACGAATTTGTTGTGTATAATTCAGTAATTGAATACTCTACAGTAATCTATAAGCTCGAATATTTATAGATTGCGATTGGAAACGTAGAGACCTACAGTGTACTTCAATTTCCAAATTGTACGCAATACGTGAATATATATAAAAGCGAAAAGTGATCAAGAAATATATGAAACCGCTTGACGTACATATAATTTTTTTTACATAGAGTTACTTTATAGTTAGAAGACGTCCACTCTTAGTGGATCCATTCTTAAATGGATATTGCGACCGGGTCAAATTAAGGAGATATAAGACCTCATTTTTGTTTCTACAAACTGGGAATTTTACAGAGATATCTGCTGTACAATAGCTAGCCAGTTAAATATAGTTGAATTTAATTCAAACAATGTATGTAATTATTTTATATGTATTGTCTGTAACTCGGGGACGCTTCGATGTTGGAAAGTTTCTTCGACTTTTTCTTCTTTGTCCTCTTTATAAATATTAGCTCATGGTCCTCGCTTTGTTATCACACGTAAAGCGTGGCACAAAAAGGAGGGAGGGAGGAGGTGTTAAATAATTTATCTTTCATATTTTAAGCTTTTCATGCCCTTAAGATGACTGAACACGATAGTTGTGTGTTTCACATTCAAGGACAGATTTCATTTTAAATAGTGCCAATTTCATAGATAATATTGATGCTTGAAGTGGGTGCGCAGTTAAAGGAAAGTAGACTATGAAATGACAAAGGAGACAGACCCTACATATATTGTTGTTTGAGTTTGAACCCACGCTGATTGAATACAAGCACGTTGTAACCTTTTTTGCTTTATACTTTTAAATGTCACGTTTTACTATAGATATATATATATATATATATATATATTACAATGAGTCCCACAATAGTGTGACTTGTAATATATAGATAGTTCCAGTAACATATAACATATAACATAAACACCTGCTGGTACTCCCCGGGACTTCGTCCTTTTATCTTTCAACATCCTTGTAGCTTTTCTGGTGTTACATGGATCGTGGGCCACGGTGATCACTTATGATAAGATGACCCGAACGCTCATCTATAGTATAGAACAAAAACTTCCTAGCGAGAATATGAGATATATTAAACCTGATGTTATGTTTGATTTTATCCGTTGTATGCTCACACACAGCTAACTGCAATACACGCCCATTCTTGAGATTGTTCATCAATCGCACCACCAACGATGTGGATACATCTCCGAAAACAGATATATCTCAAGGATGATCCGCGAGGCTCTGGAAATACAAAAACACTCTAATTTCAATAGAGAAGACGGAAACCTACCACCTGGGACGCAATCCTGAAAAGTTTTAAGTCTTAAACCTACCACACCAGAGATGAATATACAATCAGCTCCAGCTCAAGCAAGAATCCAGGGTAGTACACGAGGCAACCTAAAAATCATTGGCGGTAGTTTGATATAATAATCGTATCAACTGACAGACGAATGCCACCTCAATCTACATGTGACCACAGACTACTGTAAAATGTTCGAAACGTCGGGTTACTAAAATGTATTTGCGAATACTAATAATATACGCGATTGATGTGGTTAAAACAAATTTCGTTTTAAAATCTTTATTATTTTTCAATATCAAAACATTCATACAAAATATTGCACCATCTTATTGTGCAAAAATAATAAGCGAGTGTTGGCCATTTTGTGTGCCTACGCACTCTACAAATGTGGGTGTATGAGATATTCATTTCCACGGTATTGCCTTTTGTTTGAAAACGAGTATGTTTTGCTTTTCTATATCCTGAACCATTTGTTTTTCCAATTAAAACTGCGCGTGTGAAGTTCAAATAAACACAACAGTAGTTGGAGCATTCAATTTGTTCTCAGAACGCGCAACCCGCCCAGCTTTCTACGGGCCGCTAACACTCTATGTTTCAATATTTGATCTAAAGGGTAAATCGAATCATAAATATATATTTAAGTACATTTCATTGAATATTAATAATATTTGCAAACTTATTATTTTCAGAATATGATATTAATATAGCATAATAAAAATAGCTTCAGCTTTTTCCTGCGAAGTCAGAAAGAACCTAGTGTCGAGACACTCCGGTCTCCACTGCATCTGCATTTCTCAGTAGCACATTAGCTGAGCGTTATCACGGTGCCCTTACCTGTACTGACATATATTTTACCCCTTGCCATCTTCATGTTCTCTTATTGGTTATATAAAAAATATCAACGATCAGTCATTTTGTCCTCAATGTTCCGGTTAATTCAACTTTACAAGCTGAGTAACTGTTTCTAACGATGCAATTTGCTGCACCAAACCGGAGAACTATTATAAACATATGTTATATTAACCTTAATCCTAAAGTACCAAGATTTTATCCCAGTAAAGCTTAAAATGGTCTGTTGTTCGCAAGTATAAAAATTATAAGAAAAACTTTATTGCCAAAACAGAAAAAGAATGCACCAGGTGACAAAAAAGCTGAAGCGTCATACATATTCATACACAAATCTCGTTAGCTCCTCTCCTCTAACACTCAATCTGAATACAAATCGAGTACACTACAGCGTGATCCTAGCTCATACAAGGACTATTAATTTCTTGATTTTTGTCTTTTTGCGCTTTTTTTGGGAATTCACCTCTTTTTACATATTAATCGTTATACATACCCTATATGTTAATAGGAAAAATATATATTCAAGTATTAATATTTCACCCCTTTGATATATAAATATTTTTTTAAGAAAAACTGCTAGTAAGTGTCTAATAAGCCTAATAAGTCGGAATAATCTAGTAGTAATAAGTAAGAGGTTGTTGTTACGAAACGGTGTAGTTACGAAAACGAAAGGTATGAACATAATTTTATTTTTGTTTCTCCATTTTTAGTTCTTCAATAAATAAATAATATATAAAGAGAATTACGAAACAAAAAAAAATATTAAAATTGTAACTATTTATTTTTTCTTTATTAATATTTTGAATACCTCCTATTACACCCAGGCTGTGTATACACTGTGAATAAATATTGAAATGTTCACATTTTCTCTGAGCATGGATAAATATAGCTTAAAATTAGGAAAGCTCTACAGTAAAACATAGAATGAAGAGTCTACGTTCTCAGCGCATCATATGAAAACTTTTCAATAATACCAACAGTTTTTGAAAATCCTACTTATATTATAAACGCGAAAGCTTGTGAGGATGCTTGTTACTCTTTCACGGAAAAACTACTGAATGGATTTTAATGAAACTTTACAATAATATAGCTTATACATCAGAATAACACATAGGCTACAAGTTATAAAGACATTGTGTGAATTGACCAAAATATCAAGTAAGTATGTTCAAGCCATTAAAGCCAAAATAGTGAACCATTGTAGTCAATAAATTAATATGGTAGTTAAGATACTTAAATCGCTTCTGATATTTAAAGTAGATATAATGTCTTTCACGGGTTTCATTCGGACAAATATTATATTAACCGAGTGCGCTATACTACGGCGTGGCCGACGCACGGCGGGTGAGGTGGGGGAAGAAGTCACTCATCGCTGAGTGCGCGACCGCGACCCGAACGCGGTCTGTTTTGCGAATTTTCAAGACATTAGTTAAAAAGGCATTGTACTTAAAGCTATATTGCTCTAGTTATTAGTTATTCGTCCAGGTTTAGTTATTGGCAGGTTTTTATTTGGTTAGGATTTATACGTACAATAAGAGATTTCATTTTAATTATGTAAATAGGTTACTTACCTGTTAATTATAACGAATGGGATTTGTTAAAAACGCATTGTACTAAAAGTAATATAGGTCCAGGGTTAGTTAGTGGCAGGTTTTTTTTTTTTTTTGGTTAGTAGTTACACGTAGATACCAAAAGATACCTACTTCATTATAATTTTAATTATGTAACTGGATTCTATTCAGAAAATATAACATTAAGAAATATATATTTTATCATATCTTCAATAAAATTTCACGTATTGAAATTTATGAATTCCTATATATTTTCATTCCAATTAATAATAAAATCAAACTCATAACCGTAGAGTACTCTTAAACTCCTCCACACATATCGTTACGAATATTATACACACGGTCACTTAAAGAAATTATTCTTTTTATAATATGATTCTGTTTCTATTAAAATATATATATTAAAAAAAAAACGGAAAGAAATATAAAAAGTGTCTACAATAACACTTTTACTTTTCCTTTTCTCTAGACTTTCGGCCTCTTTTAAGGAGTATGAAATTTTACTATTGTATTGAGAAGGAGCAGAAAGCCAATATTTTTTATAAAAAACCAATAACAAAAGATTAAATAGGGTAGAGTAGGGCAATAGGATAGGCAGACAAAAGGTAGTGTCAAGACACTTCATTCTCGACTTTCTGCTTTAATTTCGAGTTGATTGGCGAAACTCAACGCCCCGCTTCGTCTTGCCACTAGAGCCTGTTATTTACCTGTAATTTGTTACGAATTTCTTCGGTTTTATTTAAATTATAGGTTGTAAGTAGATAGGAAATTGGTCCTTTTTTTGGTTGTTTTGGTTCATTTATAATATAATAATGTGAATAACGTAACAGCAATAATAATGTAAAATTTATAATAAAAAATATTTATTGACTAAGTGAAACGTACATACGGTATATACATGTAATACATTTATGTACATGAAATACAGATATATACATGAAATATATTTATATACATGAAATACAGGTATATATATACATGAAATATATTTATATAGATGAAATACGTGATTTTGTTTTCTAATTATCAAATCAGAATAGTTTTTTGCCTATCTAATTACTATTTAGCTATAATTTTAATTAAATAGGCAAGTATTGCATTTTTCAAGTATAAATAAGGAAGCTTTCCCAAAGCTCTAATAAGGCTCGAACTATGAAAGTAACTAGACTTAACTAGATTTTTGCAATACATACAATCAATAGAATATAAGATTATATGAAATAAGCAAAAACTCCATCGACGCGTAATAATCATTGGCTTAGTATCGTGTTCCGGTCCGTTAGCTGCTCTCGATACTACCATTTAGATATCGAATTACAAGAAAGTTTTTATACAAGTACATCATATGTCTTAAAATAATAAATTTATCGACTTAACTTAAGAAATCTACACATTTATAGAAAATATGTTAATTTATTCTACTAAAGAGGCCATCGGGCGCAGTGGGGCTACGCCTGATAAACGTGATTAGTTGTAGGTTCGATTTTCATTCGGGGAAATAATCATATTTAACAGAGTGGCTTGACACTAGGACTAGGAGGAATTTGACGCTGTTTTTAACATCATTTTATGAAAACTATAAGCATGTCAATATTATTACATTAAATAAGATCATGCTTAACATTCCAAAGAGCAACACAAAATTACTGCAAAAGTCCTTTTCTGTACATTCTGCAGTACTTTGGAACAAACTCCGCAAAATCCACCCAGAAAAGACCCCAAAATTCTGTCTTTTAAGTCCTTATTAAAAAAAAAATTTAATTTCGAAATCAGTCAGCACTTTTATTGATAAAATGACCATACTAATCTTATTTTATATTTAATTACTGCATATATAGGTATATTATATACGTATTCGAATAAGTATGTATGTATTTATGTATATGTTTATTTATGTGTATGTATACATATATTTATTTTAGTAAAATGTTTCACTTAAAATTTAATGGTGTTTATTTATGGCACAGAACTGCGATCCCACTGTATTGCCTTCACCGCTTTCACACCACTTCCACAGGTTGGCTGGAAGAATTCTCTTTTAGAGATAAGTCCACCGTTGCTCACTTAATTTCTGTAATGTAAATTGTATTGTTTTTTTAAGTGCAATAATAAATCAGATATTTTTTATTATTATATTTGTTAAATTAAATGATTTATATAGACTTAAAAAACGAACACTTTGGTATTGTTCAGCAATATATCAACATTGAAATCACTGCTAATAATTAAATATATACAACTTTTACAGAGTTTTCTTTAAGCATTCTCCAAGCAAGCATTGGGGGTAAGGGGGAAGCTATTGCAATCAGCCTTGACATCACAAAGGCTTTGATCGAGTTTGGCACAAAGCTCTTTTGTCGAAGTTAACACCTTACGAACTTCCTATGAGATTATGCAATTAATAACCAGTTTCCCTGGTAGTTGGAGCATCAAGGTCGTTGTCGATGGTATTTTCTCAGAGATCGAATCCATTAATGCTGGAGTACCGCAAGGTTCAGTGTTATCTCTCACACATTTCGCTCTGCATGTCAATGACATATTGCTTTCCAGCAACATTAATTGCTATGCAGATGACATATCTATGCACGGGTGATTTACACTGGCCGGGTTAATATTCTCTCGCTGTGGTGAAAGAGCGGAGAATACAACTTGTGTCCGAGATTGAGTCCAAATTGAAACAGGTTTCAGAATGGAATGGATGTAACCTGGTTTAATTTAACCCTACGAAGATACTAGTTTGCCCATTCAGCGCAAAAAAGAACCCCTTTACTTTAGCGCCTAAATTGCAGGGCATTTCTAGTTGTACCTCCTCTAAGACTATTGGAATTCTTGGGGTCGATATATCGGATAACGTCCAGTTTAAGAGTAATTTGGAGAGCAAAGCCAAATTGGCTTCTAAAAAGCTCGAGGTAATGAACAAGGCAAAGCAGTACTTCACATCGGGGCATAGACTTCTGCTTTAAAAACCGTCTTCATATGGAGTACTGCCCCACCTATAGGCAGGCGCCCCGCAATATCAACTACAATGAAATGAATCACTCACATCAGTATTCTAATAAACAAAAACTACCAATAAAAACCCTGGTAACTACTTGTTCTCTTTACTTTTTTATAGAAAAAATTGTTCATATTAGTTTATTGTAAGTTATTGTTTAAACGCTAATATAGTTGAAGGTCAAAATTGGTACAATAAATCAATGCTAATGTATAATTTGATCAAACATAGAATGTCAGTGGTTGCGGGGACGTCGCGCCGTCGCCGTCTGCCAGCTGAGTGGATTGAATCACTCAATTATTATTTGGTATTTAGTTGCCTTTACTCTATAACTAACTACACAAATGGCTCCTGTATAACTAAAGGTTCAAATATTCATTTATATAAATTGGAACTTGTACGAATCTTTTGGTTTACTAGTAATAGTTTCTAAGTTTCTTTTTAGGTTCACGCTTTGTACAAAGCTACGCTAGGAAGAAAGCGTCTCGCTAGGTCATCTCTTGCTACCGCGCTAGTTTCTATGTTATTTACAGAAATTTACATATTTAACACAGTTGATACTAGTTTATGCAAATTTGTTATTCCTTTCTCTGTTGTATTTCGTTTCAGTATTAAGTTATTGAAAACGTTGATACTATTTAAAAACAATAGTTAAGCCTATTCAGTTTTTTATAATAATAGCTATTCCCGCAAACTTAACTATGAGCTATTTGTGTAAAGCGCTGCATTCAAACTATACGATGTTAAAAACTTTTTCATCGATTTTATTCAAATAAACACTATATAAGAATTGTGTGTCCAAATACGCGCTTTGAACGAACACAGACAAATGACAGACAGAGAAATGTTATACAATTAATATATAATAGTTTTAAATGTTAATTAAGGAAAAAACTTATTAAAATTATTATACTAATGAATTTGTTCTAAAATATTACTTAAGTAATCTTAAGGAACATAGTCCTTTACCTAATTTTAGAAGCTATTTTGTATTAAGTTCGTGCGCTATGATCAGTATCAAGATCGTTAGCCTTGCACTTACTCGACTTATTACTCGTATAATTTTGTGGCGGAGTTATTTTAAAACTATAATATCTCCTAAAATATTAATTGAAATTAAATATAAGTATAACATCGGCATTATAATATAAGTATAGATTAATAAAATAGTCTAGAGCCGCGTGCTAGATATTCTCAACTCGATTTAGGAAACAATTAAACGCAATTGATGCATTAGTCACACTAAAGGAATGTGTATAATATTAATTTAAAACAATTTTATTTAGTACTCGCGTGTTCAACAAAACACATTTAAACTAGCAGTCTGTGCAGTTCGCGTCTCAGAGATTTCAAATAACTAAAGTTTTGCTGAACTTTTTGCTAAAGTTTAACCCTAGCGTTTTCACGGCAGTGTTTATTCATATTTTCTCATACAACTTGAGAAACCAAAATAAACTTTACCGGTTCAAAATTTTCAAATAACATTATAATTTAAATATACAAGCGCACGTATGTATTTGCAAGGGTTTTTTTTTAAACAAACATCAATGAGTTACAATAACGATAGAAGTGGTGAACGAACATATCCACAAATGTAGCAAATAAAATGAAAACGTTCGAAGTTATAACATAATGAAAGCAAATATTTAATGTTGGTTTAAAATTACTGGCCCAATATTTAGTTTTTCTAATATGTATGTAGGTATGATGTACAAGTTACAAGTTTAATTGCTGCCCAGAACAGATATCTGGATCTCATCTAATAATCATCTTTATGAAATGTATTGAAATCAAATATATAAGATACAACTAAATGAATGTTCTTGAATGAACATTTAGATTGGGCTTATAATTTATATTCCTTATAAGACATGTCTTTAAGTAATATTTTATGTAATATTTTAAAGGTAATACTAGCATAAATATTTTAATGATTCACAAATATTTGATTCTATTAAAGTTAATAATTTGAATTGCGCTATCATCATTCAAATACCGATCCCTCGCATTTGGTCGTCTGAAGACTGTAGTTCCAAGAACTTTAGAATTAGTGAAATTCAATAAATTTATTGTTCTTTGCAATTAATAAGAGAATGGAACTGTCACAAACTTAAAATTTGTCTCAACAAATGATCCTAAATTAATTTTTTACTTGAAAACATCGCAGATAAATTTGCGCAGAAAATATATAAGTTTAGAAGACCAATTGTAGTATTGCTATACTAGCTTGGTTATTTGAGGTGTTCTTTTACTAGTTTGAATTTTTATGAAGGTTAACCTTTTTTTAACCGTTACCCTTTTGTTAACCGTTTTACAAAATGCCCAAAAGGTTAACCTTTTGGGCATTTTGTAAAACGATTCTCTATGGTCTTGTCTATTTATTAATAAATCTGAAATGACTCAGAAAAATGTAGTTGCATTGTGTACAGCGCTCCACAACGTCGGGGATAATCTCGTGCGCCGGCACGTACTCGTAGCGACTAGCGACTACGAACTAGCGGTATAGCGCTTAAGTGATTTTGAGTTTGTTTGAACTCTGCTGTGTTGTAGTTGGAAATATTAAACCGTTCTTTAGATTTGTTGTATGTTCTGACTCAAATATGTATATGTAAATAGTAGATATATATACGAAGGATAACAGAAAATCACTTATAACAACTAACAACAACTTACTACAAGTTGAAAAAGACATATTTGAACTGAACTTGAACGGTTTTCAAGAGGCGCGGGTTCAAATCCCGCTGCGTTTAAATTTTTATACGTTTTCTAAATATGTATTTTTCAATATCCTCAGTGTGCGAATAGCACTTTAAAAAATGTTTAAAAAAAACAGTAGTAAGTCCTATAGTTTGGTCATGATGACGTTACTTGCCGAGTTATAGAATCCAAGTTTTGTGTAACCGGTCCGAGGAGATGTTATATTATAAATTTATTTTTTCTCACAGAGGGATTTGAACCCTCAACCCTCAGACTCATCGGCGTCAGTGATCAGCTGTGACGTCATGAAATAACTGGTACCATAATAGTGTCGGTTACGATCCGCCCTCTCAAATAAACAAATTAAATTATTTATTTATTACCAAATGTATATACATACGCATATGTAAACAAGGATGAACCACAATTTTAATTTATACCGCATTTTGTTCATCCAATTAATTTCCTCATTATTGATATTGATATTTGATGTTCTATATAACTTCGCTCGTCGTTGTGGATGGCAATGCAATGGCGACTGCGTGAATTTCAAAATTAATTACCGATTAATATATTGCGCTCATTGAATTTAAAAATACTATTACACCTTCGGCTTCTTCTATTGTACAGCCATTTCGTGTATACGGAGGAAAGCAAAGCTTTATTTAAGCCAGACTGGGGGAAATTTAAGTATCACGTGTGGTTTAAATTTACATTCCTCCATTTATACAAGTATCGCCTATATAAAGATTTAATATTTGGTTTCGTATTCCGACGCCAATTTCAGACACTTGAGTGGAGTGTCGCATGTCCTTGTAGATTCGTATAATAAAGCGCTGACTGTTAACCCTGAGTGGATATCTAGTAATTTTCATTATTATATACTAGCGTCTCTACTCATTTCGTTTAATATAATTGAAACGATTGAACGAAACCAGCTTCCTGTTGTCATGTCTGCGCTTCTAACTAGGAAAAGACCTACAGCTTTTTACAGGGAATATTTATATTTCAAAAATATATTTTTTCCTTTAAAAAGTAATGTATCTAAAATATTTTCAAAACGAAAAACGAAGTGAGGTCATAAAAAATTGTGCAAATTAACGTCGTGGTATGATTTCGCCCTTATTGCATAACTCTTAATCGTAATTAAGATTTCTGTGTTTCAACATTTCAATGGCTGAACGGTTTTCAAGAGGCGCGGGTTTAAATCCCGCTTCGTTCAAATTTTTATACGATTTCTAAATTTGCCTTTTTCAATTTCCTAAGTGTGCGAAATCACTTTTCTAAGTGTGCGAATAACACTTTAAAAAATGTTAAAAAAACTTTAAGAAGTGTTTTTATTTCATTACTTTCCATATATTTACATTACTAATTGTTTTTTCATATCTATACATCTATACATACAATAAAAATGTACAGATCGTTGTCTCTATATGGAAGATATATACAAATATTGTTAGTGGCATTTATAAATGTAATACAACCCAAAACAATGCTTTTTTCTGTTTGTCTGCGCGTTCGTACACGCTAGTCTAGTCTAACGGCAACGGCTGAACTTATTTAAATACAGTTTTGATTGTTGTATTATGGTAGCTTCCCCTTAACATTTACTATTTATTTTATGTTTTAACAATTTAAATTTTGTTCGGTAAAATTACTATAAAATAACTGTTGTATGAAGTTGACTGAAATCTCAATCAATTCACTGTAAATGATAATTATTTTCATAATTCGACAAATTTATAAATTTAAGCAAAGTTTGATGTTAGTGGGATAGTGGGCGGGCGAAATAACGAAATAGTTTTAGCCGTGAAGTTTACATACAGGCGAAGCCGCGAGCGGGTCGCTAGTACCTAATTAATCTTTATTTATAGTGAAAAGTAACATATAATAATTTTATAAATATTTTGCAACAGTAATCGTGTCACTTAACACAAATTTAAATGAACGCAAAAATAGGTTGATATATACTTCGTATGGCCATACATACTGACACAAAAAAAAACTAAATATTACGTTTGAATTTGGAACCTATAATTTTAAAAGATTGCTCATTATGTTTTCTTATTTTCACGCCAACATATGTGAATTATTTAGTGAAAAAGAGAAGAAGACGAATCACTGCGATTGCATTACATAAAGTAGGTATGGTGCCTAACACCATTTTTACAACCCTCCATAAACTTGGTATTAGTGAAAAGTTTGTGTACCGGACTATTAATAGGTACAATGAAACCTCCTCCGTTTGGGGCTGAAAAAGATCCAGGCCGTCCATTTAGTGTTCGTTGGAAAAAGGCGATCGAAGTCCATAAAATAATCCATACGATTGGCAATGAAGAATTTTCCATAGAAATAGTGCGTTTTTCTATTGATAACTGGCCTTAACCTTTAAAGGACTGTATTGCAGCCAATGGAGACCACTTTGAATAAGCTTTTTAAATTTTTTATGATTTTATATTAATGTATTAAGCTTACACACTGTAATAGTAATAAATGTTACGTACAATAAAAAAAAATGTTTTTCTTCATAACAATATTTATGGCAAGACTTAGTCTTGAGTGGCGGAAAAGGATAATATACATATAACAATACTGGACGTTTCCAAACACTATTTAATTAGCTATCTATTGAGTATATTGACATTGTATATTGAAACCTATGTCTATAAGGAGATTCATCTCAACTGGAACTAATTACAAGTATTTGGTCTGGGAATATATATAACTTAAACATAAAGAAAAAGCTTTAAAGACTTGGATTTGTATATCATGTCAATCAATCATAATGTATAATCTAAATGGAAATGCATTTTTTTTAAATATACTAAGTAGAAATAGATATTCTTTTAATAATACTATTTTTCTAATAATAAGTAGATTACAAATTGACAATGAGAGATGATTGATTGTAGGTACAAAAAATAAAAGAACCTACTTGTGTCAAGCTCACAGTCGCCGTCATCACATATGCACCAGAGACAAGATTTTCTAATGGAAAATTAATAAATAATTGGTCCTGACTTGTTTAGGTGCAATGTTGATATTTATATTGTTGTCTATATTGTCGTCTATTTTGTTGGTATGAGTCAAATTGAGCATTTAGAGAAATATAAAACATCTTCATTTTTTTAACATTTTTTTTAAAGTGTTATTCGCACACTAAGGAAATTGAAAAAGACATATTTAGAAAACAAATATAAGTTGTAATAAGCGTATAAGAATTTCAACGTAGCTGGATGTAGACCGCATGGCTTAGCGGTCAGAGCGCTTGAACGGTTTTCAAGAGGCGCGGGTTCAAATCCCGCTGCGTTCAAATTTTTATAAGTTTTCTAAATATGTCTTTTACAATCTTCAGGGTCTTTCGAAACTACTTAAAGAGCACTGCTCTATAGTACAGTAATGTTACAACATTACACAACTCGCAGCACTCTTATGTTGAACACAAATGAGACGGGACTTAAAGTACGCAAGTAAAGCCTTGATCTTGATCTGAAACTAGGGCAAGATTTAAAGCAACTTACTTGAACTCTTGAAACGGTGCGTTCCGAACTTAATCTGTAGGGAAATAGAAACGAGAAATGAAGCTGCGCTATGCTACGGAGGCAACTTATGCTATCTACAACACTGCATAGTGAGTTAATGCGAGATTTATAATAAAAATATAAAATTATTACAGAATATAAATTTCCTAAAGCTAATTTTGAATTTAATATAATATTAATTTGTATAGCCTTTATTTGTAGACTTTTGTTGATTGTAGCTTATAGATACATTGTTGACTCGGTGGTTATTGGTCTTGTAGCGCCGTCGTATTACTTACGCTAGATTGCACTGGACCTGCCAAGTAATCTGATAATCACGTTAGGACAATAATTGATAGGTCAAATACACTGCACTACTTCGTCAAATTATACTTGTGGCGTATATCATCTAATCCCCTGTATGTCCGTGCATACCTTTTAGCTTCTTAATTTATTTATTTATTTGATCCACCAACATTTGTTTACACGGTACATACATAAAAAAAATTAAACATAGTAAACGGAACTTAATCTAAGTGTAACAAACGGGTAGGTCCGACCGCTTCAATATATTACTTTTCATTACCAAAATTATGATAATACAGAAAATATTAAGCTATTAAAAATAATTAAATATATAAATCTGACTTAAAACGTGGGTTCAAGGCTTGTTCTTTTCAAAATTCAATACAAACCTTCAATTGATTTAGGTATACTTTAAAATTAATAATATTTGGCAACACGCAGCAAGAGCAAGTGCTTAAGTCCCATTAGACTAAAGTGATGTGTTTTAATATGATTAAATAATGATTGATAACTGCGATGCCTGATAATAGCTATTTGCTTATAGGCGTAAGAAGCGCCGCGTCACGACGCGCGGCGTGCCGGCGGGCGCGACAAAGGTGCCTGATCATAGTCTCGTAGTCGCCTTTTTCTACCTACTATATATCTAAATATAGCAGAAATAATTGATTATACGTCAATTATACTATAATAATATTTCATGATATATTGAGATGAAACGTGAATGAGTGAAAATACAATTAAAGAACGTGTGTACCCCGGGTCCACAGTATAAACGAGTACGCCATTCGCAGCGAGAGAGCGAGCGACGCATCGAATTCAGTAAATTGTCTTCATCGCACTCCTTTATTGACGCGCACATTTCATCCCCAAATCTCTGAAACCATTTTTTCCCTTAAGCACAAGCAATTTATTCGGATTCGCTTTAAAAGTGCTTTCTTCGTTGGCGCCTGTTATATCTCGTTTCACTTATCCCTATCCTTAGATTTATTATGTACATACCAGAAATATATACCTACTTGGCCGGATTAAAATTTATTGCCATTTTCATTGTTTTAGATACTTAGATAATGATAAATTTTCAACCTAAACTATCAAATGACCTAAATATTTTTCAAGAAGCTTATCAACCTGCGCTTCTTGTAATCTCCGCGTCTTATCACAGACGCGCCGCAATCATAACGTCGTTACTCTCCGAGCTCATCCATTATCTTAGACGGTTGAGGATAATACACACTCACCTCGAAGTGAACCCTGTTAATATTTCGCTGCAAGGTTTTGTATGACAACGTTACTTGGAAAACGAGCATATCCTTAAAAAAAATCATATACAATCATTACTATTTACGTAATATATTTTCTTAGACTGTTATGATAAAATTCTGGATTGATAATTAACTAAAAGAAATAAAATTGTATTATTTTTAGAAAGAGTCGACTGGTGTGCTTTTGCTCCCATTTATTTATTTAAAAATAAAAATTAAAAACATGTACTGTTAATATTTTGTTAACATTTTTTAAAGTGTTATTCCCACACTAAGGAAATTGAAAAAGAATATTTTTTTTAAATTTTTGAATGGAAATTGAATATTTAGAATACGTATAAAAATTTGAACGCAGCGGGATTTGAAACCGCGCCTTTTGAAAAACGCATGGCTTAGCTTTCAGAGCGCTTGAACGGTTTTTAAATTTTCTTTTATACGTTTTCTAAATGTTTCTAACATAACATTATGTACTGTTATTTTTTCATATTAACTTATTCGGAATTAAGTTAGAATTAAATCCTGAACGAGCTTAGGAGTTAGGACTAACACTACAGAAGTGCATACTGCATCCGGCGTGAGCTTCAGTTGACAGACACTTGCAGTCAGCGTGTAACGCTTTATCATTTTAAATGGATATCAGATTTCACGCATAGCAAATATTCTAAATTTTTCTTATTTGGCTTTATGTGTTGCTTTAAACGTTCTAGGAAAAGTTAATGATTTAAATTTCATCAAGTGACAAAATTTAGATTGTTGCCAATTTCTGTCTCCTACTTATATATGTAGAAATTTATACGCATGTTGCACAATATTTTATATTGATAATAAATTTCCTAAGTATGATCGTCTCTCCTATAAATCACCTTGTATAAAGAAACTAATTATGTATATATTGAAAGATTTCTTTAGACATCATTAATAATTACAGCGAAGCATTCAATAACTAAACCAACTCGGAGTCTGTCTCAATAAACTTGTAGTTTTCATACATTTTAAACTATACAATTTTCGCTTAATGAAGTTACAAGAGCTAGTTAAGCTGAAAGGCCGCTCGGAGGCAGCTTCACAAGGCAGTGACACGAGTCGTGGAAGTGTTTAACTCAATTAAACCAGCGGATATAACAGTACTATCACATGGGAACACTCTACGTTACATACAGTGTTATGATTTGGGCTGTTATATCTCCTTTCATATTCTGAGAACACATGACCTTGTACATATATGAGTGTGTGTGTGTGTGTGTGTGCTTGTAGATGATTTTATAAATACCCAAAGCAACGTCCAAATAAGCCATCCCTTACAACATTAGCACAGTTTGTATAGACATATGGAACGGTTCAATCCGATAACACGCTAAATGCAGCTTACTGAACCAGCAATAGCGGAAACGATACCATATGAATGACCAAAAACGTTCGTAAATATGTTTGTGACTGCGCACTTGGTATCGTTATTTGTAATTGTTGCGCAATCAAATATAAAAGCCTAAATCCTTAATATTGTAGTTCAATTGTTAAATAAAAAACATGTCTCTGTTTAGGCGGGTTCGTTATTCAAAAAGACATATTTAGAATTTCAATTTCCTTAGTGTGGGAATAACACTTTAAAAAATGTTAACAAAATATATGGGTTCGTTATTCTTTTTTAAGTGAATTCCGTATCGAATTCCTAAAATCGACGCCGATCTTTGTTTTATCAGAGATAAAAATAATATATAAATATAATACTTTAAGCCAGAGGAATCAAGCCTACAACTATAGCATTAAAGCCTTTCTTTAATAACTGGACTATTGTGATTTTCATCAGCTATCCTGCATCTTTAATTATATGGAAACTGCGCGTCACGCAAAACGAATTTTGTAAAGGCAACTTTTCCTTATTTCTTATAGATTAGCTGGTCTTTTATGATTCAAAATCATGTAATACACTATTAAAGATGAATTATACCCTCAGTCTTGTAGTCTTAAAATCTATACAGGAAAAAAAGTTTCATTCAAATCCGTCCAATGCGTCCAAACGACGAAAATATGCACGTACAAACAGACGGACAAAAATTTGAAATACCTGGTTTCCTGTTCAAGTTCCTGCAAGTTCCTGCAAGTTCCTGCAAGTATCTCATATTTATAAAAAAATATTATCTCACGTAGAAACAGTACATATGTAATTTTATGAGTCAAATGAATAAGTAAGGGCGGTCAAGGCAGCTTAAAGAGCCCTTAAACTGCGAGTAGGTTCTGCGAACTTTTAATGAAGGCTTGCGATCGCGCGGCGCAGACTGGAGGAACTTTGTATTTATATCTTTCCCGCTTTTGATTTCAGATAATTTTGCTGTCTGTCTGTACTCGTAACGATTACGAAGAAGCAAAGTGCTATAAACTTTAAATTAAGTTCAATTTGGCGAATTTGTGCGAACAAAATAAAAAACGTATGTAAAGCCTTCTGTTGACCAACAATGTTGATTTAATCTATACATATGTTGACGCACAAAATTATATAACCATACCTTGATATATAGCAAGTAACTGTAGCTCCTTTACATGCAAAGGATAAAAATTATTACAATTTTGTATATATACATATTGCTTTTTCGGATTTCCATGTGCCGCGACTATGTCATTACCCCAGATGCTGAAAAAGAAAAACCGCTTAATTGAATTGTTTGTAGAATGTGATATGCTCGCGACTCGGCTCTTTGAAGTCGATTCTGTGAAAGAATAACGAAGGCAACATCTATCGAGGTATGCGAGGTAATTCAATATTGGCATAATATATATAAATATGCTCGTTTATATCATTTTCTTTAGAATTCGTAATATGCCATATTGATTAATATTAGATACTATTGAGTATTCTGAAATTTTAAATTCTCAATTTTTTTACAATTTATAATTGTATTCTTATACTATTGCAATACTATCTCAAAAAGCAGTGTTACCAACTAAGTGTACCTTAATGTGTAACTGTTGTCTGTCTTTATATAGAAATATATAAAACAAATAATGTCATGGATAATCAAACTAGAACTGCCATTCTGAAGCCAAAAACCTCAGCCTCAAACCTCAGTGACCCAAAGCAGCGTTGGGTCGGATCACCGACTCAAGATATCGCTAAGATATAAATGACCGCAGTATCAGACATAATACCACAAACCAACAACGCCATAGCGGTTCTCTTAAGCCAAACACTTGAGTCTCAGTGATGCCAACCTACGACTGCATAAGCCGACATTGGTTCGTGTCACCGACGTCGGTTATCCGTAAGCTATACGCTCGCTGAACCCTGGCGCCCAGGGTTCGATATTAATACATTAAATGTTCGCTCCTATACATTCTAGTATTTTTCTAAATTTTAACGCATTCGTATAAGATCACGCCCATAATCACCAAAAACATCTAACGAGTCATCTCTTAATACTTTATTTGTAGTAACAAATTTTCTAAATTTCATAATATTCAGAAAATGTTTATAAACACTTTTCAAATGTGCAAATTTCTATTGCAAAATATTTATCACCTTAATATTGTATATTATTGGTTTATAATTTATAATTATTTAATGTAACTTTTGAATTAATAATATAATAAGAACTCACCCAAGCAATTCTTCTAGTACGCAAATTAGCAAGCACGAATACCACTAAAACAGTTATATTTAAAATTCCGTGCATCTTAAAGTATAATTTTACTGATTAGATATCTACTTCACCGTAATAAATTTATATTATTTGAAATTCAATACCAATAAAGTAGTGTCCATTTTTACAGGCCACACTGCTGCCAAGCTCCTTGGAGCTCTTCTTTTCTCTTTTAAATTTCATAAACTTCATACTGCCAGTTACTCATTCAGCAAGTATTACATTTTACAAAATTAAAAACATTATTTCTTTCTATTTAAAACATTCAATGAAATATTATTTTTTACTATTATTAAATGATTTGATGAAAAGTTTGGCTAAACGCCCTAATCTCAGAAACAACTGTTTCTAATTCAAGAATCTTATTGTTTTGTACCGTCCATTTATCGAGGAAGACTATACAAATCACGTTGCGACCAATAGGAGCGGAGCAGCAATGAAAAATGTCGCAGAAACGGGAAAATTATTCATATATCTTTCTTTTCCTGCTAATGAAATTTGTCCTAAAATGATGCATTATTTGCTAGACGTTTTTACAAACATGATATTAATCTTTGTTCAAATAAATACGGTAATTATCACAAGTATTTAATTTGAACCAAAAACAGCCTTCGCATCATTTAACTTCAATGAACATTTTAGGAGTTATAACATTATAGTTTTAAAATATAGTTATAACATTATAGTTTTAAAATAACTCCGCCACAAAATTATACGAGTAATAAGTCGAGTAAGTGCAAGGCTAACGATCTTGATACTGATCATAGCGCACGAACTTAATACAAAATAGCTTCTAAAATTAGGTAAAGGACTATGTTCCTTAAGATTACTTAAGTAATATTTTAGAACAAATTCATTAGTATAATAATTTTAATAAGTTTTTTCCTTAATTAACATTTAAAACTATTATATATTAATTGTATAACATTTCTCTGTCTGTCGTTTGTCTGTGTTCGTTCAAAGCGCGTATTTGGACTTACAATTCTTATATAGTGTTTATTTGAATAAATTGATGAAAAAGTTATTAACATCGTATAGTTTGAATGCAGCGCTCTATACAAAAAGCTAATTGTTAAGTTCGGTCATTCACGCAAATGAAGTCGTGGGAGTAGCCATAATAAGTCGATTAATATAGTTGAACGATTCACTTTAAAAAAAATGAGTTGTTAGGTTCTGTCATTGACGCGAATGAAGTCGCGGGAACAGCTAGTATATTATATACCAACGTGTGCCGTACCGTGACATAAGACAAAATGACAGCGCGCGATTTACTGAACCAAAACGCGTAGTTCATCAAAAACAGTCTTGCATTTTTTTACTTATTTAATGCATATAATCTTAGATACCAAATATATTTGTGCCACAAAGTGTGTGCTGAGCCGATTCAGAACTCGTTCGTGCTCAATATTGGCTCAGTATTTCCATTAATTGGTAATCTGGGTCCGGGATACGAAGTTTAATAGAAGATATTAATAAGTTAAGGCCAATTAAGGTTACCTACATATAATTGTAACTAATTATACATACCGTGACGGTCCTCTGAAAGGCAATATTGATTTCATAGAACAATATTCTCTTAATCTAATATTTCTTGTTATGAGACGATTAGCCACGAGGATTGAGGTTTTAGGAGAGTAAAGTATATTTTGATAAGCATCTTCTGTGAAGTCAACTTTTAACCGACGACATTTCATACATTATATAGATATGCACATATTATTATATATCTTGAAATTCAGAACTAAAAAGTTCTAAAAGCTGTATGCATCGCATAAGAAGTTAAAGCTGGATATAATGAACTACTTGGTACTTCCTGCAAGCTTATTGTTTTCTATCGCACGCTATTTCGAAATAAACATTAGCACAGTAACGTTGGCGTCTCATTGTGTTTTGGAAGAAAATTGTAAGTTTTAAATCATAGCGCTGTTAGGTCCTAACTAGCATTAAACACGAATTTTTGTACTACGAAGTCAAATATATTGTATTACTCCATTGTAATGGTTTTTTTGACAAAGTTTAATAAATTTTCAATATCAATACTCTCCTAGCTATGGCGCTACTATAGCAATGCGTGGCGGTGTGGGGCGTACAGGCGATATCAGTAATCGCGGCTATAAACTGAGCAATAACACTCGATAGCTAGTGTATTTGTAGCACGAGTTGGAGCTACGTATATACGTTTGAATACTACATTAGTATGATAAATATAATATTATGTTAGTCTTTTTGTAAAAATTTATCACACAAACGCAGTCTTCTTCAATATGATTAAAATTAATGATGATGATTTTAAAAGCCTGCAGACAAAAATTGACAATTGTATTTCAAATGAAAGACAAGTTGATTGAAAATGAAAGATTTTAAAAAATATCTCAACAGGAAATACTGTAACATAACAGTCTACTGGCCGCCGTCGCCAGGAGACGCGGCCGCCTTGCACTTCCGCCACTTCCACCAGACATTCACCTGTCACTTTGGACTAGAAATATCAGAATGTACCTTAAATAGTTGTCAAAAAATGAAAATATACCTCTTTTCATGTGACATGTTCAAGTTTATTCCCTTTTAACTTTTTAATATATTTACAAATTCAAATTATCAGCGGGTTACATACGTTCACAGGGTGATGGTAAGGAACTTATTTAGAACAATGTGTATATTTCGAATATTTATTTAATAGTTTTATCGATCTGATTAGGTTAGGTTAGGTCAATCATGCAACTTAACTAATAATGTCTCTAAAATGAGTGGAACGTGGAAATCCGAATGATTGAGAGTTAGTTTCTTTTCACCAACTTGACTAAATACCAGAAAATATTTAAAACTTATATACTCTTATTTAATAGTGTCGCGACTCGTCGATTGTTACAAAATTAGCTTAAAATTCTATTTACCGCAACACGCCCCGTTCTTGACTGTTGAGTGTAGTCGCTGTTGCGTGTCGACCTTTACTACTTTATAGCAAGCCGCTACTGCTTTATAGCCGTTGCAAGTAAAAAATAACCGACCAACATTAAACCATTGCTAGAACATAAAATGACGACAGCGATTACTAAGTTTTATAGCTGACTTGACTATACAAACTTTTCACAAAATTCATAATGTAATTAAAGACTTTAATAACGAAACATTGAAGTTTTATAACTAATGTAAATAACTAATTTTAAATTACTATTTATATACAAAACGACAAAAATAAAAGATTCTCTTAATGTAAGCTATCAGCTAACCATTGACAGACGAACACCGAAGTGGATACGCAGTAACAATAAGAATACTTGAATTATAATACTAATTGTGAAAAAATATTTTCTCATAAAAGATTTTAATAACAGATTATTAAAAAAATGGTTTAAAGTTGAAATACATGTACTTCATCTGAAACTGCATATCTTAGGTTTACGCCATTGCCATTCCTCTTAGACACAACTGTTCAATTATTTCAGGTCTACCAGAAAATCGGTCTCAATTTTCAGTTTGGCAAAAAATATATATTAAAGATACGTAATTGAAACTTAAGCGGGTTATATGTTATTATATTCTATAGCTAGCGACCCGTTCGCGGCTTCGCCTGCGCAATACTACACGACTAATTATGTTGTGTCATTTCGGGCGGAAAGTATAGTGAAAAAATTTAAAAATATTGTGTAACGTTTAAGAAATACGTGTATTTATTACCTATCTATATTAGAAACATACGTGTAAATTTATTGAACAATATTATATTGTGCAATAATATTAAGCATGTTCTATGTACACACCTCAACTGGACATTAATTAATTTTATCAATTTTGCATGAGAAGGAAAACGGTCAGTAAAATGTTATATTTTTTGATTAATTAGTGTTTGCGGTTAATCCATCTGTCAACGCTGCATTGAAAATTCCTACGGCTCTATCATTAATTTCAGCTTACTTTGTAAATGTATATTTCTTACATATTTACAAAACAAATAGGAATATTTTGAAATGAAACTGTTTTAACCGGATTAATCGTGTATAATTTTGGTATTCGAAAATACATTTTAGAACCCGGCGTTTCAAACACTTTACAGTAGTCCGTGGTCACGGGTAGACTGAGGTGGCATTTGTCTGTCGTTTGATACAATTATTCAATCAAACTACCGCCAACGATTTCTTAGTTGCCTCGCGTACTGCCCTGGATTCTTGCAAAATGAGCTTACTGTGTCTTGCTCTCTGGTGTGATCGGATTGAGACTTCAAAGTTTTCGGTATTGGGTCGCAGGTGGTAGAAAGTTTCCAACCGTCTTCTCTATTGAAATTAAGGTGTTTTTGTATTTCAATAGCCTCGCGCATCCTCCTTGGGATATATCTGTTTAAATAGTTTCATTTCATAATGTGTAATAATTGTGAAAATCAAAGAATTTCTTATAGGAATAATTTGATAATTTTGTATAAATTGCATATATGAGTTTTAATTAAAATGCATAGTATTTGCAAATCATAGTTGAAATGGATGTCGATGTGGACGATGCATTCTGACGATGATTTTAAAGCACACAGCAATGATTACTGCGCAAATTCACACCAAACTAAAACGAATACTAAAGAAGAGCCGGAAGTAGAACTCAACACACAAAAAGAAATCGAATGACAATTCGAGACACAATTCCATTCGACTCGATAAAACGCATTACGTCGGGAAACTGGGTAGAAAGACGCGGTTTAGGTCCGCTTAAAATATACCTTAAAATATATTCTTCATTTCCGTCTAGTGCAGCCCTACTTCGTTACAAATTGATATAACGTTACAACCCACATATTTTTACTAAACAGCCTTTTTCTCTATATTCGTTCCACGCGCTTGTTTTGATAGCTGTCACCGCCAGCGTCTTGTGACCGCCAGTTACCATTATTTTATGCTGGGACAATATAAAATAATAGTGACTGACACAATATTATTTATTTAATTTAAAATAGTCGGTTATTAAATAAATGTGTTGTATTAACAAACACTACTATTTTTTGTATAACTATTTTCTATTTTTTTTCCCGAATAGACAGAGAGAGCCTAGGACCAAGACACTCCGTTCTATATTTCTCAACTGTGTACAACATGTTGCAGTGGAGTTGAGTGGCGGTACTCAACGCCGCGCTTTATCTTACCAGATCAGGAAATGAAACTTATTAAAATATTATCATTCCCCGGAGTGGAAATCAAACCCACAACCAATTAACTGTGTTGACGGTATCACAGCGCCACTATGCGCAACTATGGGGTCAATAATTGCTATAGAATGCCTGTGCTTTATATTGAACCTTTCATAGGTAAGTGAAAATTAACACTCAATTGTGGCAAAATATAAATATACCAAGCAAGTTCCGTACAATACAAGGCAGTAGTGCATTACTCTTATTGGGCGGACCGTACTCCACCCGTGGCGGGACTCTTTCCGGCCGACTGCAATTTCGTTAGGACTTTGCCACAGTTACTGCGATTAAACGGAAAAGGTCCACTTTAGTGTTACTGATATGTTTTTGATATGCATTGTTGTAAAAGATCAGTTGCACTTGTGATAAAACGTTATATTTATTGAACCTTCGTGCTAAGACATCCACTTTATCCTACCATATTAGTAAAAGGTTTTTACTATATTATATTATTCTAACAGTGATCCTCACACATTGTATTTGCTTATAAAATTTATGTAAACACGTTAAAATGGCTTATCTACATGTTTCAAATTAACTTGATAACTTGATATCTTTTCGGAAGCTCCGCTTATCATCAATGACGTAACATACAAAACCCCTGGTTAGTCCTGAATCCACTGAGCGACTTCTTGCAATACAATACACAATACAAATATACTCAATACTGTATTCCGGATAATGAAAGGACAACAAATCTGAAAATATATGAAGAATATTTGGACTTGTCATTTTGTAACGTAGAAATGAATGTCTATTATTGACTTTCTTATTATCCTTGAATTGATTGAAAAAATGTATATTTAAATACTTATTATTTAAGTAAAAATATATGTTGTAACATAAAACAGTCAAGACTAAAGCCATCTCACAATATGTTGCATAAAATTACTTATAATGTACATCTGTCTGTAAACGCGATTGGACTCTCTCTCTCTCTCTCTCTCTCTCTCAGACTACGCTGCTGTGTTGAAAAAAGCATGAAGCTGTAGAAAAAATATATAGGGTTGTTGGAATACACCAGCCATAAATATATTTAAATGTTAATTAATAATGTAATATAATTCAAAACCCTAAAATAATTGGCACGAAATCTATTTCCAAACTTTATCTTTCTCATTATTCGTACAAAACAAGATAATATTCCAGCTTGTAATAAACGATGCCTTTAATTTACCGTAACCCTGAAGTTACGGTAAATACTGTTTTACCTGCGCGATAACGCTACTGTGATAAAAGGGGATCAATGACCGCTCGGAGAATCAATATCACAAAAAGACAATAGAAAAAACTGAGGATATATAGATTAGTGCAAAGGCGGGCTTATTGCTAATAGCAATCTGTAACAGACAACCTTCAGTGAAAGGACCCTGGTCTTAATTGATATGGGTTAGTGTGGGTTTTTCAAGTATTCTTAAAGAAATAATAATTTGCATATTACGTATATATATTATACTTAGTCTGTTCATAAATACTGCTATAATAAAAAAAAAAAAACAAAATATTACTTTTGGATTTGGCATCTATCATTTTTATATAATTGTTCATTGTGTTTTCTTATACTCGCGCCAATGTATTGTAAAACATTATGTGATAATAAAATAGAGTGGGTTGATAAAGAGAACCAAATCGTTGTGAGTGCATTACATAAAGTAGGTTTGGTGTCAAATACAATTTAAAGCCTTCGCTAAAGATAATATTCATAAGTAAAGCTTATTACTCTGTAGAAGAATATTTTAAAGATAAAAATTAGTGGAATTAATAGTATTTGAGTTTGGTGCAGGTTAGCTTCCACTGGATTAAACGATAAAATTGTAAATTTTGTATTTGAAAAGAGCAACTCTTGAGTTTCTCGCCGGCTCTTCTCAGCAGAACTGCCTTCCGAGCCGGTGGTAACTTTATGTTCCCTCGACGAATCAAAAGTGCTTTCAAAAGTCTGTTTGAATAAAGGATATTTTGAATTTGAATTTGAATCAAGTTGTAGGTACTCTGTAGCGTATTGTCTTGCATTTATGTCATATTGAAAGAAACCTGATTCGAACCAACATAAATGAAATTACATAGCTTCCTATTTTCGTACTCACTGGAAGTTAGTCGTAATTGTTTAAAGTCTATAATTATAAAATACACATTTCCTTAGCCATACTTAGATAAGTTTTCAACAATCAAAAGCACGTGTATACCAGTTTGTATCGGGACCGACAGTTACATCGCTTCGGACGTAATCCTCGGTGATCCAACTTAGTTTACACAAACTAAACAGGAGCTTTGGAAGGCGCCCTGTTCAAAGGGTAACGTGAAGCTATTTAACATAAAGTTCCTGTACTAGATGCATTTTAATGATATTAAGTCGTCTCCGTTACACGATTTTAACGTGCTTAGTGTCTTAACAGTTAGTTAATTATATTTAATTGTTAAATTATGAGTTTATTTAAATGTTATTTCCTAATTAAAGCAAAGCCTAAGTTATTAGCCTCAAATCTCGGTGTGTAGCATATCTGCTTCTATGTATTAGATAAATAATAACTGGTAGATAAACCACAAATATCATCATGATGATCCTTTTCATACTTATATTAGAATATTATGAATATATTACAGCTATAGCTGTTTATGCAAGGCACAAAAGGCCAAAAATATTTGATTAACTTTTCAGGAAAACCTATTACATACATTACTGTAATCGAATATGGCTTACGACTGAGAAACAAAAGGATCTCATTTCGCAGCGGTATTGTATTACACTCAGCCGCGGCGTCTTAACTTGACTCTTGTCTTTCCTCTTTGTGACTGATGCCTGGTTAATTGTGTATTTATCATATCAATCATATCAATATCTGTAATAAAAAAGATATCAAGGAAATTTCATGATCCAATAAGATTTGTGGCACGAGCTTAGAGTGTAATTACTACGTAGTAACTAATAATAATAAGATAAACAGCTATAATAGTTTAACAATTATAGTACTAGAGAACATGAGAGAATATCCATGTTTATGTCAGTAATTGTTGGAAACAATACTTTCAAAGTTGTAAACGAGTATGTCTGTCTAGGACAAACTCAACAAAGTCCAGTTAAGTAGGCCCAACTCCGGCAAAGATGTCGCGCGAAAAATCCAATTTGGCTAGACGGCATTCGGGAAGCTTCTAACTATCGTTACTTCCACAATAGCCCAGAGCCTGAAAACTAAGATTTTCAACCAGTGCGTGTTGCCAGTGATAACGTATGGCACTGAGACGTGGTCTCTTACTGTTGGCCTCATAAAGAAGTTTGAAGTCGCTCAGCTATGGAGAGGGTTATGCTCGGGGTTTCCCTGCCTGATAAAATTCGGAAAGAGGATATCCGCAGAAGAACTAAAATAACAGATATAGCTCTCAAAATTTGCAAGTTGAAGTGGCAATGGGCAGGCCACATCGTTTGTAGAACCGATAACCGATGGGGAGCAAAGTTTCTCTAGTGGCGACCACGAACTGGAAGGCCTCGACCACGTTAGAATTGTGCGAAAGCGCTGGATGAGAGAGTTATCTTACTGATGTAATAAAATAGGGCTTTCTTATTTGAACATTTTTCATGTTTTATTCAGACACTTTGGAATTAGAAAAATATTTTTAGAAAACGCATAAAAAAGGTATGAATCTCGCTGCGTTCAAATTAGGTTTATAAAAAGGTTTTCTAGGCTTTTCTTTTTTAGCAATTTTATTAACAGTACTAACGCCGGAGCGGGCGGCGTTTTGGTAGGTATGCGCGACGTAAGTACTGTAGTATTTTTAATTTATATTTAAATAATATATATAAAATTTATAATAATAATAATAATTAATATAATAATTTATATTTATTAAATATATTTAAATATAAATTTCATAATTGAAAAAGATTATTACCAATTAAAGTAAACAGTTTTAAGTCTATACGATTTTCAAAATATATATAGGACAATGACATAATATTTTTTTTGATTTGAAGTAGTGATTTTCTTCTTAAAAAGCATAAGGACCCCCCGGTGGTTAATGTGGTCAGTGGACGAGGAGCAAGAAGTATGAAGGGACCGTAGCGTTTTGCGCTCCGTTCTCTCCGACTACCCCGCTAGGTAATAAACGCTTAATAAAGTGTGAAGCTAAAAAAGAGACTAACATAGTAAAATATAAAAGAAATTAACGATTAAGATTAACGACATTTTAAAATAATATTCTTATTACTGCATAGTAGTAGTACTTACTTCGTATAGGAGACCATGATGTCACAGTATGACAGCGTCTGTGTCTGTAAACGGGATGGGTTGTGGGCCCGAATCCCACTCAGTACAATTATTATGTTTATAATATTTTCATTCATATTCATAAAGCACGGCATTCAGTTGCGTTTTTAATTAAGGTGGTGCGTAGAGGTCGTGTTCTTTGGCACTAGGATCTCTCTGTCTACCCTACTATGCAGTAATAAGCGTAAATCTGAAACTTATTACATTTCTCCATATTTCGGATTTTAAAGATTATGTTAAATTAAAGGACCCCTAAAAACAAATACAAAAAATTGGATCTACATATTTGTAGAATCCGTTGCTACTGTCGCCCTCTAGTCTTTTATTACTGTAACTAATAGATCGATGTTTTTTCTATGTTTCAAATCGATTCTAGAGACAATTGAATTTATATATTAACCGTAACATCTCACTGATTAAAGTTTTCTTTTAAGTCTAATTATATTATCTTTCTGAAAAAAAGGCATAGTTTATTGGTAAAAGCTTATATACTCTTTGATAAATTAAATTAATATTTTTACTGAAAAAGATTGCCATTGGTAATTGTTAATATAATAAAACTAATAAATGCTAAAAGAGAATTTATATTTATAATTACAATTATTATATGACATAACATTACCGCATTGAGCACAAATGTAAGTCACATATATTATATATTATCTACGCCTATGTGTCATCAACAGTGACAACAGTGTTACCAACTCTACTATTTTAACATTCGATTAGCTGTTTTGACAATGATGCCTCTGTTTTCTGTTTTATTCCAAATATTTACAATATTTTTTGATAACCACTATGAATAAAACGTAATGACACTAGATAGCTTATTGCGATTCGAGGGAATGCCCAACAACATTCTATGTTATATTTTAATAAACGAGGAAATCCCAGTGTATCCCAAAATGTCAGCAACAGGCTATATATTACATACATTACGTATTGTGTCTTCCATTGCTGATTTATATTATTTCTTCTCAAACATTTACCCAAATAATATAACGGAAACAGATAAAGAATGGCGAATGAAAAAAAATATTAATTGAATTTTTGACCAAAACAAAATTTCTGATTTTTTGCTACAACATAGCTGCACCACCGTGGAAAGATTATTTTCATTACATCTATTAAAGGTGCGTACTCTAAATACGAAATAACTGATCGCTACTCATTAGTAGCCACAGAAAGGCACATGAAGAAATTTAACCACTATATGTACACATATATGAATATGAAGATGAGGCAATTGAGAAAGAAGATTTTATTTTGGTTTTTATTAAGTTGTGAGTAATATTATAATAAAATTTATGAATAAATAAAATAGAGAGATTGAATTGAATTATATGAGGAAAGTACGAAATTTCCCTTCTTTATTTTACTTTCTACTCGTTTTCCCGTTCTTTATTAGTGAGTTCTGTCTTTAAGTTTATTGAGTTTGGCGTACCAGCATGCGACAGTGACGCTAGTGACGACTTGCTTGGGTGCTTTAGTTGTCCATTACAGTTTCATCGTTAAAGGCATAACGTAATATTATAACCTTTTCATTTCAAACGTGTAACAATTATATTTACTTTATGTGTATTAATAAGTAGAATAATTGATCAGACTCAAAACTTTTTCTTGATCAAATCACCAATGTCTATGTATTCACTTTAAATAACGACAAAGGTTAAAGGGAAAGATTATCTAGTAGACATGAGTTTAATTAAAAAATCTGTTTTTCTTTTGACTTTAATAAAGTATATATCAATTCATTATAATGTTTTTGACATGTTTCAGCTTACAATATTTATTAATATATTTAGACGTAATATTTGATTGATTCCCTTTTAATGAAAATTAAATTAATTTAAACAAAAATAACTAATTCATATACCAAAATTTATTGCAAATTAAAATCCTTTTTTCATTTCAATTAAATTCGAATCTCATAGTAAGGTGTGTTCACTTGAAGATTTCAGTAATTTGATCTTTTTCTCAAGGCTAATCTTCCTCCAACTGATATAATACCTGTTATTCCTGTATAAACTACGGAAAAAGGTTTTAAAAACTTAACTTCATATTGGTTCATTCCAAAATGATTTTTTTCTGAAAGTAAAACATAATCAATTGCGATATCTCAAATTTGCTTAGACTCTACGATTTTTTTAAAAAAACAAGGAGTGCACAAGTAGTATTTGATGTGAAAATCTCTGGGAAAAGATCAATAAATACTTAAAATTGTGTTTTAATTAGCTCTTAAACTTGATAGAACAGTTACTAATAAAAAATTCAAAAAAATATTCATAAATTAAATTTACTCTACCCCACTTTTAAAAATCACTATAACATTTGTTTAAATTTATTCTGAGATTTCAAACAAATTTTTTCAAGAATAATATACAAGATCATGCATATACCTGTAAAAACGTATGTAAAAAAGTTTCTTTGACAATCATCAAACAATCTTTAACTTGATTAAAAACATTTCAACTTTTAAATGCTCTTACTTATTTGAAGATATCTGACAACCAAAGAATATTATTATTCTAGTAATTTTGAGCCCTATGCAAAAAATGGTTTAATATAATTTAAAATATCTGTTTATAGAAGTTAAAAAATGTCTTAAATAACAAAAGCATAGGTCTTGCTACTTGACTTACATGGATATTAATTGTCAACTCTCTTTTCTAAATTTTAAAAGATGATTCCCAACGTACATCATATAATTGAATATAAATATATTAAACTTTGAAGTTAATACCTTTTGGTTGTATTAACATGTATATAAGGGTTTCATAACGAAATCTTTTTTATTTATTCAGTCATTATCTACACCTATTGATCTGTATATTTAAGAAGCGGAGTTAATATGAATCTCAGTCTCTAAAATCTTACTTCATGGAGCTAAAAACATAGGCGAATAAAAAATAAATATAAGAATATTAGGGTTACAATCGATCATGTATTTTAATTAAATGTGTATTATGTTTTATGTATAAGCATGTTTAAGCATATGATAAAAAAATATAAAATTATAGTGAGGAAAATAAAAACTTAAGAACACTAATTTCCAGTGTAAGAAGAGTCGAAATATCCAAATTTTACATTTTTTGTATAGTAGGCTTTTATACTTCATAAACATGTTTACTATACTATTACAAGGATTTTGACAATTTTTTATCATTGTAATGATTATTCTTAAAAAACATTAAATATTCTTTTATTGTAACTTATTTCTATTCTCTTGACAGTAATTTAAATATAAAGGCTTTATATTACATTTGTTATTGCTATGTCTGTTATTTTATTTTATTAAATTAAAAACTTCTTATTCCAGTAATTTTTACAATGTTTTGATCATTTATATGTATGTTTATAGAGTATTTTCATATTTTTTCATCATTTTTATGCTTGTATACAGTTAATTCTATTAGTTTTATTTCTATTGTCATCTTTTTTTTGTCTTTAATATTTCATGCATAGTACCTAATTTACAGTTATGCTCAATGCGACATACTACACTTCTATCTTTTAACCATGTAAAAATGTTTAATAATATAAATCTACTTTGTAAATAATATTTTTCTTGTTCATAATACCACAAGATATAAACAATAATGATCTTTTTTTAGTGTTTGTATCTTTAATTTAACTCACTTATACTATAAAATAAAAAGATTGCTCATAGACAAACAAATGAAGTCTTAGGATACTAAAAACCGTCGAATTAAACTACTTATTATTATTTTTTCCATAAGAACATTAGCAAAGCATCTAAACACAAGGATCTATTATTCTCCTCTCGAATTCTCTAACCTTATATAGAAATTTATCAAGTGAGTTTAAAATAACATTTAACCTGCAAAAAGACATTCATTTAAACGAAAATATTCTTAGTGAATCTTTACTATTTTCTTTCTTCATAAACAATGAATCCTCCTCTATTTGTATTTTTTATGATGAATATCAAGATAATCATATAAAAATTTAAAAATCATGAATTAACTTAGATAGTAAATGCTTTCTCAATATTGAATTACAGTGATATGTTATTTTTTTTGAACTATGATATTATTTTCATATCTAAGATCCAAGAACTATATTATTCTAGTTTTCTGGAGTATCAAAAATAAATGTTCTAAAAAATTCACCTTAAAAACTTGAATATTTATATGTTAGGTTAGATAACACATGTATCCTTTAGTATAATTCAAAGATACTTGATTATTAACCTGTCTTATATTTCAAAGACGTAATTATCTTACTTTTCAATTACATAAATGAATAATAATTCATGTACAGAGTTTCTGAGTTGATAAACTATCTTACATATAACTTCTATTTTATTACTCATAGTAAAAGTATGTGAATTTAAAGTTCTCCTTCATGCAATAAGGATCATTTGGATAGTTGTTAATTTCACAAATCTCATATTTTAAATCTTACTTTATAGATTAAAGACAAAAGGTTAGAAAAAAGACATAGTTTGACTCGATAATGTATTTTAATTAAATGAATATTATGTTTCATTTACAACATATGATAAAAATTTGTAAAATTCAGGTGAAGAAAATAAAAACTTAAGAACACTGATTTTGAGTGTAAGAAGAGTCTTGGACGTTTTCACAATTTCCTTTATGAGACATATTCGGACGTTTTTACAATTTCCTTT